>JANPWX010020098.1:40814-71348 GCA_024734555.1 Trochalopteron elliotii
CCTCCGGTGTCACCCCCGTGCCCACTGCTCCTCCGGTGTCACCCCCGTGCCCCTCCCGGCTCCGGCCAGGACGGGGCTCACGGGTCCCCAGTGTCAGCCGCTGCAGCTCCAGCACAGTCCCGGGACGCAGCAGCAGCTCCTGCTCAGAATTCCTTGCCCGGATAAACCTTCACAAGGCTGCTGGCAGCCGGAGCCAGCCCTGCCTCGAGCTGCCGGGCCGCTGCCCTGAGGTTTGGCATTGCTCGAGGAAATACTTCTCCAGCTCCAGGAGTGTTTGGACAAAGCTCTCGGGCACATGGTGGGATTGTTGGGGGTGTCCTGTGTAGGGCCATCAGTTGGGATCGATGGCCTTGTGTGTGTGTCCCTTCTCACTGAGGACATTCCGTGATTCTCTGTGCCTGACCCAAATGCAGAGCATGAGAAGAATCCTGCTCTTGTATCAGATGAGAGTGTTGGCCTCCGTTGGGCCTAACTTTCACCCAGCGTCATGAAATTTCACAAGAATGACATTTATGCAGCTATTTTTTACTGGCCTTTTAAAGCCAATTCTCATTTCTGTTGGTAGGAATTAGTCCTGACACTTTCTGGTCAGTGTGACCTTGCTTCCCATTGAAGTGCTGATTTTGTTCCACCGTCAAATTAATTACAAATAGGAGATAGTTCATAGGGATTAATTAGGGCATGGATGTACCATATGGATTCTGGAGCAACAGTTGGTACCACCGGGTTCTGATTTTTCATTGGGTGTTTGGTTGGTATTTGGAAATGAGAGGGAGAACAAAACCCTTCTATCTGACAGACCGTTGATTGTTGTTATTATTTCCATATCTCCTGCCTGCTCTAAGTCAAGGATAATTGGTTAAGAAAAACCCCAAACTGTCCCTTCCTGTTAGAAATCTGTGTCCTTGGGATGTTCAATGAACCAGCTGTCAGTGCAGTTACCAAACCCTCCATTCTCCAGGTCATTTGAGGGAGAAAGTTGTTATTTTCTGTCAAGACTCGTGTTTAGGAAAATGCAAGGTTCTCCTCTGTATTTTTGGTACTTTCCAAGTCTGCTCCAGTTGTGCTTGTGCTTTCCTGAGGGAACAGGTCAGCTCGGCGCTGGGATAGGTAAGGAGTTCTAAAAGGGAATTTGAGCCTTACTGTGCCGTTTGACTCCGGGATTTCCAGCAGTGCGTGCATTAACTCCGGCACTTCCACAGCTCTGGGGAGCAGCGGGGATGGAGCTCTGTGGTCACTGGTGGCCCGGCGGGGCTCAAGGGGGGGGTGGGCTGAGCTGTCACACATTTGGGCGTGTGGCGAATGCTCCGAGAGCTCCAGCGAGGGGCAGGTCCTCAGTGACACCGAGGCGCAGCAGTCAGTGCTGGGCTGTCCCCGGGGCAGCCGGCGCCGGCCGGGCTCTGAGCATGTCTGCGGGCACGGAGGCAGCCAGGTAAGAGCTGAGGGGCCGGGGCTGGGCGTGGGGTCTGCCCTGTGAGCCTTGCTCTGGCTCCTTCCATGAGGAGAGCCCCTTTGCAGGGTATTTCTCCAGAATCAGGAACTTGTCTGACATTTCCAAATGGAAATGGCAGCGCGTGGGGCAAAGCAGGAGCACGGTGACACGTCCCTGTGGAGGTTTCACATCACATGAAACTTACTTTACAAGGGAGCCTCTGATTTTTGAACTGTGTTGGAAACACGACCAGCTGCTCCTCGGGTTTGTCACCCAGCACCTCTTGTCCCTTTGAAATGGGTTCAGCAAGGTTTAGATCAGTTTGAGTGATGAAAAGTTATTAGAAATATTTTGCTGACAGGCTGTTCCCTTACCAAAGGGTCTGACTGCCTTTAGTGCTTTTAGACTAGAGTTTGTAAATTTGTCCTACCGTTGATGGAGAGGACTGTTGAGTTACTGCTAATAAAAACATCTCCATTTACAAATCTAAGTGTTTTCTTAATTTATACAACAATATTACAACTTTGGGTTTTTTTAAAGCAACTGAGATCAGAATGCAGGATTCTAGACAAGGAATTGTCATGAAATTCCTCTTTTTCTAGATGTGTTCCATCCTTAGCCCTTCATTAGGGACTGTTTTTGCCCTTCACTTCAAAGCAAACACCCGACTCATCCCAGATAATGTGCAAGTGATTCAAATACTGGTAAATAACTGGAAAATTTGGGTCAAGGGCTGAGAGCACAGTGCCTGCTTTGAGCAAGGCACAGAGGAGCCCCAAGAGGGTTGGGAATGTGTGGGAGGTGAGGAATTCCAGGGGTCCCACCCCGTGGTAGGGGGAAAGTTAAACCCCAGATGCTGGGCAAATTTAGACCAATTTTAAGAATTTAGCAAAGATTTTGGTACACCCTGGAGAGTTTTAATTACAGGCACAGTTTTTCTAAAGAATTCTGTGGTTCTAAAGGTAATTGGTGTGACAATTATATTGCTTAGGTGAAACTTTATTTTCAAAAAAAAATAAACTTTATCTTTTCTGGGTTTGGATGGTTCTAGAGTTTACAAGAACAAATTTCTTAGAAGCTGTGAAATCTAATCACTGATGGAGAGTTTGTGATGAATTTTAACACCTAAATTTGTTGATTCAGTAATTTGCTGACTGCCAGCAACTTCTGTGAGGCAAAAAAACCCCCAAACTTTCCTCATCCACCGCTTTTGCCAAGGAAAGGATGAGATCCAGTGCCTGAGGTTGTACCTAGGTGTGATCCAGGCACTTAGGACCAACAGAGCAGCTTAGGAACACCTAGTTAGGAGCTGGATAATCCAGAATGTGCCTTCCTTGGGTGTGTTATGGACTGGGGCGCTGAAAATCCAGTGCCTTGGTGTCTCTCTGGGGAGCTGGAGCTGAGCAGTCCGGAGCCACAAGGGCTCTGTGGTGCCCCTGACACCTCAGTCCTGACCCAGCTGTGATGCTGGAGGTGAGCAGTCCTTTTGGAATGGTGAGCTTTCCATGGAGAGCTGCTGGAACACCACAGAGGCTGTGAGCCCTAGCAGACCCTGCTGGCTGGGGTGAATTTTGGTGATTTGTGGTCATTGGCACCTGCAAAGGGCCGTTGGCTGAGGAAAGAAGTGAGGGAGTCAGGACATGGACTTGGATGATCCTTATGGGTCTTTTCCAGCTCAGGATAATCTGTGATTCTCAGAAATCAGCCTGCAGCCTCACCACCAGCATGGAGCTGGGGAGAGGGGGCTGATCTTGTGGCTCTTTCCTTACACCACTTGAGATTTTCAGCATTTTTTTAAATGTGGAAATCACAAGGAGCGTTGCCTTGTACAAGGTATCTCTTTCGTGCCTCACCCTTCCTGCTCGGACAGGATTCCCTGAGCCCCAGCAGGAACTCGGACAAGGGTAGCAATCATTAAACACTTGCAGTGAAACCCCCGTGGATAATGGAGCCTTTTGTTGCCGTTGTTCCCGGGGCATGGGCACTGCTGCCTCATTAGGGGGAAGGTGATTCTTTGCTCCCACCCTACTTCCAGCCTTTGCGTTCTGTGCTGCCCCTCCACAGAGCTGACTTGTGCTCCAGATTTTTGTATTTTTAATCTGCTTCACAGGAAGCAAATTATTGCTGTTAAAAAAAGTTCCATTTCCATCCCGTGATTTTTATGGTGGCTCCGCTTTGTCCCTGCTGACCTGTGCAGGGAAGCATGTTCCTGCCCAGCAGGTAGGGAGACTCCCTGAGTTACAGATAGTCCTTGGACCCTGCTGCCAGCCCCTCACGGGTGGCTGCACGGCCACCTCTGTGTGCCCTGCTTTGGAAGGCAGTGAAGGTTTTATTGCAGAAGCCCCTGGCATTTCTCAGTGTTCACAGCTGGTCTCGGCACTCCCTGCAAGCAGCAGGAGTGCAATTCCACTGGCCCGGGCTTGTGCCATGGAATAACAGGCTGTGCTTTTTATTGACTCGAGTTAAGGTTAAGAATGGTCCAGTTGTATTAAATCACGTTTCACTTGCTGTGTTCAGAATTGCTCAAGATGTAAATTCCACTCTTGAAAAAACCCATGTTTTTAAAATGCCAAAATCACCAGATTTCCCATTCACTGCCCATTGTTGGTCCTGGTTTGGGGAGGCTCGTTGGTTTCCATTAAAAGCTGCAAAAAGGAATTTATCTCCAAAGTGCTCCTTGGAGGGGAAAGGGTAGTGCTAACATGTCCTTTTCTGACCTCTTCATACCATAAATATGAATTGTTACTGCTGCTCGGGTAGTGACGCACAGTTCTCCCCAAATTCAGGACTGTCTGGAAGATCTGGTTGAGATTTTTAAAAAGTTGACTTCGTTTTGGTGTTTAAATGAACATTTAAGGTGAAAGTTCCTGGATATGGTGTGAGATAATTGATATACACAATGTGTGGCTTGGCAGTTGGGATCTTACTGGTGATTCCTGGTGAAGGAAATACTGAGAATGGCAAATATTGGAGCAAAAAGAAATCCCTTTTCCTTCTGTAAACGTAGAGATCTTGGTTTTATACCTCAGTACTGTCCAGTAATTCCTCAGCGATTCTGTTTCAAGGAAGAACGTGATTCCATTTCAAAGCAGAACCCAGGGCTTTAAGCAATAACACAAGTTACAAGGTTTTCTGGCTATAAATAAAAATCTATATTTGGAAGAAACAAATAGTGTATTTATGGACAAAACTGTATTAAAGGAAATGTGATGGAAAAATTGAGTCAGATGAGCTGATGTATGAGGCATTTCCCTCTGGAGTCACTGGGCTGAAAAATGTTTTATATGCCTAAACTTGAACAGATGCTTCAGCACACACACACACACAGAGTCCTTCCCCGGTTCGTATTAGCAGTTCTGCTCATACCACTGTGATTAATTCCCAGACCAGCCTGGTTTAGGCTCTTTTTCCGGGGGCTTGGGGGTATTTCCAGATCATCCAGGTACTTAAGCCATGCCTAGCTGTAAATAAGCGAGCAGCCCGGATGATTAGCGGGATTTGTTTCAGGCTTTGCATTAGGCATGTGCTTAAATGACTCACTGAGCTGGGATTTACATTTTTACACGAGAGTGAAGGATTTCTCCCTGTTACCTTGCCTAGATGGAAATTGGTGGAGTCAGCCAGCTTTTTTGCCTAAACAAGTCCATGAAACCAGCTTTGGGCTCTTACAGTTATTAGTTCCAGCTTTTTAGTTACAAATTTGTCAGAAAACGAGTCTGAGTGTGCGTGCCTGACCTCGATTGAGATCCTGAGGAGGATTGCAGGAGGGAGGGAGAGAGGCATCCATATGGATGACCAGCAGATTGTGCCTCCCTCTTTTCCAGTCCGAATGTCGAATGTTGCAGTCGGTGGTGCAGGAGGAGGCTGACAACTGCACTTGATTATTTCCCATTGAGTCCCGGCTCTGGTGTCCTGCTCAGCCCTTAATCTGCTGTCCTGGGGTGCAGGGTTTGCCTTGTAGGTGGCTGTGCACAGCATTCCCTCTCCTCTGAGCATCCCCAAAGTCTTCCTGAAAAGTGCCACGTCTCGGGGATGCTGCTGTCCACTTGGCTTTTCTGATGGAGGAATGCAGAAAAATGACTTCTGGGTCTAAACATGGCTCTGGCTGTGGTGTGCCTCGGGAAAGCAGCTCCCACAGGATGAGGGATGATGCTGGTGGCAGCAGGGGATGGAAGTCCTGCCCGCGGTGACATCCCAGCGTGAGTGGTGCAGCCCTGCCAGACTGGGAACAAGCCATTGCCTGTGAAGTTCTGTATCTCTCTCATGCTTAAAATAGTCAAGAGCCTGGAAGGGTGATTGTATGTCTTGTGTGTGCCCATGTTCCCTTGAGGGGGAGTTTTGACTCCTTGTTAACTCCTGGAAGCCTGGCTCTGCTGTGGATTCAGGGACAGAGATGACACCCAGCACTGCATAGTCCTGAGGTTAGAGATGTGTCTGTAGGCAGGCAAGGGGGTGGGTGTAGGTTGTGCACATGGGGCTGGCCTTGGTGTCAGTACATTTTTTAATGGCATAAAATTAAAATAATTTAAGTTCCTAATGCGTCTTGCAGTTGTGCTGCCCTGCATGCAGCATGTCCTCCTAAAAATCTAAAAATCTCCTGATTCTTATGGTAAGCATTGAAGTAGTTGAGAAATGACTGAATTTTACTTGCAGCAGATTCATTCACGGGAGTTACTCAGCTGGTGCTCAGATATGGAGTTAAACTATTTTGAAAGGAGAGGAATTTTCATGGTGGAAACTGTGATTCTGGAGATATTATAAAGCAAAATAAAATGGAAGTGTTTGGGAGGAAGCACACGGCGATCTTCCACGGAGCCATATGGAAATTATCTTTATTCCTTGGTTGGCGTGAAGTCTTTGCTCCTTCTGGAGCTGACTTGGAGCCTCCTCCTCAGTGCTGTCCCCAGCTTGGTTTGTATTCCTTGCCTGCTCTTGCTCTCTTTGCAATCTGTGACCAAACCGTATCGATCCGGTGTCTGCGGAATCCCATTCCCTGGAGGGTTGTGCTGGAGAGCTGTGGACAGAAATAAATCATCTCTGCCCTTCAGGTGTTCCCATTGCCCGGGATCATCTGGCACATACAGACTTCCAGGGGGCTGGAACTGAGCAGTCATTAACAGCCCCATGTGCCAGTTCTGTTCTCTTTGGCATCTGCTGGTGTCTCTCTTCCAGCTGGTTCATGGAGGGGCTTTTTCCCCAACACCTCGGGGCCACTCTCTCCTGGCTGCCTTGGAACAGCCACAGGGATCAGATGGAATCTTGCCCGCTCCAGAGTCCTGTTTCTGACCTGTCCCATGTGGGGGCTGCAGCAGAGCATGGGGGAAGCTCTGGACTCTCAAAATGCAGCTGCTTTGTGCTTACAGACTCACCCTTGCCTGAGGCACAGCTCTGGCTTTCAGTCTTTGAGGAGTTTTCCTTCTCCAGGCTACTCCAGGTGTCACAGCTCCCTGCCCGTTTCCTCCCTCAGCCTTCTGGCTTTTATTCCCTGTCCTTCCCCCACCAGCCACTCCATACCTCTTCTCCAAACTCCTTCTGTTCTCCTCTGTTCCCATGACAGGAGCTGGCCAGAGTGACCAGAGCCACATGCCATGGGAGGGCCGTGGGCACTCAGGGGGACATGGCAGAGTGACCAGAGCCACATGCCAGGGATGAGTGCCACAGGCACATGGTGGTATGGCTGGGTGTGCTGGGTGTGCTTGTCCTCTGACACTGGTGAAATCCTGTTTTGGGGCTGTGCTGAGCAGTGCCAGAGCATTCACAGAGCAGCCTGAAAGCCCCAAGACCTCCTGCTTGCTGAGGCCATCTCAGGGCATATCTATTTTTAGGTGAAATTGAGATTTATTTTTTGTATTCAATGTATGCATCACTTTATCCATGTGGAATTCCATCTGCCATTTTATTTCCAGGTTGCATAGACTCATATGGTCTCTGTGCTGCTCTTCATGGTTGCTTATCCACCTCCCCTTGAATATTTTCATCATGATCCTGGGTCACATCCACACAGTGTCCTAGTCTGGCACAGCTCCAAGCTTCTCCCTGTGACCCCTGCTCTGACTTCCCTCCCTTGCAGGAAATGACTGTTTGCATCTACTCCCTTGTCTCCCACCCAGTTGTCTCTCCATGCAGGGACAGTCCCTTTTCCAGTGGCCTTTTGGGGTCCCTACAGGAAGCCTCAGATGAGAGAGACTCGCAGAGGTTAAAACCCAGAAGATCTGGAGCTCTCTGTGGGGCTGGAAGTGCCTTTCCAGAAGCCACGCTGACTTTTCCCCTGGTTTATTGTGTTTATACAGATAATCAATGCCCACTAATTCTGCTCTGTGTCATTAATCCTGTGTGAGTGCTGGGTTTGGAGAACTACACTTTGCCAGGATTTTCTTCACAACCCCTGTCTTGCAGAGTTGACATGGCAGTTGCTTCCCTGTCCCAGGACAATTTTAGGAATGGCTGTACCCAGGCCAGGGTCCATCTCCACGCTCTGTTAACCCCTTGGTGAATCCATCCAGCCCTCCCTGCTGTGACTCCTCAGTTTGGCTCTTTGCTCTGTGACCTCCCCTCCAGTCCCTGCACTGGGAACCAGTTTCCCAGTGAGTCCCAGGGGAAAGGGCTGGCGAAGAGCCTGGAGCTGTTCCTGGTGCTGTGAGTTGTGTGTGAAGGAGTCATGTCATTTCCCCTGGATGGATATGTCATCTCTTTCAGTGACATTAAAGCTGAGCCTGTTCCTGATGGTTCTGCAGGGACACTGTCAGGGTGCAGGTGGCAATCTGAAGTGGGAATGAGGGCTGGGACAGCTCTGCTCTGGTGATGGGCTGGGAGAGCTGGGGGTGTTCAGCTGGAGAAGAGGAGGCTCTGAGGAGACCTCACTGTGGCCTTTCACCTTATAAAGGGGCTTAGAAGAAAAACGGGGACCTTTTACCAGGGCCTGTAGTGACAGGACAAGGGACAACACTTTTAAACTGAGAGATGGCAGGGTTAGGTGGGACATTAAAATGAAATATTTTACCACAGGAGTGGTGAGGCCCTGGCACAGGGTGCCCAGAGAAGCTGTGGCTGCCCCTGGGTCCCTGGAAGTGTCCAAGGCCAGGTTGGATGGGGCTTGGAGAAGCCTGAGAGAGTGGAAGGTGTCCCTGCCCATGGCATGAGGAGGAAGAAGATGGGCTTTAAAGTCCCTTCCAACCCAAACCAGTCTGTGGCAGAGTGGGTGGGATTGCCTTAATGAGACAATCCACCAAACAGCCAGTGGTTCCTTATCAGGAGTGATCTTATCTGCAGCTAATTCCCCTTTGTGAGAGTGAAGGAGCTGTGGCACAGCAGATGCTCAATTTCCCTTTGTATTAAGAATGTTTTTGCAAGCAGACCTGCTGGGCTCCGTGTTAGGAAGTGGCCCAGCCCTTGGGCATTCCCAGGTCGTGCCAAAAGAGGTGATCTGGTTGGAGTTGAAGAGAACATTACAGAACAAGCACGAAATTCACTCAGTGACTAACAAGATGTCACCAGCCTCCTAAAATCTTGGAAATAAGCTGGGGGAAGCTTGGCACTGACGCCCTGACTGTAGTTGTGGCTGCAGTGTCTCAGTGGGTTTTTCCTACCTCCAGCAGCCCCACATCACAGTACACACCATCCCCTGGTCCCCCTGGTGCTCCCCTGTCAAGTCTCATGCCTGATTTAAGCACTGGGGAGGCTGATCTGCCTTCAATTTGCTCCTAATTGGCCCAAGCTGTGTCGATAATAAGTCAAATAAAGTCCTTGGCCAGGGAAAGCAGTCAAGTGGAAAAACTGACCCGTCTGCCACTGTGTGCTTGGTGCAGCATGCTTGTCACTGGGAAAAGGGCTTCTGGCCTCCTTTCATAAATTAAGAGTTATTTCCAGTTGTTCTCAGGGGGAAAAGCCCCCTGAGAAGTTGGTGTGTGTGTTTCCCAGCTGGAGTGATGGAGCATAGAGAGTTCATCAGTGCTTCAGGTCTCTTCCCAAGGGGGTCTCAAAGTATTCAAGTCCTTCAGAAAAGGGCAGCTTTATGTTTCTTATTTCATTACAGGAAATTTTTTTTCAACAAATAAGTCACTTAGTGAATCTATGTGCATATTTATATTCTAAATTTTATCTTTGGCAAAATAAAGCTGTTAAGACTCCTGTTGAACTCAAGCTGGAGTAACATTTTAATGCCAGTATGGCAATCTGCTGCCTTACTCTGCTCCTTGTCTCAGAATAAACTGTGTGTAAAATCAACTTTATTGAAACAAAACTCTTCAGCTGTTTCTGTGATTAAGTAACACTTGGGAGAAGTTGAAGCAGCAGTAGATCTTCTTGTAGACCTGTTCTCTGGCAAGGTGCTGTCCTTGGCTGTCCATCCCAACACCAGTGTCATGGATCGTTGTGCCATGTGGCACAGCTGGCCACTGTCCTGCTCAGCTTGGTGCCCTCAGCCTGGGAAGGTGCAGAGCTGGGTGAAGTCACAGGGGGCTGCAAGGCTCTCTGCTCCTGTGTCCCAGCATGGAACAATCCAGTTCAGCAGAGCTGTTCCAAGTGCTGTGTGGCCTGAAAGCACCAGCACAGCAGGGAGGGTTTGCAGGGGTGAGGCTTTGGTTTGCAGTGTCCTCTTCTGCCTCTGAACATCCTTCCCTCTCTGCAGAGCTGCTGTTGTAGAAAACGTGATGTGGATTTGGTGGAGTTGTAGGCTGAGGCGGCGACTCCCACTAGACCAGACAGAGCTGGGGAATAAAACTCCTTTTTTTGAATGTGGGTCACAGAGAAGCAGCTGCCATGTTGCAGGATTGGTGACTGGGGACGTTGTGGCAGACTGTGTCGGGGTGTGTGGTGTCTGTTTCATTTACAAGCTGTTCATGGTAGTTTTTGAGGCTTATCTATGAAGCAAACACTGTCGTGGTTTCTCTTGACTGTCATAAGATGGTGGTGGGAGCATGGGGGGTTCATCCCCATCCCACTGCCTCCCGCTCAGCCAAGTGAGAGCTTTTGATTGTGATGTACAGGAGCCGACAGAATTGCTCTCTTTGGGCTTCTCTCTCCTTCCCTGAAATGGCCGTGAGAGTGATATTTGGGTCAGCTGCCTCCAGTGTGTCATTTTCTTGTGACACTCGTCCCTGTGAGCGCAGAGGAGGAGCCCGGTGGGGAAATCTGTGGAGCTGTTGGCTGCAGTGGAATGGGGTGTAGTTAAAGGGGTGTTGTGGTTATTTGAATCACTAATCACATCAAGGCAGGGAAATCTCTCTGATGCCTGACTGGGAGTGAGGATGGCCTTCCCCAGACCTCGCTGCCAGGGAGCTGGAGGGATCCAGGTAAGCCCATGGGTGCTGCAGCCTGTCCAAAGGCTCCTGCTCCCCAGCAGTGCCTGTCCCTCAATGCTTTCTGGGCATGCAACACCCAGAGGTTCTGTGTGTTCTGTGTCTTCTTCCCTTTGCACCCTTGTGGGTCTGTCTGGGGAAGCAGGATTGTTCCTTCTTGCCTCACTGCAGGGCTTGGGGTCGTGGCGTGGTCTGAGGTCTTGGGTGGGCCCAGGTGCTGCCATTCCCTGGCTGTCACAGGTGGGTTTGCATTGTCTGGGCTCTGCTCACCCCTGCATGTCCCCAGGTGCAGCCCTGAGGGGCTGTGCTGCTGCTGGGCCTGCCTGAACAGGCACTTTGCAGCAGGGCACTCTCCTGCCTTTTCTTTTCTTCCCCTCTGCTGTTCCCAGGCAGAGTTTGCAGCAGGACTCTCTCCTGCCCTTTCTTTCCCTCTGCTATTCCCAGACTGGTGAATGTGTCCTGAAAGGGGCTGAACCCCTGGGATTCATTGGCTGGTGTGTGGGGGAACCCCAGCCCAAATCCATCACACTCTTGCTTGAATCGCTCTTGGCCACTCAGGACCTGCCTTTTGTCATTTTCTCCACTGCAGTTTTTCCATCTTTACCCTTCCATTTGCCATATTTGTTAAAATAACTGGTGGGAACACAGTTCCCAATAGGCAGCAGTACAATATATTTAATATTTTAATAATGAATTGTGTTATATTGTGCCAGTACGAGTAGCACTGTGTGGAAGTTGTCCCACACTGGCAGGGGGAAGGATCTCAGGTCACAGTTTCACTTGCTTGTGTGGCTCAAGTCACTGCAACTTGTCCCCTCTCTGTTATGCTCATTCTTACAGGAAAAATTGCTAAATTGCTTTGCTCCTGTTGCTGTTGCCCAGACTGTTCTCCATGGTACCCAGGGAATGGTGGTGTAAAATTGATACACAGAAAATTCCACTTAAGCATAAGAAAAGCTTTTTTTTACTGTGAGCGTGATCAGATGCAGGATCAGACTGCCCAATCTGACTTTTCAATGCTTGTGGGGTCTCTGTCTCTGGAGGTGTTCAATAGGATCAGGCTGCCCAAAGAGCTTCTGGTGTCTCCAGCCTTGGAGCTATTTAAAACCTGGCTGGACATGGCCTTTCCAATCTGCTGTGGTTGACCCTGCTTTGGGATGTAAAATATGGTGGTTTAAACTACCAGTTATGAGAACATTGCACATTTCTGAAAGTGATGCATTTGTTACAAGGGAACTTAGGGGTTAAGCACGTTCAGAAGTGACTGAAGAAAATCTCTGTCACTTACAAAGGGGCTGTCACAGCCTCAGTCAGTGTTGGGCTCTTTGGTCTCATGTTTTGTCAAGAGGTAGCACATTGTATGTCTGAGGCAGGGTTTAGTAGCCCTGAGCTGAGGAGCACATGGGGCCTCATCAGATGGATGCCTGCTCCAGGAGCTGCTCCTAGGAAGGAGAACTCTGGTGTTTGGGAGATGAGTGCTGACTGTGTGTGATCACCTCATGGAAAAGCCTGCAGGATCCCGTGGTGTGGGAGAATGGGAATTGACAGCTCACACCCAGGGATGTTCTGTGCACCTGAGTCTGCTGAGGCCACACTCACCCAGTCTGATGGTCACTTCAGCTGGTAGGAGCAGTCTTTCTCAAGGATGGCCTCTGCATCTTTGGATTTTAAGGGTATCAGTCCCCAGCCCTGTTGTCTGCAGACAGCCTGGGCTGGCAATCCAAGAGCTCAGGATTTAGTTAAGCACTTGCTCTTGATCTCAGAACAGCAGTGTTGGATGTTTTCTCTAGTATGGCTTGAACTTCAGATTCAATTTCTTTAAAAAATAATAAAATTGTCTTTTACCTATCCTTTAATTCCTGGTTTTCAACATTTATACAGGGAAAGCTTTCCTGTGCTTTAGTGGCTCCTCTGCATGGAGGAACAAGCTCAGCAGCACCAGGGCCAAGAGCAGGCAGGGCCTGGTGGGTCTTGCTGGACCTGCCAGTGCTGCAGGAGCCCAGTTCCTGCAGGAACTGCTCAAACCATCCAGGCTCAGTGGGGTTAAACTGTGGCGGAGAAGAGCTGTGAGAGGTGTGAGGCTGGAGGAGAGGGGGAGTAAACACTGGGTTGGTTCTGAGCTCCAGTAGCTCTTCCTTGCTGGATTATTCCTCATCTGGCAGCAGGTTGAGAAGGAGGGGATTTGTTCCTGCTGCAGGCTCCAGTCCCAGCACTGTGCTGGTTCCCCAGCTTTGGTGTTGGTGTGGCTGAGGCTGCCCAGGGAGCTGAGGTTTCAGTGCAGGCTAGAGCAGAGCATAAGTCTCTGACCACTTTGTTTCCTCCTTGATCACATTTCACATCACCACAGTGCTGGCATCACCTGGGGCTCCCTCTGCCTCCTGACACCTGGCATCTGCAGGGTGGGTGTGAGGAGCAGCCTCAGGCTGGTGTTAGGCTACAAGAAGTGCCAAACTGGGAGCTCATTCTCCCAGTCCCTGAGCTGAAACACCTCATTCATGTCCTTTGGAAGGGATGCTGATAGCTGAGCGTGTGAAGGGATTCAGGCTGACACAGACCCCACAACGAGCCTCCAAAAATCTCATGAGGTGACAGAGACTGTGCAGCCCAGCCTCCATTTTCTGTGGAGCCTGTTGTCACTGCAGGCTCCTGCTCTCAGATGAACTGGAGTCAGGCTCAGCTCGTCCTGTCCCCGTGCTGCTGGGGCGGCCCCCGCTCATCCACGCCGGGGTCTGCCCTGGCCACGCTGCTTCCTGCAGCAGCACCGTGGCTGGAGGTGCAGCAAAAGCTGCTTTGGGCCAGCACAAAACACGTCGTGATTTCATTTGAATTTTGTCACTGCGGGGGAGTGTTGCTAAAATTGTCACTTGGCTTCCCATGTTAGCAGTACCTAGAGGGCACGCCGAGGCGACCGGAGGTTCGTGTCTTAGCTGCAAATTCCAGTTTATCTGTAAACTGAATGCTCGGGTGGGTATATGTTGATTTTCAAAGAGATACCTACTTGACATCTTCATTTTTTTGACAGCGCAAGAATCTTATTATATCCCTACCTCTTACCCATATTTCCCTGTGCTATTTATATCCCACATAGGATCTGTGGTCTCATCATTCAGCGTGGGGATTTTAGACTCGGGGGATTGGTCTGGGAATCAGCAGAGCCTTGTTAGCATGCCTGGGATTGGAAGGCACCATTCAGAAATGGTTTCCAAATTGACATTGACATTGTGGCTTTTTCCAAACTGTTCTCTGCTGTTGCCACGTGAGCCCTGCCAGATGACAGAGGATTTATTTGAAAGAGCACTGTGTGCTCTCCAAAAAGTCCCAGCCTTTTCCTTCCCAAGTATTCTGGAAGATTAAAAATAAAATTCAGTGCACTTTTCTTATTTCTTTTCATCTTTATTGCTGAAAACATAAGTAAAATTGGTGGTGATTGAGCCTTCACAGAGGATAGGAGGGTGATAGCTGTGAGTTATCTTATCTCAGGGATATCCCCACATCCTTGCCCTTGTGTCACTCAGGAGAATGGACACTGGAATTCTGCTCAGGGAATGCAGGTGGCATCAGCACAAGGCTCACCAGGATTCAGGATGTGTTGGCACCATTCCAGTGCTGGGTCTGGCCACAGCTCTCTGCTTTCTTGAGCAGTGTAGTCTTACTTGTTTACCAGGTTAAAAAAAAAAAAAAAAAAGAAGGAACCCCTCTGCTTCTTCAAAAGTACTTGTAAATCATGTAATTTCTTACTTTTCAGTGTAAATGAGATCTGAATGAATAATGCTAATTATTCATTCATCCTAATTCAAATACTATTTTAATTAGCCTGTAGGCCCAATTTCATTTTCATGCAGCATGAAACCTCTTTTGATTAACAACAGAATTGCCATGCATTTCTTCTTTTTTTCCTGCTCAGCATGTCTTTTTAAACTGCTTAAAAACAAAACTAAACAAAACAAATAAATCATTAATAAATTAATCAAATTTCATTAGCATGACCTGGGAAGGCATAATTTAGGGAGGAAAAAAGTCTTCTGTAGATATATTCATTCTGCTTAACAACTGCCTCGAGGCTACGAAGCCTGCAGAGAAGCCTTGTCTGAGGAGGTGCTGGTGAAATATGGAAATTTAGGGACCCTCCACCACTCCCTGCCATCAAAGGGCAGGGGCACCTTCCACTAGACCAAGCTCTATTCAACCTGGCCTTGGACACTTCCAGGGATCCAGGGGCAGCCACAGCTGCTCTGGGCACCCTGTGCCAGGGCCTGCCCACCCTCATGGTAAAATCTCTCTAATGTCCCCTCTAACCCTGCCTGCTCATAGTTTAAAAGCATTGTCCCTTGTCCTGTCACTACAGGCCTTGATAAAATGTCCCCATTTTTCTTAAAAGCTCCATTTATACTGAAAGGCCCCAAGATGGTCTCCCCAGGGCCTTTCCTTCTCCATGCTGAACAACCCCTGTTGTCCCAGCCTGTCTCCATAGCTGAGGTGCTCCAGCCCTTGGAGCACCTCTGTGGGCTCCCTCCAACAGGTCCATGTCTGTCCCATGCTGGAGGCTCCAGACAATTCCCCCCTTGCCTGCTGCCCACACTGCTTTGGATGCAGCCCAGGGGGCAGTTGGATTTCTGGACTGTTGTTGGACTGAACACATCCTGTTCTTCTTCCTCCAGCATCCCCAAGTCCTTCCCTGCATGGTTGCTGTCCATCCACCCACCC
Source organism: Trochalopteron elliotii (assembly GCA_024734555.1). Taxonomy (NCBI): domain Eukaryota; kingdom Metazoa; phylum Chordata; class Aves; order Passeriformes; family Leiothrichidae; genus Trochalopteron; species Trochalopteron elliotii. Next base: position 56,247 of record JANPWX010020098.1, read on the forward strand.
CCAGTCTGTGCTGCTTTTGGGGATTGCCCCAGTCCAGATCCAGGACCCTCCAGTTGGCTTTGTTGGAGTTCATGAGGTTCCTGCTCCTCCAGGCTGTCAGGGTCCCTGGGAATGGCATCCCTTCCCTGCAGGGTGTCAGCTGTGCCCCTCAGCTTGGTGCCATCCTTGGACATGCTGAGGCTGTGCCCAGCCCCAGTTCTGTCATTGCTGGAATGACATGAAATGAGTCCTGGTACCAAAGAAACATCACAGAAGAGCTTGGATTGGATGGGATCCACATGGGTCATCCAGTCCAGCTCTGTGATACTCACAGGCTGCCTGGTGCCAAACCAAACCAGCACTCCCTGTCCCTTCATGCTCAGGTGCTTTGGGCTGTAGCTGCCAGTTTGTACTGGGCTGGGCCCAGTCTGTGCTGAGACAAAGGCAGGAGATGGTTGGGATTCAAAGCCTGGAGTGAGGCTGCCTTGACATCCCCCTGGTGCTGGCTGTCCTGCCCTCCAGGTGCCCTCCATCTCGGGGGAATGGTGACACTGCTGGAGCACTGCAGCTTCCTCCTGCCCCACTTCTGTCCCTGCCACACCTCAGCTGTCTCATCCAAGGGCAGGATTTTGAGCATTTTACTGCTCCACAGGGCAGTTCTTCCCACTCTGGGTGGCAGGAGGTCGTTGCTGTTTGAGGAGAAAGCTGAAAGAAGGTGAAATTTGAAACATTAAAATGTTTAAATTCATAACCAACCCCCCATGGGCTGGGTAGAGGAGGGGGCACACCTGAGGGGTCATTCCCTGGCTGCATGTGAACAACAGCCCTGTTAACTCCAGAAATTCTTCACCTGAAGCTGATTTCTTTTTTCCCATGTACCTGCTTCAAATTTTTCTTCATCCTCTCTGGCTTCAGTGCCTGCAAAGCTTTAATTCAGGAGCCAGCCTGCTGTCAGACATAAGCCTCCTGATATTTCCTCATGGATCCTGCCCGCTCCAAGAAGCCTCCTCTGCTGCAAGTGCTGAAATGAACTTATGACAAATACAAGGGATGAAAGTCTCTCTCAAATGCACTTTCTGGCATGACTTAAATTAGCTGAAATTGCTGACATTCTGCCTTTCTCAGACGTGTGTCAGTGTCCATAGACTTTTCTTTCAAACATTGGAAAATTATTGAGTTAAATGTTGCCAGGAAAAACAGATGCAGGAGGGCGGGTGTATGTTGGGTGAAGGTTACTGGGATGTGTCTGGGTGCTGCAGCACGTGGTGGAGAGGCAGAACGTGCCCCTCTGACCTTGGCTGATCCCACAGAACAGAAGGACAACACCGGAATTCCGCTTGGAGCTTCTTGGGTTTGTACTGCATTTAATTTGGATGGGCTGAACCTTGCCAAGGTTTAATGACTGGTCATTTTGCTTGAACCAAAACATTTCCTTAAAGACCAGGAAGTTCTTTGCCTGCTCATGGATCCTCCCATGTTTGTCCCAGCAGCTCTGTTCAGGATTAGGACTAAATGGAGAAAGTGACACTTTCTGGGCAAAGAGAATGAGCTCTTGGGCAGCTTCTCTGAGCTCCTCTGCCAGGACCCACTAATTGGCAGGTCCTGGTTGTTAACCACTGGTTGGGTAAATCCTCCTGCATCCCAGGGCTGTGGAAACCCCAGCACACCTGTACATAGGTCTGGCACTCATTGATACGACTGGAATTCAGGTTGGGAATCACAGGAATGTTTCCTGTGTTGTTGTTGGTACCTGTCTGCAGGTAGAAAATGCACCATGAAAAGCTGGCATGTATCTTGAAGGAATTTCTTAGATGGGAGGTAGCAGCTTGTCCAAAAGTAAAGATTCTCTTACTGAAATCTGCACTCATTTCCAACTTCCCTGTCCTTAAGTGCTGAGGAATGTGACAGTATATGAAAATTTAAAGGCTGGTTCCTGCTGTTACTCCAAATTTACATTGGCAACAGTGTTTAATTAATTTCAAATTTACTTAGTAGTTTACTTTCAGTGAAATGTGTGACCCTGACATTTTCAGGGAAGAAGAATTAACCTCTTAAACTCCTTTGGGTTTTGTCTCTTTTTTAGTTGATGAATCACGAGGTGTCAATGGGGGCATGTCTGTCCTGCTGGTGCCCAGGGTGATGAGGTGGGCAGAGCAGTGTGGTGGGAGGGGGTATGGGGGCTCCTCCCTCTGTTAACCCCCTGCTCCAGATTTGGGGTTCACCTGCATTTGCTGCCCATTGGAGACTTCTCAGGCACGTGCAGGACCTGCAGACTCACTGTGCCCCTCATCTGGACTCTGAATCCAAGTGGGGAATGCTGAGTGTGGGGTGTCTGAAGCTCTGTCTCATCTCCCTACCACAGAACTCAGGTGGCAGAGCTGGACTTGGGTGCCTTTCTGAAATGGGGGTGCCGAGCCCCTGCTGCAGGAAAGGGCTGCCCTGGGACTGGCAGCTGGTCTCTTTGCCTGTTAAAAATGTGTTATTTCAGCCAGTGCTCTGTGGAATGGTGGCAGCAGGCTTGTGTTGAAGAGGAGCTTGGATGGAAGCCTTGGGAGGATTGCATGCACCTCTTATAGCTGTTATCTATGGAACACATCTGATTTAAACATGCCCTTCTTCAGGGATGAGTGCAGGTGGCCTGTCCACCTGAGTGAGGGCTGGGCATTTTTGTCCTAATTGGAAATTCTGATGACACATCATGAGCCTGACTCGTTGCTATTGGGATTCACTTTCATTTGTCTTTCATGTTTTCCAACTAAACAAATTGTTCTCTCTAAATCACTCACTTTTAGGCATCTTCCCTGTCCCTCAGCTGGTTTTGAGCCTCCTGTGTCCACTCTGTGATGCTGGAGCAAGAGCTGAAGGATGCGGCCGCAGGCGCCCGGGGCTGTCTCGCTAACAAGGAGGTGAGATCACCCCCTGCTCCTGATTGCAGTGACACAGCCAGGGCTCCCATCCATCACCTGCACCATACCAGCACCTCTCCTTGAGACCCTGATCCTTCAGGGGCCTCATTCCCTTCCCTCTTAACTGACACCCACAGCAACCTCTCCCTCTGTTACAAAAACCCTGCTCTGCTGCTCCTGAGTTGCAGTTGAGTGTGGTTCAGGCAGTGGGGCTGTTCCAGGAGCCTCAGCCTCCCCAGAAATTTCTGTTTTCCTGTACCACTGGTAACTCTCATCTCCAGTTCTCATCCTGCAAACTCATGTCCCGCAGGCCTGTTTTGTCAGCAGCCACTTCCCAGTTGAGCTTGGGAAGATCCAGACTGGCTGCCAGAGATTTGCAGAACTGCTGTAATTATGGAACTGGTCTTTGACCTAATGTGGGAATCATTTATCAAGACTTTTGTTACTTCTGATCACTTAATATGGCCTTTTTTAATACTCTCCTGTGCTATTTTTTTTCTCCCACTGTCATGAAGTGATAAATCAAATGTCCTGCACAGCCCGTCCACACCATATCCCTGCTCTTGGCTTTTCAGAAACACTGAATTCCACCAGAGGGAGATCACATTTATATCTTTTAATTCTGCATTGCTTGCATCTCCTCACATTCATTATTTTGCCTATAAACAACTCCGGAGTTATGTGGAAGAAGTTGAATAGTTCCAAGTATTAGTTTTCTTCCAGTCTCCTGGGATTTCTTCTGGTTAAGAATAAATCCCTTTTAAGATCAGAGTGCTGGAGATTTGTCCAGTTCTGGGTTCAGGATCTGTCACCAAATGTTGTTCTGATGTAATAAGTTCCTTTAATAATAATCTTTAACAAACTGATATTTGACATCATCAAAGGTCTGCAAGATGCCTCATCCCCTGTTGCTCTAACAGTGTCCAACAGTTCTTCCTGTGCTTTACCAGTTTCACTCCTTGGAGCTCTGGGAGGTCCTGCAGTGGTCATTCCCCAGTTGGGGTTTGTTCAAAGTGTTGCCAGATGGGAGTTTCTAAGGGTGGGATTTTTACTGTTAGGATTGCAAATTCATCCTGGAGTCCTGGAGTGGTTTGGGTTGGAAGGGACCTTGCAGCCCATCCAGTGCCACCCCTGCCATGGACAGGGACACCTTCCACTGTCCCAGGTTGCTCCGAGCTCCATCCAGCCTTGAACACTTGAACACTTCCAGGGATCCAGGGGCAGCCACAGCTTCTCTGGGCAACCTGGAATCTGCAGGCATTGGAATTTGGCAGAGCTGTCTGTGCCCTGCTGTGCCAGCCCCGCTCGGGAGCGTGGCCAGGCCCGGCAGTTCCGGCGCTCGCTCGGCTCCTGCCAGCACTGCCCCTTCTCCCCTCACACACACACCACTCACTTGTGGGGAGTAGCTCTTTTAAAAGTTTTGACAGGTAACTCTTTTCTAACCAGATTTTCACTACAAAATCCACACTGAATTTTTTTTTGTTCATTTTGTGCCTCCCAGAGGAGCTGGACCCAAATCCATCCACAGGATGCTTTGAGTATGGTTAGAAGTTCCTTGGGCCAGCCCTGTCCGTAGGCAGGCCCTGCAGGGTGACACTGCTCAGGCCACCAGGTTGTCCTGCCTTTGCATCACAGGTGGGCTGGGCCATCCCTTACTGAATTAGGGCAGCTGGTATTGCCCTTGGACACAACAGTGTCTCCTGTGGGTTGTGGCTGAGACAATGATCACCAAGCTTTAACAAATTAAAATAAATCCCCTTGTCAGTGGTGGAATGTGGCCAACAGCACCCAAAAATCTCATGAGCACTTGGCTTCCCATCCACTGTGTTTTGGAATCTTCAGCTTCCACTCTAAATGTTTTTATCAACCTGTGACATACAAAGCACCTGTGTCTCTCTCTTGGGCTGGGGAGTAGTTTTGGGAGCACATTTGTTTTATGAAATGATACTGAACTGCTACTTTTTCTTACAGCAGATTCCTCAAAAGCCTGCGGAGGAGACGTAGGATCTTCAAGCAAATTCTGGCAGCTGGATCCCGATAGCAGGTGATGTCACAAACATGGATGGGTGTTGGGTGTAAATGTCTGGAGTTTTCAGACTCTGTTGGTTGAGTTCGAACCATTTAGGCTGGAGCAGATAAACTCATGAATATTTGGGGGTTCTGTTTGTTTTTTAGATAAACTCATTTGACCACCATGAGTTGGAGTTTTCTGACCCGCCTGTTAGACGAGATCCAGAACCACTCAACCTTTGTTGGCAAAATCTGGCTGACATTGTTGATTGTGTTTCGGATTGTCCTGATCGCTGTGGGAGGAGAATCCATTTACTATGATGAGCAAAGCAAGTTTGTGTGCAACACTGAGCAGCCTGGCTGCGAGAACGTCTGCTACGACTCCTTCGCCCCCCTCTCACACGTCAGGTTCTGGGTGTTCCAGATCATCCTGGTGGCCACTCCCTCTGTGCTGTACTTAGGCTACGCCATCCATAAGATCGCCCGGATGGTGGAGCACAGCGAAGCCAGCAGGAGAGCCAGGAGGAGGAGCTTGCCCATCCGCTGGAAACAGCACCGGGCCCTGGAGGAAGCTGAGGGTGACCACGAGGAAGACCCGATGATGTACCCGGAGATAGAGGTGGAGAGTGTCAGGGAGGGGAAGGAGAAGCAGAGCCCTGCCAAAGTCAAGCACGACAGCCGGCGGCAGATCCGGGAGGACGGGCTGATGAGGATTTACGTCCTGCAGCTCCTGGCCAGGGCCCTGTTTGAGGTTGGCTTCCTGGTGGGGCAGTATTTCCTGTACGGCTTCCAGGTGAGCCCCGTGTTTGTGTGCAGCAGGAAGCCGTGCCCGCACAACGTCGATTGTTTCATCTCCAGGCCGACCGAAAAGACCATCTTCCTGCTGATAATGTACGGGGTGAGCTGCATGTGTCTGCTCCTGAATGTCTGGGAGATGCTGCACTTGGGCTTTGGCACCATCCGGGACACGCTGAATGCCAAGAAGAAGGAGCTGGTGGACTCTGGGACCTTTAACTACCCCTTCACCTGGAACACGCCGTCGGCTCCGCCGGGCTACAACATCTCCCTGAAGCCGGAGCAGATGCAGTGCACGGAGCTGTCCAACGCCAAGATGGCCTACAAGCAGAACAAAGCCAACATAGCTCAGGAACAGCAGTATGGCAGCAACGAAGGGAACATTCCCACCGACCTGGAGATCCTGCAGAGGGAAATCAAAGTGGCTCAGGACCGCCTGGACCTTGCCATCCAGGCTTACAACAACCAAAACAACCCCAGCAGTTCCAGAGGGAAGAAACCCAAAGCGGGCTCGAACAAAAGTAGTGCCAGCAGCAAGTCAGGAGATGGGAAGAACTCGGTCTGGATTTAATGTTGGCTCAGTTGATACACTGTGGTTTTTTTCTTCTAGTTTATCATAACCAGCAACCCCGTTAATAAAGGCTCTCATTAAGAGAATATTTGACTCTGCTGATGTTCAGGGATACCGTTGGCTCGTGACTCAGCCCCTGGAAAGGGTTTATACACTGACTCTAGGACTTTAGAACTTTATTCTTTTGTCTTCCAAGTCAGGAGACAAATAAGTATATTTAATTCATTCTCATTGAACGATTTATGCTGTATGTACAGTATTATAGTACATTTATTATGCACAATTTTTTTTGTATTTGTACACTGGATCTGATGTTACACTTTTTATATCAACAAGGACAAAGCAATGGGTAGCCATTAGCATTTTGTTAATTTTATTATTGTTGTCTGCAGTTATGTCATTGTTCTTCCTTGTTTTCCAAGTAAAACTTTTCTATGCTGCGTTTCCAAAGTGCCTTGAACATGCAGAAGTGGAGTCTCTGGGCAGCTCATGGGTGCAAATCATGAGCATGGAAAGATTTGGGAAACCTCTGTCAATGGTGCTCCTGACTCTGTCTTTTACTAAATTAATGTACTGATTGCAACCTGGAAGTGTCATCCCATAAGCTCCTGTGTCCTATGGGCTCTTTCCTCTATGGAAAATGGCATACAGGAAAAATGTGTGTGTGTGTGTCTGTGTGTTTGTGCCAGTTGTGGGGCAGAGAGGGCTCAGGGCTCCCCGCACACCTTGTGCAACAGGAAGGAGGAGATGTTTCAAACTCCTGCAAAACATCCAGAAAAACCTAAATAGAAATGACTGGATTCAGTAACTCTGCGTGTTTCTGTGCAAACAATGGGAAGAGAAGTTTGTGAGGCCTCCTGTTGTGTAACACCCTGCGCCCAAGGGCAGGCAGTGGTACCTTTTGGGGAGGATTCCTGTGCTTTCCCAACGAATCAGGTCAGATGGAGTGATGGTAACTCTGTCTGGCTGTGGAATCCCCTCCCTCTCCTGCAGCCAGCACACACGAGCTGTCTGCGGGAGTCTCGGGGCCCTCTCGGAATATCAATGCCTCTGCCTTATTCCTCTTCCTTCCGTTCTGTCCCAGGGATTTAGTTCAGACACAGCAATATGTATAATTTAGCTTTCTGCTTGAGAGACCAGTCCGATCTGGCATTCTGTGGGTTTGGCATTAAACTTGAATTTACAATTAGCAGAAGGGCAGTGAGGGACTGATGCCTTTGGCTCTGTCTTTCTGGCAAGGAGCCGGCTGGGCTTGGAGAGACGCTGATAAATGTCTCTGCTTTCTGCTGCTATTTATAAGGGATTCAGGACCTTGCTCTGCTCCCTTTCTTTTTTCAGGTTTCCATGCATTTTAATATCTTTTGGGGGCCTGTTTCAAGCAGGACTGTTCTTTTTCAAGGCTACCTCAGTCCCTTGTCAGAGCTGGATCAGGAGCAGGATTCATGGAATCATCAAATCCTAGAATGATTTGGGTGGGAAGGGACCTTAAAGAGCATCTCATTCCATACCCTGCCATGGGCAAGGACCCCTTCCACTATCCCAGGGTGCTCCAAGCCCTGTCCAGCCTGGCCTTGGACACTTCCAGGGATCCAGGGGCAGCCACAGCTGCTCTGGGCATTGTGGGAGGAGTGAGGGATGAGGAGTGAGGCTCCATGGAGCACACAGATAAAAATCCCTGCCCTATTCCTGTCCCTCAGAACATCCAGGTGCAGTCTCCACATTAAGTTCCCTCCAAAGGGACATGAGCATGTCCTTGCTGTTCCCCTCTGCCCAAGCACTTCCTGTAAATGGGTGTTGTTCTCAGTTGTTTTGGTCTGTTTTTTCCCTCTGGGACACCAGGCAGGCCAGGCATGGGTCCAGATTATCCCTGAGCAACCTGGATAGCCCCTTCTGTGCCCAGAGCCAGCACAGCCCCCTGTGAGCCCCTCTGGAGCTGTGGGGACTCTGGGAAGGGAATTGCCCCCCTGGCCTTTGGCATTGACCCCTGGCTGCTGCAGGGAGCAGGTGGAGGAGTGCCAGGGTGGTCTCCAAGGAAGTGTGAGTGACCCGGGACGTGTGTAGCAAGTGGATGTGGGCAGGGATGGCCCGGTGAGCTGGGACTGGCTGTGTGGTCCAGGGGCAGTTCAGCAGTGGCACTCCTCTAATTAAACAGTGGCCTGAAGAAAGTCACAGAGATGGGCAGAGGCTCTGCCAGAGCCAGCTGAGTGTGGTTGGGAAGCTGAGTGGAAAGAGTGTCTGAAAGTATGAGGGAAGAGACATTTGGAGCCTGGAGATGAACAGGGCTGGTGGCCACAGTCCACTCATCACCCCCAGCACTCCGGTTGCTCTGTTCAGTGTCCCAAATGGGTGACATTTAACCCCGTGTGGTGCTTTGGGAACAGCCTTTCCCCAGTGAAAGCAGGGAAAATCCTTCTCCTCACTGCTCTCTTCCCAAACTATAGCAAATTCCTATTAAAGACTTAAACCAGGCTCCCACCTGGTCCTCCCTGGTTTTGTGTTATTTCCCAGTTAATGATCTGTGTGAAGCTGCTGCCTCAGGGCAGTCCTGTGGGCTTCTGCCCACCCAGTCAATCCCTGTTAATGAGCAGAGTGTCCACAATATTCCAGTCCCAGCCCTGGATCCATTCTGAAAATCCCAAGTAAAGGAGCAGTTTCTGTTACTGCTTTTTATTTTCACTTTCATTGTGTACCAAGTGCACATTTGGGTTGAAGCTCAGCGTGTGTTGGGGTCTGTCCCAACTCTGTTCTGGCTGGTTTTGGAATATCAGACTTTGTTTTTCTTTTTGAAGAAACAATACCTGCATTGCTTTAAAATGCTCTTGCTTTGGCTTAATGTGGACCATTTTGAAATAAACGTCCAGGAGACACTTTGGGACAAAAAATACTGGATGGAATTTGGATTTGTGGTGACATTCTCTGGGTTTGGGAAAAAAAAAAAAAGTATTAAATCCAGTGGATTGCTCCAGTCTGAGTGAGATGGCTTCTTTTTTCCAGCAATAGAATATGGGAGGGAGGGATATTTAATGATTTGTCTTACAGCCACAGTTTGGAATTTTTATACGTGTGCCCTTGTTTAGGTCAATAAAGAGTCGGCTCGGAATTACCTGTGCCTTTGTGTGGAAGTCGCTCTGCAGGGACGAGAACAATCGCATTAGAAAAGGGAAAACCCACCAAGCTGGAAAGTCAGACCCTGGAAAGGGTGGAGGGGAAGGAAATCTGCATTTATGCATATGGATGAGCAGGCGGGCAGTGCCCAGTGAACTGTGCAGGATTTGCTGCCCCAGTTGAGCCGCGGTTCGGGCGCTGCTCCTGTCACAGGGCACGGCCGGGTGGCTGTGGCTGTCACAGGGTGGCTCCGGTGAGTGTCCCTGCTGTCCCCTCGCTGCCAGCCTGACCTCGGGCTGCGGAAGGAGGCCTGGAGTGTTTGTCCTGCGTGCAGCTGGCAGGGAGCTGGGAGGGAGCTGGGTTCTGTTCCGGGGGCTTGGAACAAGAGCTGTTTGTCCGGAGTGAGGAAAGCGGCCACAGTGCTGCCCTGCTCCCAGGCTGCTGGGGCAGGAGGGGTGGCGGCCACCCAGGACAGCTCCAGCACTAACAACTTCTCTTTTCTCCACTGCCAGGGCACCCGAGCAGCCCACAGACTCCACAGCCTGGGAGAAAGAAGAGCACGGGACAGGGAATACCTTTGCCAGCTCCATGCCTGGGAAGGGCAACACCAGCCTGAGCCACGCCACAGGTTCCAGTACAGGGATAACTGGGGCCAGGGCTGCTGCTGTACCAACACAGCTTCCAGGCAGGGATCTCCAGGACCTGGGCTCCTGCTGCTCCCAGACCCTTAACCTCCCCCTGCAATCTTTACACACATGGTTATCCCTGTGTGAGTCCCTGCAGGCAGCCACAGGCCCTCAGCTCAGCCTGTGCCCTGGTGGTTTTAGGAACAGAAGCCTCTGTTGAACAGCAAATTCACAGTGAGAAGGTCTGAAATTATTTTAACCACAGCTGAAAGAGTGGATACAGCCCCAGTAGCCTGCCCTGGTGACACATTTGTGGGGGCAGTGGTCTGGTAGGAGCCCATCCTGTGGTGGCTGTGTTTGATCCTGTGCTTGGGAGAAGAACCAGAGGTCAGAGCTGGGATCACACACAGCCGCTGCAGGCTCGGCTCAGCCGCCCCGGGCAGATGTGCAGAGCGGCTGGAGGTGCCCCTGGGTGTTTGTGTGGCCTCCAGCTGCCGCTCCAGGAGGGAGCAGAGAGGGAGCAAAGCAGCTCCCAGGGGTCCCTGTCACATCTGCCAGCCCCGGGCGGATGCCTGGGGTGCCTGAGGACCTCTCCCAGCACCACACGTCTAGACGTGATCCCAGTGGAGGCTTTGTGGTGCCTGCTGACAGCCCCACCTCCTTCTCCTCTGCTGTGAAGTGGGGGTAAGGGTACTGCCAACATGACATCCTCTCTGCAGAGTGATTTTCCCTTTGGAAGCATAGGTTGGGTGTTAAATATTGTTAACGTTAAGTGCTGCTACCTGTAGTTCAGCTATGGTTTTGTAGCAGCTTGTATAGAAGTGTGTTACATTCCTGTAGCTTGATTTGTTAATAATTCAGCAATTCCTGGTCCCAGGCACACAATTTGCTGCTGTGAGGTTCCATCCAAAGGAGCTGTTCATTGAGACGTGCTCAGTGCCTGATCCCTGTGAATGGGACGTGCTCAGCTCAGTTACTGTGGAACAGTTCCTGAAGGACAGATCCATTTGCATGAGTTAAATGATGTTCTGTTAATCCATAACTCAGTGTGATCCACCCTCCAGAGCAGCAGGGGAAGGAGCTCGAGGGCTTCTGCTCCCAGGGAAATTGTCATTCGTTTTCTCTGTATCAGAGGAGGCTCCAAATACCAGTTCATCATTGCTTGGGAAATGACATTTTGTTTTCTGCAGTGTGACATTATCACTGTTGTGTAAATTCCATGTTGATAGCTGGGGAAAATGCCTTGGAAGGAGGATTTAAAGGCATCTGATCTGTGCTTTTCAGGACTTGAGAGCCATTTCTGTACAGGCCAGGTTTTGCTGTCCTGTTCCCTTTTATTTTTATTGACCAGGATGTTCTGGTGACTACATGGATCCCAGGAGCACAACTGTAGCCCCTGCAGCTGCTTCACGTGGACCCTGGGAGGGTGCCATGAGCCTTTCTCCTGTGCCTGAGCTGTGACTGTGGCTGCCCCAAGGCCTGGATTCCCTCTCTGGGGTGAAGTGTGGCCGAGCAGGAGCAGAACAGGAGCTGGGATCCCACTGGAGCCCCGGCAGAGGCGGGTGAGGCTCTGGAGGGGAGCAATGCACACCTGGGTGTGGTCTGGAATGTGCTTGGCCAGGAGGTTCCTCGGGATTCCCATGGCAGTCAGGATCCCAGGCCCTGCTGATGAATGGAATTCCTTCAGCCAGCAAACAAGCACTGGTATGGTTTAGCTCTGCTGGGAGTGTTGGGAAGCACCAGGGCAGCTTCTCAGCTCTTGTCTTGCCCTCATTTAAAGATGTATAATGATTGAAGGGAGCTACTTTTTTTTTTCCTGAGTGTTTTTTATCCCTAGAAAATTGATATTCCCATTTATGAATTTACCCGACTTTTCATAACTTTTTTGATAAAATTGAAATCACCTGAAAAACTGTGATCAACGAACTTTTTAAAAAGCCTGTTCTGTACTGAAAACAGCTTTGGTAACACACCCGTGCCCTGGTGAGAAGGGCCTGGAGTGGCAGGGCAAGGGGCAATGGCTTCCCTGTGCCAGAGGGCAGAGTTAGATGGGACATTGGGAAGGAATTGTTCCCTGGGAGGGTGGGGAGGCCCTGGCAGAGGGTACCCAGAGCAGCTGTGGCTGCCCCTGGATCCCTGGAATTGTCCAAGGCCAGGCTGGATGGGCTTGGAGCACCCTGGGACAGTGGAAGGTGTCCCTGCCCATGGCAGAGGGTGGCACTGGATGTTCAACCCAAACCAGTCTGATTTTTATGGTCTTATATATCTGATATCTATATAATATGCATAATATAATAATCTCCAACTCTTCTGCAGGTGCTGCTGCCTTCAAGAGAGTTAATGGGAAGTTTGGGACCCTTCCAGTGCCAGGAAAAGGTGGTGACCAGGAATGCTGCTGCTGCAGACAGGTAAGAACAGGTGTGAGTGAGGAATATGGGAGCAGGGCTGGGCAGGTGTCAGGGGACACACACAGACAGGAGCCTGGCAGTGGTAAGAACCTTCTGTACTACAGACCCAGACGTGACTGTATCTCAGAGAAAGTGAGTTTATTGAGGGAAATGCAGGGTGGTACAGAGAGAGGAGCAGAGGATGAGCCCAGGGCAGTGATGCTGAGCAGTGTCTCCCTGCCTGATGCAGGTTCTTGCTGCCAGGAGCACGTGGATGCTGCTGGGCAGGCTGGGAACATGGTGCTCTGCAGGTATAAAATAACCACCTCACCCTAAAGGATGCATGTTTATGGTGGGAGAGAACAAGTGGGAGAGCCTTGTCCCTTGGCTCACCCAGAAATGGGATTTCCAAGGTGCCCCCAAGTTTCCTTTGGCAGTGTGTCCAAGAAGTCACACTGTCCCTGGGGATTTGTCCCCGGTGCACAGAGGAGGGGGGGCAGTCCATGGCTGGGAGGGGATGACTTCAGCAGGGTGTGATTTAATGACTGGATGTGGCACTCAGTGCTCAGGCCTGGGTGACAAGGGAGTGATCAGTCCCTCAACGGTCTCAGAGGTCTTTTCCAAACTCAAAGATTCTGTGATTCTGTGAAATGGAATCCTGGTTTAATTGTTGGCTCTGAAATCCGGTTTCTTTTCCCCTCTTGCCTTCCCTTGCTGACCAGCTGGATGGAGCAGCACAAGGAGCCTGCTGGGTTTTTAACAAAACAGTACATTAGGATGCTCTGCAATGCTCAAATTTAGTCATTTTGAGTATTTTGCTATCCCGTGAGGGAAGGGGAGGATCCTTGTGAAGAAAGCAGATCACAGAGAAAGTGTCACAGCCAGAGGAGGGTGAGGAGAGAGTTACATAAACTCCTCTGACCCGGAGGCACCGCCGATATCCCGGAGAGGACAGCCAGGAACCTTGAGGGACCTCAGACCTGATTTAACAAACTGCTCATTCTAGTGGCGAATTTAAATTCTCCAGGACTAGGAAGAAAAACTCAGGAAATGGGGAAACAAACCTTCCCTTTGTCAGCTGCCAGTTTAAGTCGGCAACCTCTGCTCCCCCTGGCCGCTGCCCCGGGCCGGGGCCGTGCCGGGGCTCGGGCAGAGCCGGCGCCGGGCGCTGCGCGGGTGCCGCTGCCGCGGTGGGAGCCGGAGCTCGGCTGACTGCGCTGCCGGGGTGAATCTGGGGTCCCGGGGCCCCCGGGGACTGCACGGAGCTGCGCTGACCTGGATTTGAACTGCACGGCTCCCGTGTGAGCGATCAGCCCCGGCATCGCGGGGGTTAAAGCCGAGCTGGGAGCTCGGCCCACGCCTGGAATGACACGGGCTGTGAGCTGGAAAAGACCTACAAGGGATGCAGGCAGCGCCTGGCAGCAGGAGATCGCTCCTTAAAGGGCATTGGGGAATGTTGTTGTTCAGTCTAGCCGTGACAGACTCCGGGAATTGGGTTTCCCCCGTTTTCCCCGGGATATCTGCGCCCTCCCTCCGGAGCTGCTGGCTGCGCAGCCAAAGTTAAAGGACACCAAAGCCTTCAGTCCTGTTTCCGGGCCATTGGCTGGTGAAAATCCTCCCCTTCCCCTGTTCTTCTGGGCTCTGAGAGGCGCTGGTGTGACTGCACTTGGACCCCTGAGCTCCCCATTGTGCCCAGCCTGTGTCCGGCTGCAGCGGCTCCGTGGGATTCCCATTGGGATGCGGCCGGTGTTCCTGGTGCCGTGGGCTGTTCCTGACCTCGGGGCTCCTCTTTCCCGTTCTCTTTCCCCCGACACTGAGTGTTCAGAGGGGGGACACTCCATCCCCGGTGCTCCCGCGCTGGGCCCGGGCTGGCAGGTCCCTCCCCTGAGCTCCTAAACCTCTCAGAATCCTTAAAAGTGATTTGGGGTTTGCCCTGAGTCTGTTTTGTGGGCAGCCCTGGGAAGGCTGAGTTTCTGCTCGTGTCCTTATTCTCTGCTGTTGAGGGATCCCCTCTGCTGATAGAAATCAGGTCAGGATCACTCAGACTGATCAGCAAAAGGTTTCAGCTCAGGTATTGTTACCTAAAAGCTGAACAATCCCAGCTTTCCCCTGCAAATTCCTTTAGCACTGGGTAACTCTGGGTGTGTTACCACAGGACTTTCAGCACTTAAGGGTGTTAAAAGCAGCAGGCTAAAACAAGATTGGTAACTTTAGAGCCTGTTTATTAAAACTTAAAAACAACAACTGAGGATGAGGCCTTAGGATAAGCCTAAGGCCTGCTGGGCAATCCAGAGAAACAGTAACAAATAACTGTGTGCACACAGGACCCAAGTGCTGGGCACCCAAAGGACCCAGGTGCTGGACACTGGGGGTTTTAAAGTCTCTGGTGCTGCTGGATTGGTGCATTTTTCAATCCTTACACTGGTTGGTCTCCTCTGGCTGCTGGTTGATCCATACTGGGGTGCAATCCTGACCAATCATTCTGAAATCCCCTGATAGTAATGGCTGGCTCATCCTCCACTCACAGTTCAAATTTCGGTCCTCACTTCATGCAGTCACGTTCTAGAAGGTTCTCCTGGACAATTCATGAAGCTCTCTCCATCCCCTCCAGTGGCCATCCCCCCCATGCAACAGCACATGGAACCCAACAGCTTCTTACCTCACAACCCAGGACATTAATCATACACAACAACAACTGTCTGTATTAATCAACAATTCACACC
>JANPWX010020102.1:1263-15530 GCA_024734555.1 Trochalopteron elliotii
TTGCGGGCACACTGCGTTGTTCTCCCCCCCTCCACGCTCCCCTCCTTTCTTCCGTCCCTCCACCCATCCACCCATCCATCCATCCCTCCATCCCTCCATCCATCCATCCCTCCATCCATCCCTCCATCCATCCATCCATCCATCCATCCATCCATCCACCCATCCATCCATCCCTCCCTCCATCCATCCCTCCATCCCTCCATCCATCCATCCCTCCACCCATCCATCCATCCCTCCATCCATCCATCCATCCATCCCTCCATCCATCCATCCATCCATCCCTCCCTCCATCCATCCCTCCATCCCTCCATCCATCCATCCATCCATCCCTCCACCCATCCATCCCTCCATCCATCCCTCCATCCCTCCATCCCTCCATGTTCCCACTCCATCTCCTCAGCTGAGCTGGGGACATTCGCTGACTCTCTGTCACCAGCCCTTATTTCCTCCTAATTTATCCTGCCTTCATTAATTAAAACCACTGAAGGCAATTAGTGCCCAGCCTGAGGCTGCTCTGTGTCCTGTGCCAGCTCCTCCCCACCGAGCAGCTCTGGGGCTGCTCCCTCTGCTCTCCCTGCACGTAACAACTTCATCATTAATCTCCCATTAGCAATTAACACACTCCTGCAGCTCGGCTTTAACGAGATTTGGCTGGGCCAGCACCATCCCCATCCTAAACTCAGTTTTTGGGCTTCCAACTGGATGTGGGCACTCCCAAATTCCTTTTCCTACAAATTCCCATCCTCTCCCCACATTCAGCCCCATTCCTGCTGCATCAGGGATGCTCCTGGAACCAAAAATAAACAAACAAACAAACAAAAAACAGCAAAGAAAACCAAATAATAATAATAATAAAAAAACCCCACCAAAACAAAACAAAACAAAACCAAAAAAAAAAAAAACACCAAACTAAAACCAAAACCAAAACCAAAAAAAACCCCACAAACCCTGGAACACCCAGGACCCTTGCTGCCTCAAGTTTTAATTTCATGTTTTTCACATTCTGTGGTGCCCAGGAGTGCAGCTCTGAGCTCACAGCCAGTGTCACTCAGCTCTGCACACAGCAGGGACACAAAACAAATCCTTCTCCTGCTGCACACCAAGGACAATGTCACAAGTTTTCAGGCCCAAAAGCACAAACAAGGGTGGGCTGGAGGGAGGAACAAGGATGGGACTGCATCACCTGGAGCTGGAACTGGACCATTAAACCCCAAGATGCAAATGGACCAAAACTTATAAAAGTGTGAGACCTTGTGACACCATTTGTCCATTTTGTGACCATTTTGTGGCCATTTTGTGCCCATTTTGTGCCCATTTTGGGTCCATTTTTGGGTCCATTTTGTGACCATTTTGGGTTCATTTTGGGTCCATTTAGGGTCCCTTTTGGGTCTCTTTTGTGACCATTTTGTGCCCATTTTGTGACCATTTTGTGACCATTTTTGGGTCCATTTTGTGACCATTTTGTGCCCATTTTGGGTCCATTTTGTGCCCATTTTGGGTCCATTTTGTGACCATTTTGGGTTCATTTTGTGCCCATTTTGTGCCCATTTTGTGACCATTTTGGGTCCATTTTGTGCCCATTTTGTGCCCATTTTGTGCCCATTTTGGGTCCACCCTGGGTGCAGCCCTGGCCAGGCTCTTGCCCTGCCCGAGCTGTACCTTAAAGACCTTTCAGTAAATATCTGCTTTATTCTCCAGCTCTGCCCTGTCTCTGCTCCAGCCGTGGTGACACGGATGTCCCTGTCACTGCAGTGCCACCAGAGCGTGGGCACCTCTTCAAAACCACCTTCACCTTCTGCAAAACCACCCTTGGCCCCTCCTGGCCTTCCCAAGAATGCTGAGGGAGGCACAAACTCGGGGGCCTCCCCTGGAAAAAGCTTTTCCTCAGAATCCCCCACGCCCACGGGGGATTCGTCCCTTCATTGAACAAAAAAAAAAACTCATCACAATGTGGGGGAAACAAATTTACCAGCACAAGGGGGAGTAAAATTTTTCTACTGGAGTGATTTGCTATATTTAATGTCTTTAATTATGTGTCTGAGTTAAGTTATAGTGTACAAAATTGTACAAAAAGACTCATCACAATGTGGGGGAAAAAGATTTACCAGCACAACGGAGAGTAAATTTTTAAACTGGACTTATTTGTTGTATTTAATATCTATAATTGTATGCCTGAGTTAAGTTAAATTGTACAAAATTGTACAAAAAACCTCATCACAACGTGGGGGAAAAAGATTTACCAGCACAACGGAGAGTAAAAATTTTAACTGGATTTATTTGTTATATTTAATATCTATAATTATATGTCTGAGTTAAGTTATATTTGCTGTATTTGATGTCTATAATTATATGTCTGAGTTAAGTTATATTGTACAAAATTGTACAAAAAAACTCATCACAATGTGGGGAAAAAGGTTTACCAGCGCAAAGGGAGAGTAAAAATAGATTTTTAATTGGAGTAATTTGCTATATTTAGGTCTGAGTTAAGTTGTATTTTAATATTAATATTTAATAAAGCTATATGTTAATATTAAGATTGATTTCTGTAAGGTTTGGTTGAAGTTTAGGTTAAGGATTGCTCAGTTAAATTATGGGTTTTTTTGATTTTTTTTTTTAAGTTCTGGTAAATTTAGGCCCTGTTAAGTTTAGGTTAACTTCAGGTTTTAATTTTAATTTTTAAGTTTTGATAAGCTTAAGCCCTCTAAACTTTAAGCTGGGGTTCAGCCCCTCCCTGCCAGGCTCTTTAGGGGCCCAGCTGTGGTTTCCTCAGGGCTTTTGTCACCCTGAGCCAGCCCAGGTGTGTCACCCCCACACCCAGACCCCGCTGTGCCACCTCTGACGTGTCAGAGCCACATGTCCCCGTCCCCAGCAGTGCCAGCTGGGCTGGGAGAGCCTTTGTGGCACCCTGGCATCGATTTTTTTTTCCTTCTTTTCCTGTCTGGGAGCTTTGGTTTTCACCACCACGCTCAAAAATTCACCTTTTCCCACCGTGCCAGGGGGGGCACAGGGGTGGGGGCTTTGTTTGGGGGCGTGCAGGGGGTCCCTGCAGAGGGGTTGGGGTCCCTAAGAAGAGTTTGGGGATCCCCAAGGAGGGTTTGGGATTCCCTGAAGAGGTTTTGGGATCCCCAGGGAGTGGTTGGGGTCCTAAAGGAGGGTTTGGGATCAGGGTGTGGGGTCCTAAAGGAGGGTCTGGGGTCCTAAAGGAAGGTTTGGGCATCCCTAGGGAGGGTTTGGGGGTCCCTAGGGAGGGGTTGGGGTCCCCAGGGAGGGGCTGGGGTCCTAAAGGAGGGTTTGGGATCAGGGTTTGGGGTCCTAAAGGAAGGTTTGGGCATCCCTATGGAGGGTTTGGGGGTCCCTAGGGAGGGTTTGGGATCCCCAGGGAGGGGTTGGGGTCCTAAAGGAGGGTTTGGGATCAGGGTTTGGGGTCCTAAAGGAAGGTTTGGGGGTCCCTAAAGAGGGTTTGGGGGTCCCTAGGGAGGGTTTGGGATTCCTTGAAGAGGGTTTGAGGGTCCCTGAAGAGGGTTTGGGGTGCCCAGGGAGAGTCTGGGGGTCCCTAAGGAGAGTTTGGGATCCCAAAGGAGGGTTTGAGGGTCCCTAAGGAAGGTTTGGGGTGCCCAGGAAGGGGTGCCTAAGGAGCTTTTGGGGTCCCTAAGGAGGGTTTGGGGGTCCCTAAGAAGAGTTTGGGGGTCCCCAGGGAGGGTTTGGGCCTCCCTAAGGAGGGTTTGAAAGTCCCCAGGGAAGGTTTGGGGGTCCCCAAGGAGCTTTTGGGGTCCCTAAGGAGCTTTTGGGATCCCCAGGAAGGGTTTGGGGGTCCCCAAGGAGGTTTCAGGGGTCCCCAAGGAGGGTTTGGGGTCCCTAAGGAGGTTTCAGGGGTCCCCAAGGAGGTTTCAGGGGTCCCCAAGGAGGGTTTGGGGTCCCTAAGCTGCTCCTGGGGACACAAGGCCTGTCCCCAAGTGGCCAGAGCAGCAGTTGAGGGGCGATTTTGGCCAGGACAACACTCAGCAGTGAAGTCCCCATGCCCTGAAACTGCTGCTTTGGGGGCTCAAAACCCACCCTGGTGCCCTCAGCTCCTGGGGACACCCACTGGGGGACACATTTTGGGCACCCAGAAAGGGGTTTGGCCGCTCTGCAGGCAGGGTGACAGCGCTCAAACACAGATTTTCTTTCATTGATTCTTTCCTTATCATCCCCAGCACCACCGAGGCTTCCTACATCTCAGCTGGCAGCCAGAAGAGCAACAAAAATCCAAAATTCTTCAACATTTTGAAGAATTTCTGAGCAGAACCCGGGTTTTTATGGAGAAAAACAACAACAAAATGCCCAAATTTCTTGGCCACATTAAAGGGACAGCTGAGAAATCCCAAATCCATCCCCCTGACCCCAGAGAGGAGCTGCCCAGAGCTCCTCAAACACCCCCTGAGCAGTGCCTGGAGCTGTTTTTTCCTCCTGGGCTGAGCAGGGAGGTGCTGCTATTGTGCCTCTTTTTTTTTTTTTTTTCCTCTCTCTCTCTTTTCTTACAGCCCCAAGCCACAGCGTAATTTCCACCGAGCAGCAGCAGCCGTTTTCACCTGCCCCAGGGCCACGACAGATGAAAAAAAAAAAAAAAAAAAAAACAAAAAACCAAAAAAAAAAAAAAAAGAGGTGTTTGAAGTCGTTTTGGTTTGGGTTGTGTTTTTTTTTTTTTTTTGGTAGCTGCAACTGTGCAACCGAATTTCTTTGTGTAAAGGGGCCTGGCAGGGAGGGGTGTGGAGGTGCCCCCTGTTCTGGTTCAGGTGTGCAGGGCTGTCCCTGCCAGGTGTGTCCCCTTTTCCCTGGTTTGTTTATTTATTTTTTTTTTTCCTCTGGATTTGGATCGCCTGTGGGATTTGTGCTGTCCCCACGTGGCCCTGGCCGGGTCGTGGTGGTTTGTCACCGATGTGGGAGGGCGTGAGGAGCTCTGAAATCTGGGCTGACCCCTCAGGGTCACCTGAATGTCCCTGAGACAGTTTGTGAGCCCTCTGCATGGACACCCAGTGACACCAAGGACCGTGTTCCCAAGGCTGCCACTGCAGCAGGGAGGTGTTTGCACCAAAAAAATGAGAATTTCTGAGCTCCTAAACCGCCCCAAATTGGGCATCAAACTTGAGGGACCAACGCCCGAGCTGCTGCCTGTCTCTGCAGGGGACAAAACTCCTGCTTTGCCCTGGGGAAATAACTCCTTCCTCTCCCTGGGGACAAAACTCCTGCCTGTCCCTGGGGACAAAACTCCTGCCTGGCCCTGGAAATGGGGGTTTGGGGACAGCCCTGCCAGGCCACCAGCACTGCCACCCCTGGCAGGACAGGCGACATGGTGACAACGCCTTTCCCCCCCGACCTGGGAGCCCCCAGAGGGATGGGGAGCCCAACCTGGCTCCCCACCATCCCCACCGGGGCTCCAGCGCTCTCATCCCCCCCCCAAAATCGAGCCTGAACCCCCCGTCCAACCCCACAGCTGCCCCCCAAATCCCACCCGGACCCTCGGACCCCTCTCACCTGGTGGCAGCGAGGTGGGGACCGGCCGCTCTCAGTGTCCCATGTCCCGTCACGTCCTCCCCATCGGGGCTTCCGAGAGGAGCCCCCCAAACCCGGCTGGGGCTTTGTGGGGTGCAGAGAGGAGCCCCCCGAGAGCGGGGATGAGGAAAGGAGCCCCCCCAAACCCGGGTGGGATTTTGTGGGGTGCAGAGAGGAACCCCCCGAGAGCGGGAATGAGGAGAGGAGCCCCCCCCCCAAACCCAGGTGGGGCTTTGTGGGGTTCTCAGAGCAGCCCCCCGAGCCCGGGTGGGATATTTTGGGGTGCCCAGAGGAGCCCCCCCCGAGCCCGGGTGGGATTTTTTTGGGGCTCGCAGAGGAGCCCCCCGTGCCCGGCCGCGCCGCCGCCGCCCCGGCTCCTGCTCTCCCCGCCTTGCCCCGGCTTCCTGCCCGCCTCATGAGCAAACTCAAGAGGAGCCGGCTCTCTCAGCTCGCTCCCGACCGCAAAAAGCCGAGTGACAAACCCTCGGTGGCTTCCTGCCATGGCCGGCCCCCGCCGAGGGTGGGCGAGGGGATGCTGAGACCCTCAGGCAGGGCGTTGTCACCTGCTGCCACCACCCCTGGCGTCCCCTGTGCTCTCCCAGACCCTCTGCTCCCCTCAAATCCCCTCCAACACCTCCTAAATCCCCTCCTGGCATCCTCATCCTCCTCCTTATCCCCCTGAGCGCTGCGGGACACATCCCTCGGGCTGTCACATCCGTGTCACCGCGGTGTCACCGCAGACGGACGGCTCGAGAGCCGCGGTGACAAGGGGCCGGAGCGGAGGGGACACTCGGTGGCCGTGCCGGGCTCAGAGGCGGCTCGGAGAGCACAGCGACCACAGCAGCATTGTGTTGGCTGCTTTGATCGGCGCTCAAGCCGCAGGGAGCTCCGAGAGGCACAGGCAGGAAGCCCTGAGGTGACGAGGGAGGGGTTGTGGCAGCTTTAGGGGGCACATTTGGGGCTGGGAAGGAGAAACAAGCCCCAAAATGATCCCCAGAAATGATCCAAAAAATGATTCCACGACTTTCCTGGCGCTGTTTGCACGCAGAGTCCTGTGAAAGTCGCATCACCGGGAGCCGCCTCCCTCCCCAAAAAAAAAGGTCAGGAGCCGCGTGTGGAAGGAAAAAAATAACCATCAGCTCTCACCTTCATCTCCTTTTATTCCCCCTCAAAGAGCCGCTCCCCCAAATTTCCCACCGGGTTTAACCCCTTCACCCTCAGGGCCCAAAACGCCCCGTGGGGACGGCGACACCGCCGTGCCCCGAGCAGCTTCCCCGAGCCCTGAGGGGTTTGGGGAGGGATTTTTAAACCCCGAATCACCCCGGGGTGCCCTCGGGGCTCCCCCGCAGCCCGGCCGGGGGGGCGGCTCAGCAGAGGGAGAAGCGGCGCGAGTTGATGTTCATGCGGGTGACGCCGATGTGCTTGAGCGGCGTGGAGAGCAGGAAGGCGGCCTTGGGGGGGATGGTGCACAGCAGATCCGAGTCTTCCTCGCAGCCCTCGAGGCCGAAGGTGGCGTCGTCCAGCATCTCCTTGTGCCGGTGGCAGGTCTGCTCCACCTTCAGGCGGTGCAGCCGAGCCCGCAGCCGCATCAGCTGCTGAGCCAGCCGCTGGTCCGCAGCCTGCATGTCCCGCTGCGGGGAGGAGGGGTGGGGATGGGCTGGGATCAGGGATGGGGCTGGGACAGGGATGACCAACTCCAGGGTGGCATCTGTGACATGGGGGTGACCCAAATTGGCTCCTGGGCATTGTCCCGGTAGAGAAGATCAAGCCTGGGGTGGTCCCTAAAACCTGGGGGTGACTCAAATTGGGTCCTGGGCATTGTCCTGGCAAGGGTGACCAAGCCTGGAGTGATCCCTGTGACATGGGAGTGACCCAAACTGGGTCCTGGCAGGGTTGAGCAATCCCAGGATGGTCCCTGCAGCATGGGGGTGACTTAAATTGGGTCCTGGGCATTGTCCTGGCAGGAATGACCAAGCCTGGGGTGATTCCTGTGACATGGGGGTGACCCAAACTGCGTCCTGGCAGGGGTGACCAACTCCAGGGTGATCTCTGTGACACTGAGGTGGCTCAAACTGAGTCCTGTGAACTGTCCTGGTAGGGATGACCAACCCGAGGGTGCCACCCACACCACGGGGGTGACCCAAACCGAGCCCCACAGGGGTGTTGCCCTGCAGGGATGACCCCATCCTACCGCGGGGACAGCGCGGGGACAGCGCGGGGACAGCGCGGGGACAGCGCGGGGACAGCGCGGGTTGTGCCGTCTGTGCCACCCCCAGAGCGGCAGGAAGGGGTGACAAGCGCTGATCCCCACAAGGTCACCACCCCCGGGGTCAGGGTCAGAGCTGTGGCACAGGAAAAATCATGGAAAAACCCGCGTGCGACCAGCAAGGAGGGCAGAGCTCGGCTCAAGGAGCTCCTTGTCACCTGCTGCCACCACCCCTGGCTCCCTGTGTTGTCGCCTCTCCCCGTGCCCTCTCAGACCCTCCTGCACCCCACCGACCTCAGCTCGGGCACGGTGACCCCACCCCTGTCCTTGTCCCCGTGTCCCACTCACCAGCTCCGTCCTGAGCCACTCCAGCGCCGCCTCCACGGTGGCAAAGCCACCAACGCCACCTCCACCACCACCATCATCATCATCATCATCCCGCTGCTCCTCGGGGTGCCCTCGGCTCTTCTCTGCCCCGCAGGTGTCCCCGGGGCTCCGAGCCCCCCAGCGCTGCCCCCTCACCCGCGCCTCCCACTCCAGGTACGAGGGTCTGCGGGTTTGCAGCTTCAGCTTGGCCGTCAGAGCCTTCACGCTGTCCAGGTTCTCCTCCTCCCAGGTGGGCTCCTCCTCGCCCAGTTCTTTGAATTTCAGCTGGCTGAAGGCCATGGTGGGATAAAGCAGAGTCCCTCTCCAAAAATCCCCTGATTTCTGACCCCCCTCAATGCCTCCCCCCGGGGAAATGAAGCCCCCCAGGCTGAGCAGGGCCACCCACCCACTCCGTGCCCCAGCTGGACCCGGTTCTCGGCTATTTATCCACCCTTCCAGGACGAGTCTGATGGGCAGGAATTTCCTTATCCAGAGGAGGTGTTTTTTTGGCTTGTTGTCCTTTTTTCTTTTTTTTTTCTTTTTTTTTTTCTTTTTTTTTTTTCTTTTTGTTTTTTTTTTTCCTTTTCTTTTTAGTTTTTTTTTTTATTATTACTTGTTTGTTTGTTGGGGTTTCTTTTGCTTTTTTTTTTCTTTCTTTCTTTCTTTTTTTTTTTTTATTTTTTTTTTTTTAACATCATTGTCTCCGCCTGGGAGGAGACAAACACTTCCCGGACGGCGCCTTCACCGGGCACGGAGGAACGGGAATGATTTATCCTCGACCTCAGCCGCCCCCCCCGCCCCCGCCCTTTGGGGGGGCCCAAAAAAAGCCCAAGGAAGGAAAAAGAACCGGGGAGGGGGGGCGGCGGGTGCCCACGGGGGGCAGCCGGGGTCCCGCACCCAGACGGGACCTTAAGGTGGAACCGCGGCCGGATCTGTCCTGTGCCACCTCCTCGCTGTCCGGAGGGGCTCAGGGACAGCGGAGGTGGCTCGGGGGTCTCACCTGTGTCCCCCGGGTCTCACCTGCCCCGTGGGTTCCCACTCGTGTCCCCTCCACCCTCCCCCAAATTCTCCGCGTGCCTCCCCCCGCGCTGCTCTGGTGTCCCGCTGTCCCCTCGCCTGTCCCTTCCCATGGTGTCCCCGCGGTGTCCCCTCGCTGTCACACCCTCGCTGTGACCCCCAGCCCCAGTCCCAGCCCCGGGCACGGCCGCGTCCCCCCGGACCGGGCCACCTTAAACGCGACATCCGCCGGCCGGGCCGGGCTGTGCGGGGACATCGCCGCCCTCCCGCTTCCACCCCGAGCTCCCCTCAAAACTGCCCCTGCTGCACCCCCAAATCCCCGGCCGAGCACCCCGAGCTCCCCCGCTGGCACCCCGGGGTCCCCTCCTTGCACCCCGACACTCCCGGTGCCTCCCCCCAATCCTCTCCTTGCACCCCCAGACTCTTCCTTGTGCCCCCAAGTCCCCCGCTTGCACCCCAAAACTCCCGGTGCCCCCTCCCCAATCCCCTCCTTGCACCCCGAGACTCTTCCTTGTTCCCCTGTTTGCACCCCAAAATTCCCTCTGGCACCCCAAAACTCCTCTCCTTATGGCCAGCACTTCCCTGGGGGCACTCTGAGGTCCCCGGCTTGTCCCCCGGGGTCCCCAGCTGCCACCCAGCCCGAGCAGGTAAGCACAGGGGTGGTCGGGACAGGAGCACGGCCACCCACCCTCCTCCTCCTCTTCCTCCTCCTCCTCCTCCTCCTGCCCCGTCCCCAGCCCTGGGGGGGCTTTGGGGACAGCGGAGCCCATGGGGACCCTGTGTCGGGGCCGGGAAGAACCGGCAGCTGCTCCTTATAATCCCAATTCCCCCCGCAAAAATCCCCTCTTAGTGGGGGGAATCGGAACCAGCTCAGCTCCCCCCACCCCGTGCCTCAGTTTCCCCGTTGCCTGGCGGAGGGAATGTCGCACCCGCGCGTGCTGGGGAGGTGACAATGTCAACACGGGAGAGAGGGGACAGCGCCGCGTGACGGGCAGGGCAGGGCAGGGGTTTCCAGGCGGGCCCGGAGCCGCAGGATTTCCCTTTTTTCTTCTCCCTGTCCCTCCTCCCTCCCCGCTCCGGGCAGAGGCGGCGGCGCCCATGGAGTTCTCGGAGCTGATCAAGACGGCCACGGTGGAGAACGTGCTGCTGTGGCGGCCGGGCCAGCCGGGCCCGGTCAGGGGCACCCTGTGCATCACCAGCCACCACCTGCTGCTCTCCTCCTGCCCCCGCGGCGACCTGGAGCTCTGGCTGCTCATCCGCAACGTGGACGCCGTGGAGAAAAGGTGCTGCTTGTCCCCCAAGGCTGTCTCTGTCCCCAACCCCCTGCCAGCAGTGTCACCCCCTCCCTGAGCTGCAGGATCCCCCCCTGTGCTGTCCCCGTCCCCATGGGCACCGCCCAGCCGTGTCCTTCCTCTTCCTCCCTGCCCAGCGGCGGGCATTGCCCTCCTCTCCTCCTCAGAGTGCAGAATTTGGGTTGGTACCAAACCCCCCGGACTGGCGGCTCCCTGCGGGACACCAGGTTTGGTTTTATTTTTACCCACCCACCGTGCCCCAATCGCGGAGAGCCTTGAAGGGAAGCCCTGGGGGCAGCTCGGTGCTGTCCGTGTGTCCCCCTGAGCCCCCCGTGTCGCCTCCCCGCAGGGTCTCCGGCTCCTCGGGCACCATCATGCTGCGCTGCAAGGACCTGAAGGTGCTGCAGCTGGAGATCCCGGGCATGGAGCAGTGTCTGAACATCGCCAGCTCCATCGAGGTGAGTCCCCGCGCCGGCGAGCAAAGGGTTGGCCGGGCGAAGGAAAAAGCGCTGCTGGCCGTGTTTGCTCTGGGGCTGGCATTGAGCTGGGTAAACACTCAGCTCCGGCAGCGCTGGCACCGGCTGCGGGGTGGCACACGGGGACATTGGCGGTGTCACCGAGCACCTCCTGTCCCCGCGGCAGGCGCTGTCCTCGGTGGACTCGGTGATGATGATGTACCCGTTCTTCTACCGCCCGCCGAGCCTGCGGCTGGAGCAGGGCTGGCATCAATTCCCGCTGGAGAGTTTCTTCCAGCGGCTCTGCTCGCAGGTGAGCCCGGCCGGGAGGGAGCCGGAGCCTTCCCCGCGTCCTGCCGGGCTCGTCGCTGATGTCGCCTGTCCCCCCTCCCAGACCAGCCAGTGGCGGCTGAGCACCGTGAACCGCGATTTCAGCGTCTGCCCCTCGTACCCCGAGGCCGTGATCGTGCCGGCGGCCGTGGGCGATGACACGGTGACAAAGGCGGCGCGGTTCCGGCAGGGCGGGCGCTTCCCCGTGCTCAGCTACTTCCACCCCAAAAACGGCACCGTGAGTCCGGTCCCGCCCCTCCGCCGGCGGGGGAAGGGGGCTTGGAGCCCTCCGTGCTGCAGGAGGGGGGATTTCGTCTTCATGGAATTCCAGGATTGAGTTGGAAGGGATTTTAGGGATTCCATCCTCATGGAATTCCCAGAATTGGGTTGGAAGGGATTTTAGGGATTCCATCCTCATGGAATTCCCAGAGTTGGGTTGGAAGGGATTTTAGGGATTCTATCTTCACAGAATTCCAGGATTGCATTGGAAGGGATTTTAGGGATTCCATCTCCATAGAATTCCCAGAATCGGGTTGGNTGCATTGGAAGGGATTTTAGGGATTCCATCTCCATAGAATTCCCAGAATCGGGTTGGAAAGGATTTTTGAGGTCATCCAGTTCCACCCCTGCCATGACAGGGACACCTTCCCCTGTCCCAGGTTTTTCCAAGCCCTGTCCAAGCTGGGGACACTCACAGCGATCCAGGGGCAGCCACAGCTTCTTTGGGAAAGCCATCCCAGCCCCTCCCCACCCTCCCATGGAACAATTCCTTCCCAAAATCCCATCCATCCCCGCCCTCTGGCAGTGGGAAGCCATTCCCTGTGTCCTGTCCCTCCATGCCTTGTCCCCAGTCCCTCTCCAGCTCTCCTGGAGCCCCTTCAGACCCTTTGAGCCTCTCTAAGATCACCCTGGAGCCTTTTCCTCTCCAGGCTGGCCATCCCCAGCCACCCCACCGCTCTCCCCCAGGCTCTGCTCCGCAGCAGCCAGCCCCTGACCGGCCACAACCGCCGGCGCTGCCCGGAGGACGAGAAGCTTTTGGGGACAATCCTGGACGAGGGCGAGCGGGGTTTCATCATCGACACCCGCTCGGCACAGGCGGCCAAGCAGGCGCGGATGAGCGGCGGGGGCACCGAGCCCAAATCCTCGTACCCGCAGTGGAGGAGGATCCACCGAGCCCTGGAGAGGTGAGGGCGGGCTGCTTGTGGAGTCACCGGGGACAGAGCCGAGCTCAGCCCAGGCGCCCTGCAGGGAGGGAATAAACCTGAGCGCTTGGGAGGTGGGACATTAATTAGGAAGGTGCTAATAGTTGGTTTAAGACTTATAAGGTCAAGGCCCAGCCCTGTAACCAAATTTGGACACCTGCCCCCAGGTAAAACCCTATAAGATGCCAGGTTAACCACACCCTTGGTCTTTGGATGCTGCAGCATTAAATCCTCTCCCTGAGCTCTCCATCGTCCCCATCTCGTTCATTAAACTTGAGATCTTGGGAGGTGGGACATTAATTAGGAAGGTGCTAATAGATTAAACCCCATTGGTTCAAAACTTGTAAAGTCAAGCCCCAGCCCTATAACCAAATTTGGACACTTACCCCCAGGTAAAACCCTATAAGATGCCAGGTTAACCACACCCTTGGTCTTTGGATGCTGCAGCATTAAATCCTCTCCCTGAGCTCTCCATCGTCCCCATCTCGTTCATTAAACCTGAGATCTTGGGAGATCTCAATTAGGATTGAGATTAGTTAATCTCAATTAATTAGATTAACTATTAATTAATTAGGACATTAATTAGGAAGGTGCTAATAGATTAAACCCCATTGGTTCAAGACTTATAAGGTCAAGGCCCAGCCCTATAACCAAATTTGGACACCTGGCCCAGGTAAAACCCTATAAAATGCCAAAGACCATGCCCCTACAGCATTAAATCCTCTGAGCTCTCCATCGTCCCCATCTCGTTCATTAAACCTGAGACCTTGGGAGGTGGGATATTAATTAGGAAGATGCTAATAGAGTAAACCCCACTGGTTCAAGAACTCAGATTTACAAGGTCGAGCCCTAGCTCTATAATTAATTTTGGACACTTAGCCCAGGTAAAACCCTATAAAATGCCACACCTCTCATCTTTGGATGCTGCAGCATTAAATCCTCTCTCTGAGCTCTCCATCTGATCATCAGCCACCTGCAGCTCAGCCAAGCCAGGACTGGGGTGTTGGGGATCTCCCCTTTCCTCCCCATATCCCCCCGTGGGGCCTGGGGACACGTTGGAACCTTGGAGGCTGAAAATTTTAGCTTTTCTGTGCTAAAAAGGTGCTGCCTTTTAAGCAAGTGCTACCTTCGATTTAAAATTCTGGGATGGGTTTTTGAGATTGAGTAACAGCATGGGGGCTGTGGGGGTGTAGTTTGAATAGTTTGTGCAATTTCACAGGGTGAAAAACTTACATTTAAGATTTTAGTGTATAACACTTAGATTTAAGATTTTAGTATCTAAGATTTAGAATATAAGATTTTAGTGTATAGTAATATGCCAAATAGAACATAAGTATATAACATTTAGTATATAGTAATATGTACTAATATAATAATTACTAATATAGTAATAGTAATAATTACTAATAATTACTAGTAATAGTAATAATTGCTAATATAGTAATATATACTACTATAATAATTACTAATATAGTAATATATAACATTTAGTATAGAGTAATATACTAAATATAAAATAAGTCTCTAACATTTAGTATATAGTAATATATGCTAATATAATAATTACTAATATAGTAATAGTAATAATTACTAATTTAATAGTTAACATTAGTAATTAATTACTAATATAGTAATATATACTAATATAATAATTACTAATATAGTAATGTATAACATTTAGTATAGAGTGATATACTAAGTACAACACAAGTATATAACATTTAGATTTAAGATTTTAGTATATAGTAATAAACTAAATATAAGTATATAACATTTAGTATATAGTAATACATACTAATATAATAATTACGATACTATAACAATATAGTAATAGTAATAATTGCTAATATAGTAATGATATTAGTAATTA
>JANPWX010020109.1:0-28377 GCA_024734555.1 Trochalopteron elliotii
CCCAGGAGGGCAGCCAGGGAGATGCCCAGGAAGAGGCAGAAGTGCAGAAGCTGCAGCTGCCGCGTGTCTGCCAGTGCCAGCAGGAGGAAGTGGCTGATGGAGCTGCTGTTGGACATTTCTTCACTCTGGGCATGATGGACTGTTGAACGAAGACAATGACAAGGTGAGACCAACTCCTTCAAGCCAATCCTATGCTATTTTTTTGGAGTCACCTTAAAATTACTTCTCTTCCTGTGAGGGAACACTGCTAAACTTTTTTTCATTTCAGGTTTGAACTGCTGCTGAGTTACTGCCTCATCTTCAGCATTGCGCTCAGTCGGAGCACTGGGGAGCCCAGAGGGAAAACAGAGCGTGTGCCCCAGTGCAGTCAGATCTGCTGGTCCCTACACAGGTACCCTTTGCTCAGTACACCTCCCTGTACTTCGAGGTGATTGCACTTGGAATTTCCTTGAAAAATAAAGTGGACAATCTGTAAGCTGCAATTTCAAAATAAGCTTCCATATACTACTCTCTCCTTCTTTTCTGTGTTGCGGAAAAGTAAGGGATATCCAGAGTTTTTCTGGCTCTCTGCTGCCTGGAGTTGTGCCTACTGGGAGCTGTTTCTCTCTGGCCAAGCACTGTCCCTGCCAGTGCTCCCAGAGCCCAGCCCAGCCCTGGGGGCTCAGCTCTGCCCTGCACACCCCTCCCAGCACAGGACACTGCCCAGGGGCATCTCCCTGGCAGCAGGGCCTTAAGGACAGCTCAGACAAACAGAGATGCTGCAAGCCAAGGTGCTGCTGGTGCTGTCTGTAGGTGGAGGAGGGTGAGGAGGCACTTTCTGAGGGAGATCTGAGGCAGATCTGCTGATCCCCAGGGTGACAGTGCAGGAGTCTCTGTGACACAGACAACCCTGACAGCCCCTTTCCCTTTCCTTTCTGAGAAAGCTGAGAGCAGCCCTGGCCATGCAGCACCATCTCCACAGCAGGAGGAATCTGCCCTGATGGGGGTCACTCCTTCCACCTCCAACTTCTCCCCACAGTCCATGGAGAGCACCCAGGCAGGCTGAGAGCTGCCCCTGGCAGGTGGCAGATCCCCTGGCCTGGCCAAGAGCCCTCAGGGCTGCAGCACCTGCTCTGCACCACAGCCCTGGGCAGCCCTGGCTGCAGCCCCAGCTTCAGCCCCTGCAGCCGTCCCTGGCAGCAGGAGCCGTCCTGTCCTGTCCCCCTGACGGTGCCCAGGGCAGCCCCGGCCAGGAGCACATCCTCCCCCAAAGCAGAAAGGGCAGCAGAGCCATCCTTACAGCTGTCAGTGCTGTCATGGGTCAGCTTTAGGAGATCCCTGCAGCCAGAGACTCATTGTGTCAGAAGTGGTGAAGATTTATCCGTCAATGAGCTCAGAATTGTCCTTCAAGTTGCTTTGAGCCTCTGTGTGCTTCACTGCTCTCAGGTACCTGCAGGCAGTGCCCTCAGCCCTGCTGGACTGGAAGAGGAGCTGCTCCTCAGGAGAAATGTCTTTTTGAAGCTCTTCTTGTTTGCCAGGAGCTGCCTCTGTGCCAGGAGCCCAGCCCAGTTCAGCAGCACAGCAAAAGTACAAAGACTTTAATGAGCCTCTTGGGGCTTTGGTGTTGTTTACATCAGACTCAGTCCCTCAGAGAGTGCTCAAAAAAACATCTCAAGAACTCAAAGTCAGATTAAAAACTGCAAAGTTTCTTGAAGTTTTAAAAGGTCTCACTGAGAAAGTGCTTCCATATCAGTTAAATCAGGAGACTGGAGGCAGTGATGACAGGTGGGGACAAACAAGGCAAAGGTGTCTCTGATGCTGAGCAAACCTGCATGTGTTTCAGGAATGCAAAGGGCCAAGGCCTGAGCCCCAGCCCCTGGCAAGGCACATCCTGTCCCTCCCTCAGTGCTCAGGGCTCTTCCCAGGCCACTGGGATGTGGGGATGTGCAATGCCAAGGGCAGCACCATGGGGCGGCCCCTGCCAGGCTGCTGAGCAGGGCCAAGGAGGCAATGAGGCCCCAGGGCTGCAAGGGTCCCTTGTCTCCTGGTCATGGCTCAGGCCCAGGCCCAGCAGCCATGGCCAAAGTGCTGCAGGAGTTGGCTGTGTCAGGGCCTTGCAGCTGCTGCCCATGCCTGTGCCCTGTCCAGCCCAGGCTGTCCTACGGTGTCCATGCCCTGCGCCACTGTCCCTGCAGGCTGTCGTCATCCCCCGGCTGCCCCACCTGGCTGGGCCCTTCCTTTGCTGACAGCTCTGCCTCCTGCCTGCCTCTGCCTGGCCACACAGAGCCTTGGGATTGATACCAGGAGGGTTAATTCGACTTTTACTGTGCCTGTGAAGGTTTAGCACAGGAACAAGGCATGCAGGGCCTGCTTTGTCTGCAAGGATAGTTGTAAGACAAGTAGAAGACATCTGGCTCAAAAGTGCAGTGATAGAACAAACAAGGACAGAATCTGGGAAGTTTGAATGTCTTTTATGGTAATGGCTAAACTGTAATATATATGTAGGAACTGCATATATGTAATGCTCTTTTAGAATCACAAGTCCATGTAAAGTTAGGAGTTACCACATGTTGGACCTATAGCTGAATAAATGATGCCCTCTTAAATACCAAATTAGTGTTAAGGACTCTTATTCTGATATTTCATATAATTGATGATGGTGGGGCCTCACAGAATTAAGGAGTCTACTGTGACACCTTGGAACTTCATGAAACCAAAATCCTCTTTGACACAGCAGGGCCACATGGAACCAATGGTGCATTGTGATCCTGCAGATCCACAGAGACCATTGTGACACTCTGGAACCTCATGGAATGAAAAGTACATTGTGACAGAGAAAGGTTTCATGGAACCAAGAGTCCATTGTGACACAGCAAGGCCTTGTTTGAACAATGGAACCATTGTTGATAGCACAGAAACTCATGGAACCAAGGGGCCACTGTGACACACCAGGACTGCATGGAATGAAAGGTCCATTTTGACAATGCGTATCCGAGGCGACCATGGTGACACTGTGGGGCCTCATGGAACCAAGGGGCCATTCTGACACAGCAAGGCCTTGTAGAACCAAGGAGGCCATTGTGACACTGCAGAATCTCACAGAACCACAGTGAAAATGTTACACTGGGGGACCTCATAGAACAAAGGGTCCATGGTGACACTGTGGAACCAAAGAGATTCTTGTTGGCAGTAGGAAAGCTCACAGAACCAGAAGTCCATTGTGACACACCAAGATCTCATCTAGCCAAGGGTCCATTGCAACTCTGTTGGGCCTCATGGAACCCATGTCCATTGTGACACAGCATGGCCACATGGAGCCAAGGGGCCACTGTGTCTGAGGAACCTCATGGAACCAAGAGTCTGTTGTTACACTCCGGGGCCCTGTGGAACCAAGGGGGCCACAGTGACATTGTGGGGCCTCAGGAACGATGGAGACTATTCTGACACTTTGGGACCCACTGGAACCAAGGGGCCATTATAGCATGGCCAAGCCTCATTGGATCAAGGGGAGCACAGTGACACTGTGGGTCTCAATGGAATCAAGGGACAATTGTGGCACTGTGTGGCACCATGGAGAAAAGGAGACAAATGTGACACTGCGGGGCTGCATGAAACTAAGGATCCATGAAACAATGTGGGACTCATGGAACCAAAAGTCCATTGTGATATTGCAGGGCCTCATGGAATGCTGGAGACCATTGTGGCACCTCAAGGCCTCCTTGTACCAAAGGTCAATCGCAAAACTGTGAGAGAATATCAGAGAGATTCTCTGTGAGGCCACTGTGACATGACAAGGCCTAATGGAACCAAAGGGGCCATTGTGTCATTGTGCAGCTCCATGAAACCAAGGAAACCACTTGGACACCGCAACGCCTCATGGAAGCAAGGGACCATCATGACACTATGGGGTGTCATGGAAACAAGGGGCCAGTGTGACACTGTGGGGCCCTGTGGAATGACGGTGCTAATATGAAACAATCATTGTGACATTGTGGGGGCTTGTGAATCCAAGGGAGCAGGAAACAGGTCTGGTTGGCTTGGCCTGACTGACTCAATTGACCTTGGCATGTTGGGGATCTCTTCTCATGCACTCCTGAAACACTGGGGATCTGGGCTTTCCTTTCTATGGAAAAGAACCATCTCTCCTGCCCAGGCACCCATGGCCAAAATTGGTATTTCTCCAAAATTCGCAGTGTGCAAGGGTTTCTCCCAGACTGAAGCTGCTGAAATATGGGGCTAGAAATTAAGGGGTATTGATTAGGAATAGACATGGGATTGTCGGAGTCCAGGGCATCCCTTTGGGTGACCTGGGACCTGAGGAAGAGAGTTTGAGCCCTGGACAGGGGTGTGTGAAGCCAGTCCAGGGGGGTTGGAGACCTTGGCACGCAGCCCGGAAAGACACCGAGTTTGATTTTAGTCCATGGGAAAAGCTTCCAACACTAAGAGAAGAATTGCAAACCTCAAGGGTGTGAAAATAGTAGCTTAGCACAGCACGGGGTGAAAAATTTTGTAGTTTTAGGATTCTTAGTATAGAGGTAAATGGGGGACAAGATGGAGGATTTAGGGCATTGCCCTAAGTTCTTCTCCTTCTTCCTCATCCTCCATCTTCTGAGGTAGTGATGACACAAAGTAGTTTGAGGGGATTGGGTTAAGGTACAAGTGACCTTTCTAGTATAGGCACTAGGCATTGGCACAAATTAGTAAATAATGGACACGTAGTTATCTGTATAAGAGTAGAGCACCGCCTCACCGGGGGGCAGTCGCCTGGTGTCTCAGCCACTGTCCGGACCTCGGCTGGGTGCAGAGAAACTTTAAGATATCAAATATTAAACAACACGAGAAACCTGAAAACAAGGCCTTGGAGACTCTGCTTTTTCACGCGACGCGGCTCAGGGCTTTTAGAGGGCCAAGGACTCTTAACAGCCGGAATCTCGGGTGGGAAAACCAAACCCGAGACTCCAACCCCAACTGCCCTCCAAAATTATGAAATTTCTCGGACTGCATCATATGCATCCCATGAAAGGCATCTCAGCGCCAATGAGCCCAACTCCGCAGGATGTCCTGGATCATGTGACTCAGGCAGAGGAAGTGTCCCTGTCACTGCCCAGGTGAACTGAACGAGACCAGGAAGTGGCTCAGCCGCTCCATTCTGGGGGCAGGGACAGTGACGAGGAGTCAGGCGGAGCCGAAGGCGGAGCAGGGCCAGCCCGGGAGGTGGATCACCGGGGCGGTGCGCAGGACGGAGACGGAACAGAGGCGGTGTGAGGAGCAACGGTGCAGCCCCCCCTCTCCCTCGTGCGGGGGAAGCCAGTGTTGGCAGCCCAGGCGGAGGCAGCCCAGAAGGGGGAGCTTGCCCCACGGCGCGCAGCAGCTGGGGCGACAGAGACAGTGGTGCAGCCACGTCACACCATCACAGCAGCGGAATGTCCTCTCCCATCTGGGTCGGACTCAGACGTGTCGAGAAGCGGGAGCCCCGTCTTCTTGTCTTGTAACAAGCAGCGGGGGCACGCACAAGCACAGCATGCAAGCACAGCACGCAACTGAAGTGCATCAAGTAACCTCCAAACTAGCCGAACTGTCACATCACCAAAATCAATTAGAAACTCATGCATCTATGAATCCTCAATTGCGGGAACAGAGAGAGCACAAACCCCTCTCATCTCCACCTGCCTCAACATTTCTTTCAACTGCACAGCCTGTGGCACTGCCTGCGCTTTCAGAAAATCCCATTAGGAAGCATTGGGCCACAGTCGCCAGAGATGCCATTCTGAATGGAGATTAGGAGACAGCTGGTTCGATATCCTGTCCTGTCGTTATCAGAAATGGTGTTGCCTCCTGGCAGCCACATGATTGGAAGGTGCTCCACCAGGCAAAACAGGTTGTTTCCACATACGGCATTTGGTCTGAAGCCGCGAAGAACATCATTCAGTACATCTTCACTGCTGACATCCTTTGTCCTGTGGACTCTTCAAGTATAGCTTCTCTGCTTTTGACACCTTCACAATTTCTCATTTTTGAGAGGGAGTGGAAACGTTTAGCAGTGGAAAAAGCAAATAGACACCAAGTGGTAGACGATCCTTTCTATGCAGTGCAGCCTGACATGCTCACAGGACATGGACCATACGCTACAGCAGACTCACATTTCCTATGGCAGTGCATCAGCTGTCCCAAACATTAGCTCACAGAGCATTGCTGCTGGTTCCAGATAAGAAAAAGCCAGCACCTTACACTACAGTTAAGCAGGGAGCAAGAGAACCATATGGACAATTCACTGACAGGTTGGCAGCTGCAGATGCACCATCAGAAGTCCAAGAACACCTGTTCCATTCTCTAGCTTTTGAAAATGCCAATTCACACACCAGGGCCATCCTGGCCACACTTCCTCAAACCTGTCCAGTGGATGAAATGCTAGTGAGAGCCACTCAAGCTGAGCAGAGCACCCAGTCTGCAGCATTCACAGCAGCCGTGCAAGATGCAGTGAAAGAAACAGGCCACGTCATTGCAGCAGCCTTGTCAAGTGGCCAATTCAAATACAGCAATAAAGCCTCACATCCCAACAAGGCAACTAAAGGCATCTGCTTCCGCTGTGGTGAGACAGGCCATTTCAAGCAAGCCTGTCAAAAAACCGTATGGTGTCACAAATGTAATGTTGACACCCATGCCTCTGAAGCGTGTCGCAGGTCGGGAAACTCCAAACGCAGCGCGCTGAGGCACCGCTCAAAGACACAAATCGATGCCCTGACCTTGAAGACCCAATAAATGGCTTCTTTGCAAAAAACAAGCCAGCCACGTGGGGAAGCCTCGGCATTGATATCACAACAGCCGCTGAAGTTACCCTGCAAGACAAAAAAGTGACCCTGATTCCTACAAATGCACATGGTCCAATGTACACCACAAATTGCTTAATTGGAGGTTTGCTCCTTGGGAGGTCCTCCACAAGTAAACAGGGTGTGATTTTCATTCCAGGTGTCATTGATGCAGATTTTACCGGACAAGTACAAATACTGGCATACGCCCTGCAACCACCTGTGACAATTCCAAAAGGCAGCAGAATTGCTCAAATTGTACCATTTGAGACTCTTTTAGCACATCGCTCGTGACCAAGACAACCAAACTAACTACTGAAACAAGACAAAGGCTTCGGATCAACAGGTCACAATGTCTTCTTTACCTTGGGCTTGAATGATCACCCAATCAGACCAGTGCACTTGCAACATATATCCCTTCACATTCTCCTGGATCTTTTCCTTGACACGGGGTCCGATATCTCTATAGTGAACCAATTATATTGGCCACCTGACTGGCCTTTGAAAGCTCCCAGCACCCACATAGTAGGAGTGGGTGGAATGAAGATTCCTTCGATCAGCACAGATCCTATCAGCCTCACTTTTGAGAACAATCAAGTCATTGTAGCCACACCATACGTCATGACCCTATCCGTACAGCTTCGAGGACTGATTGGCAGAGATATACTGTCCCAGCTTGGCTTGAAGTTAACTACAGACCAGCATTTTTCTTGACGGCCACTGCAGAGCAGCCACCCATTCTGAAGATCACCTGGTTGACTGATACTCCTGTCTGGGTTGAGCAGTGGCCCATAACTGAGAACAGGCTGCCCATTGCAAAGCAACTGATTCAAGAACAACTTGACGCTGGTCACATTCATCCTTCTGTAAGTCTGTGGAACACTCCAATTTTTATCATACCTAAAAAATCAGGTAAATGGAGACTGTTACATGATTTACGAAAAGTCAATGCACAAATGCAGGCCATGGGTGCACTGCAACCTGGTCTCCTGGCACCAACCATGATACCACTGGGGTGGAATATTGTTGTCATCGATCTAAAGGACTGTTTCTTCATCATTCCACTCCACCCTCAGGACACTCAACGATTTGCTTTCACTGTACCATCTGTCAACACAGCAGCCCAAATAAAAAGATATGAAGGGACGGTTTTACCCCAAGGTATGTGGAATTCACCCACCATGTGTCAGCTGTTTTTTGATTGGGTGCTGCAACGAATTTGCCAACACCTCTCAAATACAATGATTTATCACTACATGGACAACATTCTTATTGCTACCAAGCACCTGTTAGCAGACTCAGAATTAAACTGGGTGATTGAACAGCTAAAACAGCATAGACTGACAGTGGCTCCAGAAAAAATACAGCGATCAGCTCCTTGGAAGTATCTAGGGTAGCTGATCACGAATGCACAGATTCGACCTCAGAAAATCACCCTGCACAACCGCATCACCACTTTGCATGATGCTCAGAAACTGTTTGGAGACCTGCAATGGGTTCATACCATTGTAGGCATCACCAATGACGATTTGCAGCCATTTCTGCCATGGCTTCAAGGCAACGATGCTTTCAGTCCACGGGTTTGCACTCCCGAGCAAGAAGATGCTCTTGTGAGAGTTTCAGAAAAATTGCGATCTGGTTGGAGTGCTCGCCGTGTAGAGCATCATCCCTTGTCACTGTTTCTCTCCAATGCTGAGGCCTGTCCTCTTGCCATTGTTTTTCAGTGGCAAAAGAAAAAGGGGGAGAGCCGACCTGGCTGGAAGCTGGATTCCACAGCAAGCTTGATTGAGTGGGTGTTTCTACCTGTTCAGCCGAAGTGCTGAGTCATGAGCAGAACTGATGCTCTTGCTGCCTTGATACAAAAAGGCAGAGACAGAATTATAGAAATCAACGGGAATGAACCAGCAGACATCAGTGTTCCCGTGAGAGACGACGATCTGGAATGGCTGTTGAGACACTCTGTTGCATTGCAAGAGGCATTGTTAGGCTTCAGAGGCTTGGTTCACAACAAGCAACCAAAAGGCCCGATGTGGCATCTGATCAGACGTCATCGGTGGGTGGAGAGGCCCCTGTGTTCCCTGAGACCAGTTGAAGGAAGAACAGTTTTTACCAATGCCGGTCAAAAGACAAAGAAGGTTGCATGTGTTTGGCAGCAACAAGGAAAATGGGTGCAACATGTAATTAAGGGTGAAGCAGGAGACAGTCTGCAGACCCTGGAACTGACAGCCATGTGTTGGGCTTTGCAAACCTGGAATGCAGAACCACTCAACGTCGTTTCAGACTCTCTGTATGGAGTTGGACTAGTCCAGAGGATTGAAGATGCACTCATCAGGCAAACCCAGAATCAGTGCCTTGGAGAGCTGTTTTTGCAATTGCAAAGCATTCTTAAACAGCGTCGGTGTGCCTTTTGTGTCATGCACATTCGAAGCCATCAATGCGACAGAGGATTAGGGGAAGGCAACGCGCGAGCAGACACTGCGGTCAGCTGTGTTGTCCACGTTCCCCCACAGAACAAATTTGAAAGGGCTTGCAACAGCCATGAAACATTCCATCAAAATGCAAGAGCCCTGCACCAACAATTTCAGATTCCCCTGAATGAAGCACAAGGGATTGTGCGTGCCTGCCCTCAGTGTAGTCATCATGGGCCAGGCCTTGGCCTGGGCACTAACCCAAGGGGTCTGAAAGCTTTAGAACTGTGGCAGATGGATGTAACTCATGTTCCAGAGCTTGGAAGATTGAAATACGTCCATGTCACTGTTGATACGTGTGGGAATACGGCTAGAGAGCTGAGCTGGGAGCACTGCTCAGCTCATGACAGAAATGGACATGTTAGCATTAGTAGGCCGCAAGCCTTGGCAACGAAAAGCAGAAGTTTGAGAAAGGAATATAAGAGACAACGATGTGCTTGGTACGATACGTGCTCAGCAAACAGAACTTAGATAAGACAGCATATACCTGTGTTAGTTAGTATGAAGCATAACTTAAGCAATGTACTTGGCAATATTACTTGTTATATAATGAAAAGGTATATAAGCTCAGCTAAGTGTATCAATAAACGGCTCCATGTGCACAACCCATGGAGTCCATGTCTCTTTGTCAATCGTTGTCAAATGGTGCCCCGTGTGAGGAGGCGACCATCGCCTAGCTGAGCGACGGACAACGAGCCCTGCAGAACAAAGTGCTGCTGAAAGAAGCAGGAACGCTGGCTGGCAAAAGGAACCCCTCCAGGAAATAGGAGGTGAGCTAACACACTGGGATTTTGGAGGTTAGCTGCTGCAGGGAACGATGAGTCAGGGAATGTCTGCCCAGGAAAAGAGCGTTTTTGAGCTTATGTACAGGCTCTTGTGACAGCATGGTAAAACTTTGCCTTCGCATGATTTAAAAGCTTTATTACATTGGGTAGCAGCGGACATTCCAGGAGTCACTGAGTTCACGATCTTTACATCATATCTGTGGGACAAAGCAGGCATTAAGCTATGGGATCTTGCTACCAAAGGAAATAAAGCGGCTGCAGAAATGCTACCCTCGTGGAGAGTGACTTTTGAGACCTTAAAGGCTCAAGAAAACTCCCAAGATACAGAGAATGCCTGCTCTTCTGCGGCAGATTCTCAATGCTTTTTAAAAACTGAAGAGACTGCTGCTACAGCTAAACAAACTGCTGCTTCTCCCTCCTTTGTGGTGGGATCTAATAAATCCTTAACTGAAGAGACTGTATCTCTGTCTCCCACACCGCAGCAAACACTACCCACAGCCCCGGTACCAGCTATTGTGGGGAGAAGGGAGGGGGGCCCTCCACGCTCCGTGAAGGTTTTCGCTGCCAACTATGACAGCGAGAAAAGTGATCGAGATGGTCCAGAGAAGGATCCCTTTGATCCTAGACCTATTGATCCTGACAAAGAACCTGATTTATATCCCCTCGACCCTCATGACAACTGGTTGCGGTTAAAACAACAAGCACTGAAAGAGGGAGACTTTGAAATTGCTGAAAAAATTGTAGCTCCGGTGATATATAGGGGTATGCGACTGCAAACTGCCCATTGGGAACAGCTGTCCTTCTCAGAAATTAAAGAGCTTTGGCGAGCAGCTACAGAGCATGGCATTGGCTCGCCACATTTTGTAAGCTTGCTGGACTCTGTGTTTGCTGCCCACACAATGACTCCGTATGATTTAAAAACTCTTGCCCGGCTGCTGTTATCTCCCATGCAATACAGCTTATGGGAGAAAGAGTGGGAGAAAGGTTTGCAAAACCTGCTTTTAACTTATATGGGCCACACTAATCAGGCCCTGGCCGCCCTCACAATCAGGTAGCTTATGGGAACGGGACCGTATACAGATCCTGCTGTTCAGGCACGTGATTGCCCAAAAGAAGCCCTTGATGGAGCTTGAGATGCAGCTTGCCAAGCCTTTCTTAAGGTCCCAGATGCCAAAACACCTCAAAAAGCATTCACAACCATTGTCCAGGGGCCCCAAGAGCCCTACATGCAATTCATTGATGGCCTTAAACAAGCATTAGAGTGCCAAATTGATAGTGCAGATGCCCGTGAAATTTTGCTTCTAAAACTTGCTGTTGAAAATGCAAACACAGACTGTAAAGAACTCCTTAAGTCTCTACCTAACCAAGAACCGAGTCTTGTCGAAATGGTTGAAGCATACAGTCGAATTGGGACAATAGAACATCAATATGAGGCCATGGCTGCAGCTTTTGCGGCAGCCAAGGGCACTTTTGGAAGTGCAGCAGTTTGCTATGGCTGTGGTAAGCCAGGCCACCTTAAAAAAGACTGCTTTGCTAGGAAGAAAGCTAAGCCAAAAACCCCTGATATATGTCCACGGTGCTGTAAAGGTCGTCATTTTGCTAATCAGCGTCGTTCTAAGTATGATTCTGAAGGCTGTCCGATCCAGGGAAACCGGAGCCAGAGCGCGGGCCGGCGTCACGCTCCGACACAAATTCCTCAGTCGCCGATGCAGACACAGCCACTGCAGACACCAGCACCACAAGTGCAGCTGCCAAGAATACCCAGCGGAGGACAGCCTCAAGTCTTCACCCAGCAACTGCAGGGAGCACCAGACTGGACCTGGCAACCTCAATCACAATAACGTTGCTTGACTCTTCTGTTCATTTACTCCCTACAGGAATTTTTGGCCCACTAGGACCCCAAATAAGTGCTCTACTGATAGGAAGGTCTTCAACTACCCTTTCAGGACTTTTTGTTTTACCAGGAGTTATAGACTCAGACTCTGTTGGGGAAATAAAAATTATGGCTTGGAGTCCCTTTCCACCCTGTACTGTTCCTCAAGGTACATGCATTGCACAATTGATTCCCTTTTCACACAATTTGTCATCCCTTTCTGCAGAGTGTGTTACAAGGGTGGGAGGATTTGGTTCCACAGGAACCCCACAGGTATTATGGGTGCAAGAAATTTCTGAGAAACGTCCCACGTGCAAGTGTACCCTGTCACTACAGGGACAACAAGTGACACTTACTGGTATCTTAGATACAGGAGTGGATGTGAGCATTGTCTCTCAAGCCAAGTGGCCCCTCACTTGGTCCCTCACAGAGGTGACCCAAACCCTCACTGGGATTGGGGGGAGCAGTCGCAGTTACCAAAGTCTCCATTTAATTCAAGTGACAGGACCTGAGGGTCACATAGCCTCTGTGAAGCCATTTGTTTTGCCTGTGCCCATGGTATTGTGGGGACGAGATGTGCTTTCTCAACGGGGACTCAAAATTCAATCTGATTTTTAATAGGGGCCATTGTGGCACGTGACACCCTGAAATTAACCTGGAAAACTGAGACACCTTGTTGGGGGAATCAATGGCCCCTTCCACTGCCTAAATTACGCGCACTTACTGAGCTTGTTCAAGAACAATTTCAAAAGGGACGTATAGTTCCCTCTACCAGTCCCTGGAACTCACCTGTGTTCGTTGTTAAAAAACAAACTGGCAAGTGGCGCTTGCTCCAAGATCTCCGAAAAATTAACGATGCCATTGAAGACATGGGAGCCCTGCAGCCTGGTCTCCCCTCCCCTACTATGATCCCCCGAGATTGGTATTTGACAGTCATTGACTTAAAAGACTGCTTTTTTGACATTCCATTACATCCTGAGGATGCACCTAAATTTGCCTTTTCTGTGCCTAGCATCAACATGCAAGCACCGTTGCAAAGATATCACTGGGTGGTTTTGCCCCAAAGAATGAAATACTCACCATCTATTTGCCAGTGGTTTGTTGCAAGGGTCCTCAGCCCCATTTGTCAGAAAATGCCTGCTGCCTTGTTATATCACTACATGGATGACATCCTTGTTGCAGCAGAAAAACAGGAGATCATGAAGGAAGCCCTAGCCCTTGTCACTGATGCTGTAACCCAAGCAGGGCTTTGTGTTTCTCCTGAAAAAATCCAGTCTCAACCCCCTTGGAAATACCTTGGCTGGCGCATTAGGACCCAGGGTATTTCTCCTCAGCCTTTGCAGATTCACACAGACATTCGTACTTTGCATGATGCTCAAAAACTCTTGGGTTTGATTAATTGGGTTCATTCTTTATTGGGAATTTCAAATGCTGACCTGAGCCCTTTGTTTGATCTGCTAAAACGGGAACCAGATCTGCTATCGCCTCGCCAACTCACACCTGAAGCCTGCCAGGCATTGCAACTGGTAGCTGATGCTATCTCAAATCACCAGGCTGCCCGATAGGCCCCTGAGTTGCCCTTTTCTTTAATCATCCTGAATCCGGCTAGGCAGCCTCATGCTTTAATATTCCAGTGGGATCCTAAAGCGCCTGACCCCTTGCTGATCATTGAGTGGATTTTTTTGCCACATCAGATGTCTAAAACTGTGAGCACACAATATGAAATGTTTGCTATGCTCATTGTAAAAGCTAGACAGAGACTTACCACACTTGCAGGTGTGGATTTTTGTTTAATCTGTTTGCCTGTTACCACCTTTTATTTACAGTGGCTGTTACAGCAGTCTGAAGTTTTTCAAATGGCACTTACTGCCTTCTCAGGACAGCTTTCTACGCATTCCCCAAAGCACAAGCTTGTGGCAACCAGCTTTAATCTTCTGATGAGACCCAAAAGAAGTGAAGTCCCATTGCAGGCTTTAACTGTTTTTACAGATGGATCTGGTCGCACCCACAAGTCAGTACTGCTTTGGTGGGACACCGATCTCAATCGATGGGATTCAGATGTCACTACTGTATCAGGTTCACCTCAGATTGTTGAATTAGCAGCTGTTGTCCAAGCTTTTCAGCATTTTGTAACCCCTTTTAACTTAATAACAGATTCTGCTTATGTTGCAGGGCTTGTGGAGAGAGCTGAGGCTGCTGTACTTAAGGATGTGCCTAACAAAGCGCTGTTTCAGTGGTTACAACAACTTGTTTTTCTTTTAGATACCAGAGATCATCCATACTTTGTCATGCATGTTAGGTCTCACACCACTTTACCTGGTTTTATTGCAGAGGGAAACTGCCAAGCTGACTTGCTTGCCTTACCTGTTCAACTCTCAGACCGCCTTTCCCAGGCCAAACTCAGTCACTCATTTTTTTCACCAGAATGCTGCTGCGCTCGCCAGCGCCTTTGACTTGAGCACACGCCAAGCTGCCAGTATTGTGGCTGTGTGTCCAGACTGCCAAAGACACTCCTTCGCCTCCCTAGCGTGGGGTGTTAACCCTAGGGGGCTCGAGAGCCTTCAAATTTGGCAATCAGATGTTACTCATTTCCCT
Source organism: Trochalopteron elliotii (assembly GCA_024734555.1). NCBI lineage: Eukaryota > Metazoa > Chordata > Aves > Passeriformes > Leiothrichidae > Trochalopteron > Trochalopteron elliotii. The sequence continues at coordinate 14,507 of JANPWX010020109.1, forward strand.
GAGTTTGGCAGACTTAAGTACATTCATTCTTCCATTGACACTTTTTCAGGTGCCTTGTTCGCATCCTGTCACACAGGAGAATCAGCAAAGGATGTTTGTCATCACTTTGCAAGTGCTTTTGCAGTCCTGGGAATCCCCTCACAAATTAAAACTGATAATGGCCCAGCATACATTTCCCAGAGAGTCAGAAATTTCCTTGCCCTCTGGGGAATAACTCACAAAACGGAGCTTCCTCATTCCCCCGCAGGGCAAGCCATAATCAAGAGAGCTCATGCGTCACTGAAACGTCTTTTGTTGCAACAGAAAGGGGGAATGGGGAATGCTACTCCGGCAGAGGGACTGCAGAAGGCACTGTATGTCTTTAACTTTCTAAATTGCTCATTTACAGATCCTAACCCTCCAATTGTGAGACACTTTGGCCACAACTCCAAGTTAGAGGTTAAACAGAAAGCCCCAGTCCTTGTTAAGGACCCGGAAACAGGTAAAATTATGGGACCTTATCCCCTTGTCACATGGGGAAGAGGATTTGCTTGTGTCTCAACAGAAATTGGCTCGAGGTGGATTCCAGCCAAGAATGTGAAACCATTCAGAGAACCCTTGGACACCTCTCCTGAGGATCCTGGTCACCCTGACACTTCACCTGCTTCACCCTCACCTCCGCTCTCTCAGACTGCTGAATCCAGAACCACTGAGAGCCCGCAATCACCCGAACCAGCCTCTGCCTGACCCGGGAGGACTCGTTGAACTCTCGCCAATTCGTGAGCCGCAAGATCAACTCGTTCCTGAGACAGCTGGTTTGGCCCTTCTTACAGCAAGCTGGAAGACCCAGAAGCAACCAGAAGACAGGTTTGGAGGACTAGCAGAGCGCTTAACCTGTCGCTGCCGCAGTACAGTGGCAATGATGTTGATGATATAATACAAGCATTGCAATATGCACATATCCAGGCACAAAGTCGTTTGGAAAGACTAGCATGGTGTCGGTCACATAACTTTAGCTGTCGCCCAATAGTGACAATTGTTTGCTTACGTTGTAAGGTACAAACTACTCGTAGAATTGCACATGTTGTTGGCATTGTATATTACTGTTGCTTTTGTGATATTAATAGGTCATTTATTCCAATTGCATTTATTAGAGAACAATTAGGACCCGAGGTTCTCCAACAGCATCTTTCTGGTCCTCCAGAAAGACGGGAATTTGATTTACCAGGATTTTTGCAGAGAATAGAATCCACAGACCAACGTGCTTTAGCTAGTGCTATATATCATCAAACAAAAGATAGCTTGATTGTTGAATTGTGGGATCGGCAAGCTATAGTTAAAATGAGATGTGGAAAATTTGAACATTAGCTCTTCTATGGCTGTGGGTTCTTGGCAAAGGAGAGATGGCAGCGATGCCACCCCTTCCAGAACGTAATATGTGGCTTACGCTAGCTCAAGCCTTGAACGAATCTACATTGTGCCTGTCTATGACTTCCCCCGGTGATCCTTTCCAGACTTGCTTAATTGCCATACCTTTAGAAAAAAGTGAATGGGATGCTTTATATAATAAAACAATGCACATGGACTATGTTGCTCCAGGTCGAATTAAGCTGGTATGGTGGTGCAATGATGCTTATCGCAAAAAGAATAATAGGCCAGCTGAGTGGTACTTTGCTAATGATAGATGGTGAGGAGTGAATAAAGTTTCTGACTTTTTTACCCTTTCCCTACCACCCCAAGAATTGGATATTTTTGGATCTATGCAGGCCTTTACATGTTTCTTTTTAAATCATACCACTGGGCCTTTTGCTAACCAAAAATTTGGCCTTGATGTTTCAGGCACAGGAATCTATGCCAATGCTTCCACCTGGGGTAATCATACTATGCCTCAGCCCACTACACCTGGAGTTGTTTCTGTTGGTTTGATGGATAATATATTTTTGATATGTGGAAACAGGGCCTAGAAAGGAATACCAGGAAGGGCTATAGGAGGCCCTTGTACTTTTGACCAGCTAACCATGTTTCACTCCTTTCGGGGCAGCTTGCCATCTCTGCACGAGCTGGCGCAAGCAAAACGTAGCACACACACGTATAGCCCAGATTGTGATGACAATGTTGAATCCTGGAACCTTGGAGCCCGAGTGTTTGCTTCAATTATTCCATCTATAGGCACCGCACATGCATTGAAAACATTGAATAACCTTGGCTGTTAGCTTGCAAAACAAACTAATGCTACTAGCTCTGCTTTAACAGGCTTACTAAAAGATGTTGATAGTGTAAGACATGCCACGCTTCAAAACAGAGCCGCAATAGATTTCTTGCTTCTAGCTCATGGACATGGCTGTGAAGATTTTGAAGGCTTGTGCTGCATGAACCTTTCTGACAACTCTTTGTCTATTCATGCTAACATACAGGCCCTTTGAGACAGTGTAGCCAAATTAAAGGTGGTGGATGATAATGATTGGCTTGGACATATGCTTGGAGGATGGGGGCTTACTGGCTGGCTTAAGCATTTAGTTAAAACAGGAATTTATATTTTAACCGCACTGTTGCTTATAATGATGTGCTTGTCTTGTGTTTTGCAATGTGTGCAGAGACTGATTGATAAGTCTACAAAGAAAATCCTGCTGGTGGAACAGAAAGAGGGAGATTTGGGAATACGGCTAGAGAGCCGAGCTGAGAGCACTGCTCAGCTCATGACAGAAATGGACATGTTAGCATTAGTAGGCCGCAAGCCTTGGCAACGAAAAGCAGAAGTTTGAGAAAGGAATGTAAGAGACAGCGATGTGCTTGGTACGATACGTGCTCAGCAAACAGAACTTAGATAAGACAGCATATACCTGTGTTAGTTAGTATGAAGCATAACTTAAGCAATGTACTTGGCAATATTACTTGTTATATAATGAAAAGGTATATAAGCTCAGCTAAGTGTATCAATAAACGGCTCCATGTGCACAACCCATGGAGTCCATGTCTCTTTGTCAATCGTCATCAGATACGTATTCAAAATTTATTTGGGCAAGAGCACAAACAGGGGAAAAGGCATTGCATGTAGAAAGACACTTACCTGTTTGCTTCGCAGTCATGGGGGTACCTGTAGAAATCAAGACCGACAATGGTCCAGCTTATGTCAGACAGCGAATTGCTAGGTTCATGCAGAAGTGGGGGGTGAAACATACCACTGGAATCCCTCACTCTTCCACAGGTCAAGCTATTGTGGAAAGAGCAAATTGTACTCTAAAGGAGTACCTGGCAAAGCAAAACCAGAAAGATAGTATTGATGTAGTTAGTCAATTGTCAAAGGCATAGTTCACGCGAAGCTATTTATGTTTGGCAGAAGGACACGAAGAACCTGTGGTCGTGATACATCACCACGCAGTGAAAGAGGAAAAGCCACAGGCAATTCCAGGACTTTATGTGTATCATAGAAATATGCGAACCGGTGAATGGCAGGGACCAAGTCCTGTGCTGTTTAACGGTCGCGGATATATGTGTGTTTCCACAGAGGACGGTCCTGCCTGGGTGCCGAGCCGATTCACCTGTGCGTGTCTCCAGTCAAAGATACCAGCTGGCGGTGATACCGACACTGACAATGGTGATGCACCTGGAGTATCCTGTGACGGCTCAGACGCTGATGACAGTTGAATTTATAGTGTGTAGCAAGAAGAAACAGTTTATATAGTTATTATCGTAAGGTGTTTGTTTGTAGCACGGTTTGTAATTAGCAAGATGTTGTGGGGTGCAATGTTTGTTTTAAGTAGTATTTTACTGACGCAAGTAGCTGGAGTGCTTGACATTGACAAGAGATAGAACATGTGGGTCACTTGGGCCAATCAAACTGGGCAAGATTCATTCTGCCTGTCCTTAGCTACGCCGTCCAGTCCTTTTCGTACATGTTTGATTGGAGTCCCCTTGAGTTCTATGGCAGAGTTCAAAAACTGGACTCAAGCCAGAATTTATTCAAATTTAACACAAGCCTGGGATGCGTGGTGCAATAAGCCCACTGGGTCCTCCAACACTCGGTTTGTTAATTGGTGTGAAACCCACAAAATAGCAAGAAATGGTTTAGGCGCACAAGCTGTTGCAGTTGCGCAAAATCTCAAAGTTATCAGTACTGAACCACAAGAATTTGACCTCCTTGGTTCAGTACCAGGCAATTATTGTTTGATGTTTGGACATGTGAGACAACCCAAAATTGGCAATACGTGGTTGTTTTCCAAATCCCTGTTGTATTACAGTTATTCAGAATACTGCAACGATTGGACTCATTTGGTAACACCAGCAAAAGATGCTCCGAGGAAATTGCCACCAGGAATCTTCCTCATCTGTGGGGATCGAGCCCGGTCTGCAGTGCCGCAAAGGGCTGCAGGAGGGCCATGTTATTTTGGAAAACTGACTCTGTTTGCTCCCACCATTCATCAAATCTCTAACGCACCTCAGACGCCCCAACGATCAAAACGTAGTGCTCTTGAATTAGATCCCACTTGCAAAGATTTAGTATCATTATGGGAGCGTCCAACTGTAATAGTGGCTTCAATTTTTGCCCCTGGAGTTGCTTCCACGCAAGCTCTCACTCAGTTGCGGACTCTAGCTTGCGGGACAGCCAAACAAATTAATATAACCTCTAATATGCTAAGTGAACTGGCCACAGATGTCAAAGGCATTCACCATGCAGTACTCCAGAACAGAGCTGCCATTGACTTCCTTCTTCTCGCCCAAGGACATGGGTGTGAGGAGTTTGAGGGCATGTGCTGCATGAATCTGTTTGACCACTCCCAGTCAATCTACAAGCAGCTCGCACAGCTAAGAAGTAATATGGGGAAACTTGTAGTTGTTAGCACACCTTTTGATAATTGGCTCACTTCATGGGTATTCACTGGGTGGATCAAAGATTTAATTCGCTTTGGTATTACTGTGTGTATTGTAATTTTAGTTATACCGATAGTTGTGCCTTGTTTACTGACATGTATGTGAAAAATGGTTAGTCGCGCCTTTGCCTCAGTCTGGCTGATTCAAAAAGAAAAAGGGGGATTTGTAGCAGAATTTCTTAGGGAAGGTGGACATGATCTGTATTTGGACTGTAATTGAATCACCCAGATTGGGTCCCAGAGTTGAGGCCTGGAGGAGTTGTGGCGCAGCTGGTATTTCAGCTGCCAAGTCTGTGGCCCAGTAAAAAATTACACCTTAAGGTGTTAACAAGGAACAGAGGGTTTTCTAGTAGATAATAAGTATAGCAAGTAGTGGGGACACAGTAGCTGCCTTAAGAGTTTGTTCAACAATGTGTGTTTGCATTTTTCCCTGTGCTGTATGCCATTGAGGATGCAGCTGTAAAGTAAGCTATGTAGAAGTGTATATAACCTGCCATGTTAGCCAGAATAAATGGAGAACGTAGCATTAACCATACTGGTCAGATCTGTGTTTGCTCTCGCCCGACTTCCCACTTATTTTGGGGTTCCCTCAGCTTCTAGTCTGTTAAATTTTTGTCTATTAAATAAATAATTCATTTTAACATAGACCTAATCTGCCATTATTAAGAACTTGCGACCAAGAGCAATCTGGGGTGCAGGCCCCTCCAAACAGAGCTACTGCCAGAAATCTGAGTCAAAGGCAGTCTAAGCTCTCTCTCTCCATTCACAACACCCACAGTTTCACAATGTCCCCTTGGTTCCATGAGGCCCTGTTGTATAACAATGAATCCTTGGTTCCATTAGGGTCCATACTGTCAAAATGGCCTCCTTGGTTCTGCACTACCACAATGCTTTCCTTGGTTCCATGGGGCCTTGGTGTGTCCCAACAGCCCCCTGGTTCCATGAACTGCCATAGTGTCCCCATGGTCTCTTGGATCAGCAGTATCACAATGGACAATTGGTTACAAGCAGCCCCATTGTGTCACAATGAATATTTGGTTTAATGGAACCTCACAGTGTCATCATGGGTCTTGGTTCCATGAGGTCTTGCTTTGTAACAATGAACCCTTGATTCCATGCGGTTTTGTACTGTCACCAATGGTCTCCCTGGTTCCATAGTGTGAAAATGGCTGCCTGGTTCCATGAGGTTCCTCAGTCTCACAGTGCTCTCCTTGGGTCCATGAGGCTCTGCAGTGTCACAATGTCCCATAGTTCCCATGAGCATCTGTACTATCACCCTGTAGATGCTGAATGTGAGAAATCAGACAGCAGCACAGTGTCTGTGTGAAACTAAGTCACACAAATTTCTCACGCTGGCCTGAGAAATCGTGGTGTGAGAAACTGTGAGGAGGAATTCAAACAGCCCTTGGAGAAAGTAAAACAACCCTTGCAGGTGTTATTTGTCTCCCTTGTTGTTTACTTGCAAGAAATGATCAAGGGGTATTTTTCCTAATGGTCCAGTGATGGTAATGTGTTGGTTTGCTGTCCAATGAAGCTTTATTCCTTCAGAACTGTCTATAAAAGAGGATTTCAAAGAGTAAAGATCTCTCTCACTTGCTAACAAGCCTGAGAGTCGGTGTGTTGTTTCTAGCACCATTGCTAATTAGAGCAACATCACCCATGTCCTTTTTTCCATTGAGGCCCACAGTGTCTCAATGGCTCCTTGCCTTTACGCAGCCATCCTGTGTCACAATGGCTCCTTGGTTCCAGGAGCTTCTGTAATGTCACGATGGTCTCCTTGGTTCCACAAGCTCTTGCTGTATGACAATGGACCCTTGGATCCATGAGCTTTTGTAGTGTCACCATGATCTCCTTGGATCCACAGTGTCACAATGGACAATTGGTTCCACAGGACTCCAGAGTGTCACAATAAACACTTTAGTTCCATGAGGTTCTGTAGTGTCAGCATTGTCTCCCTGGTTCAATGAGGCCCTTGAGCGTCACAATGGCTGCTTGGGTCTGTCAGCTTCCATAGGGTCAACAGTGGTCTCCTTGTTTCTGCAGTGTCATCATGAACCCTTGGTTCCATGAGGTTCAGTGTTGGTTTGAAGGACAGGTGTCTGCTAGGGAAGGCAGGAGCCTCCCTTGGAATGGAGAATGTAAACCTCAGGATCATTATAATTTTGAAATTAAGGGTGCAGGTGAAAAGATATGAGAATAGGAACAACAGTTCTTTACTAGTCTGTATACCAAGGCAAGCAAACAACAATAACTGTGGCATCAACAACAAACAGAACCAGGCACCCAGTGACCCCTTCTCGGCCGCGGGTAGTTTCCCCTTTGGTGCAGTTCTGGTCACAGCCAGCAGGGGCGCTGGTGGCTCCCGGCGGGCAGGGCAGGTGCGATGATTCCCCCGCGGCTGCAGGGGGCGCTGTGGCGCGGGCTCGGGGAGCGCGCGGTAATGGCGGCTTTGTCCCAGACGGGAGGATGGAAGAGAGGCCTCGCTGCACAAACCCCTGGGGCTGTCGGTCCTGGTGCCCTGGCAGGACTCTGGGGAGCAGCAGCAGGCTGGAACGGCAGGGATGAACAGAAATCCTGGGGCGATGGACGAGATGTATTAGACACTCTGTGACGATAGCTGGGACTGTGGGATGTCCCAGCAGGGCAGGGGGTGCAGGGCCCAGATGCAGAAAAAAGGCAGCTCCCAGCTGGGTGGTAGCAGTGGCAGAAAAATTCCTTTCCCCAAGCAGCAGCTCGACCGTTCCCTTCCCAAAGCTGAGAAAAAAAACCTTGTTCACGTTTGATTCCATGAGGCACCACAATGTCACAAAGGACCCTTGGATCTATGAGGTTCCAAAGCATCCTGTCCTGGTTTAGGGCAAATTTGGGAGGAAATCTCCGAATGGGGTTCCTCTGAAAAGCAAATCCAAACAGCCCCTCCCCCAGCTGGTCCGGGGAAAGAACTCCCTCAGAGAAAAGTGGAAAAAAACCTATTTATTCAACAAACAAAATGCCCACAAGCATAAAGAATTAATAATAATAATAATAATAATAATAATAATAATAATATGAAACAATAAAACCTCTCGCTGCTCCGAAGAGAGATGGCAAAACTGAGAGTCCGTGCCAGGAGTTTGTTTATCAGTCCCTTCAGTGCTGGAAGATGCCGAGCCCCGGCCCGGTGGGCCACGGGTGCAAGATCCCGGTGCTCCTCTGGGTTTTTCAGTCCAGAGCAGATTTAAACAGTCCCAAAGAGAAAAAAAAAAAGGGAAAAAAAAAAAAAACAGTCCAGGAAAGCTTCTTTGCCTCAGCTAGCTAGACTAACAAAGGGGAATAAAACTCTCTCTCTGGCTGCCCTCCGTGCATCCGACGAAGGAAAAAAAACAACCACACAGTCCCAAGGATGAGAGCAGATTCAGAGGAGTGAGTTTGTTTCTCAAAACAAACTGCGCGCTTCTTCTTTCCCTGCTCACTCACAGAACCAGTTTTAAAGGTACAGAACACAGAACAGACAATGTGGGGATACAGGCATCATAGTCACCCTAGGACATTCCACCCCTTATCACCATATTGTCAACTTATCAAAACTAATTGAATTCTAACTCTACAAACACACATTATGCATGCATATATCGATATAAAAACAATATACAGCTATATACAGACAATGGCAGTGGCATTCAACAAAAAGTGATATGTACACATGGTTCTCATCCAACAATCAGATCTCCCTGAGGTACACATCGTGTTGTTCCATCTTTCTGTATTACCCACCATGTACAACCTGGTCCCTGAGCAAAGACAATCCCACTGATGGGTTTGTCTGTACTTGAGGTGGATTTGATCCAAACTGTCTTCCCTAACAAACCTCTTGCATGTACTACAGGGACTTTATCTCCATCTACTATATGCAGGAACTCAGATTGGGCAGGGCCTGCTCTGTTGGTGGAACCTCGGGTGTTAACTAACCAGGTGGCCTTTGCCAGATGCTGCTCCCAGTTTTTGAAAGATCCCCCACCCAATGCTTTCAAGGTGGTTTTTAACAGTCCATTGAATCTTTCCACTTTCCCAGCAGCTGGTGCATGGTAGGGGATATGGTACACCCACTCAATGCCATGTTCCCTAGCCCAGGTATTGATAAGGCTGTTCTTGAAATGAGTCCCATTGTCTGACTCAATCCTCTCAGGGGTACCATGCCTCCAGAGAACCTGCTTTTCAAGGCCTAGAATGGTGTTACGGGCTGTAGCATGAGGCACAGGGTAGGTCTCCAGCCACCCCGTGGTGGCTTCTACCATTGTGAGCACATAGCGCTTACCTTGACGTGTCTGGGGTAATGTTATATAATCAATCTGCCAGGCCTCCCCATACTTGTATTTGGACCACCGTCCACCATACCATAGGGGCTTCACCCGCTTGGCCTGCTTGATTGCAGCACATGTGTCACAGTCATGAATAACCTGAGAAATACTGTCCATAGTTAGGTCTACCTCTCAGTCTTGTGCCCACTTATAGGTGGCATCTCTGTCTTGATGACCTGAGGCATCATGAGCTTATCGAGCCAGGAACAACTCTCTTTTGTGTTGCCAATCTAAGTCTATTTTTGACACTTTTATCTTTGCAGCTTGATCTACCTGCTCATTGTTTCGGTGCTCCTCATCATCAGCTTTACTCTTAGGGACATGGGCATCTACATGACGGATTTTTACAGGTAGCTTCTCTATCCGAGTGGCAATGTCTTTCCACTCTTCAGCAGCCCAAATTGGTTTTCCTCTATGCTGCCAGTTAGCCTTTTTCCACTTCTTCAACCATCCCCATAAAGCATTGGCTACCATCCATGAATCAGTATAGAGGTAGAGCTTTGGCCACTTCTCTCTTTCAGCAATGTCCAGGGCCAATTGAACGGCTTTGAGTTCAGCAAGTTGGCTCGATTTACTATTTTCTTCAGTGGCCTCAGCGACTTGTCGTGTGGGGCTCCACACAGCTGCTTTCCACTTCCAGTTCATTCCCACTATGCGACAGGAACCGTCAGTGAAAAGAGCGTAGGGTGTTTCTTCTGCTGGCAGTTGGTTGTATGGTGGAGCTTCTTCAGCACGTGTCACTGGTTCTTGCTCCTCTTCATCTGTGAGACTAAAGTTTTCACTTTCAGGCCAATTTGTAATTATCTCTAAAATCCCAGGGCGATTTAGTTTTCTAATACAGGCGCGCTGTGTGATGACAGCAATCCACTTACTCCATGTAGCATTGGTGGCATGGTGGGTAGAGGGAACCTCTGCTTTAAACATCCACCCCAGCACTGGTAGTCGGGGTGCCAGGAGGAGTTGTGTTTCAGTGCCTATTACCTCTGAGGCAGCTTGGACTCCTTCATAGGCTGCTAAAATTTCCTTCTCTGTGGGAGTGTAATTGGCCTCAGACCCTCTGTAACTTCGACTCCAGAATCCCAATGGTCGTCTTCGAGTTTCTCCAGGCACCTTTTGCCAAAGACTCCAGGACAGACCATGGCTCCCGGCTGCAGAGTAGAGCACGTTCTTCACATCTGGTCCTGTCCTGACTGGGCCAAGGGCCACTGCATGGGCAATCTCCTGCTTGATCTGGGCAAAGGCGTGTTGCTGTTCAGGGCCCCAGTGGAAAGTGTTCTTCTTGCGGGTAACCAGGTAGAGAGGATTCACAATCTGGCTGTACTCAGGGATATGCATTCTCCAAAAGCCTATGGCACCTAGGAAAGCTTGTGTTTCCTTCTTGTTGGTAGGTGGAGACATTGCTGTGATCTTGTTGATGACATCAGTAGGAATCTGACGCCGTCCATCTTCCCACTTAATTCCCAGGAACTGCATCTCTCGAGCAGGTCCCTTAACTTTGCTCTTCTTGATAGCGAATCCAGCTTTCAGCAGAATCTGGATGATCTTCTCTCCTTTCTCAAACACTTCAGCTGCAGTATTCCCCCACACAATGATGTCATCGATGTACTGCAGATGTTCTGGAGCCTCACCCCTTTCCAGTGCAGCCTGGATCAGTCCATGGCAGATGGTAGGACTGTGCTTCCACCCCTGGGGCAGTCGGTTCCAGGTGTATTGCACTCCCCTCCATGTGAAGGCAAACTGAGGCCTGCACTCTGCTGCCAGAGGAATGGAGAAAAATGCATTGGCAATGTCAATAGTGGCATACCACCTTGCTGCCTTGGACTCCAGCTCATACTGGAGCTCCAACATGTCTGGCACAGCAGCGCTCAGCGGTGGAGTCACTTCATTCAATGCACGATAGTCCACAGTCAGTCTCCATTCTCCTTCAGATTTTCGCACAGGCCAGATGGGGCTGTTGAAGGGTGAGTGGGTTTTGCTGACCACCCCTTGACTCTCCAGCTCACGGATCATCTTATGAATGGGGATCACGGCATCTTGAGTTGTTCTATACTGTTGGCGATGCACTATTGAAGTGGCAATTGGTACCTGTTGCTCTTCCCCCTTCAGAAGTCCTACTGTTGACGGATTTTCGGACAGTCCAGGCAAGGTGTTCAATTGCTGGATGCCCTCCATCACTACAGCTGCTATCCCAAATGCCCATTTGAGTCCCTTAGGGTCTTTGAAATACCCACTCCGAAGGTAGTCTATGCCCAAAATGCATGGGGCCTTTGGGCCAGTTGCAATAAGGTGTTTCTTCCACTCATTTCCAGTCAGGCTCACCTCTGCCTCCACCAACGTATAGTCCTGTGATCCCCCGGTCACACCAGCAATAGAAACAGATTCTGCCCCTACATGTGTTGATGGAATTAATGTGCACTGTGCACCAGTATCGACCAAGGCCTTGTATTCTTGTGGTTCAGATGTGCCAGGCCAATGAATCCACACATTCCAAAAAACACGATTTTCCCTAGCCTCTACCTGGCTAGAGGCAGGGCCCCTCTAGTCCTGGTTTTCCTTCTTTCCTTGGGCGTATGTCTTAGAGGTTCCTTCAAGGGAGTCAGACATGTCATCATCATCATATCTGGCTGTTCGCCTACGGGCAATTGGAGCTGCTTCTCTTTTGGTGGAATCTCCTCTCTGGGTCTTGCCTTCCTTCAGCTCATGTACCCGTTGTGCCAAAGCAGCAGTAGATTTTCTATCTCACCTCTTCATGTTTTCTCTGCAATCACGCAGGAAGAACGACAGCTCAGCTCGTCGAGTGTACCCTCTCTCCCTATCTGGGGAACGTCTTCGTTGGGTACCAACACCTCTGATCTGTACTGCTGAAATTTGGAAGAGGTCCTCTCTAATCTCCTCCCTGAGTTTCTTGTGATTCTCCTCTATCTTATCTTCTAGTTTCTGTAGACGTGTTTCCACAGCTGCAATTCTGGCATGAGTTGGGCCATGCACGGCATCTGCATATGCTCGAAGCTTCTTCGCCATATCGAGTACAGTCTCATATGTCTCATCCCGCTTCACTATTGCTAGAGCAGAAGCGTATTCAGGTGGCCCAAGTCGCACAAGTTTCCTCCACATGACAGGTGTACATGGTACCAGGTCCGGATTCCTAGTTGTTATGTCATCTGAAAAAATGAGCTCTGCTACAGCCATCTCTCTCAGACGTTGGATCCCCTGTTCCATGGTCTTCCACTGTGTCTGCTGCAGATAGAGGTCATCTGCACACAGGTATCTTTGTGCTACACCTTCCAGGATCCGTTCCCAGAGACTGTGAGGGCTAGCCTCCCTCATCATGCTTTGGTCGATGACAGGATCATGTGACAGAGATCCCAAATGCCTCGCTTCAGTGCCATCCAGAATGGTAGCCTCCCCTGCAGCATCCCAAAGGCGTACTAACCAACTAATTATAGATTCATTGGGTTGTCGCCTGTAGTCCTTTCTTAGGCCTCGAAGGTCCTTTAGGGAAAGGGAATCAATATTGGCTCCAGAATCTGTACCCTTCGATGTGGCTTCTGATTTTGGTGAAGGTCCTTCTCCTGGATCATCATCATCATCCTCCACCTTGCGATCGGTCTTGCTTTTACACTTTCCGCCTCTTGTATTAGCAGCAACAGCCACTGGTTGAGGCCTACTGTCTAGTTCAGCTACTGGCCTGGAGCCTGGGATATTAGCTGCAGCCTGAGTGACTGGAATAGTAACTAACTTATCTCCCTGTTCCCTTTCTTCTATCTGCTGCCCTGCGGTATCTAGCAGAGTACGATAAACATATGCCAGGGCCCAGCTCACTACAATAATCCTTTTCTCTTTAGTACTACCATGGCACTTCTCTTTTAGGTATTTTGCCACCTCAGCTGGGTTCTGAATTTGTTCAGATGGGAAGTCCCAGACTATAGGATCAGAGAATTCCTTTAAAATTTGGCCCATATCCTCCCATTTCCCACTCCACTCAAGATTTCTCCTGCTTGGCTTTGCTCCTAAATCAGAAATCTCATTAGCCCCTTTGGAAATCTCAGCTTTCATTTTACATAAACTGCGGACAGAATAGAAAAAACTTATTAAATTAAATGCCAGAAAGATGGTCTCTTTAACACTCAGGGGAGACTGAACATTTTCTAATAGAGATGTAAGCAATCCAAAGGAGAAGAAGGAGAACAGAGGCTGGAAAACCCCTTCCCCTGCTTCTCCCCCAACAAACTGAGTAAACACCCATAACAAAGAACCAAACACTTCTGAACGGATTCCAGCATTTTTGTAACCCTTCTGTAAATCATTACAAACAAGCCCAGCCCAATGAGTATTCTGGTTAGTATCCCATGGCTAAAATAACTGCGAATTAGGGATAATACCAGGGCTATTTCTGGGTAAGGAAGTAACCCTAGGTACCACAGAGGTATTAAAACTTCAAAAAACCCTAGGGACCAGAAATACCGGCAGGCTTCCACCCCAAATGACATTATGAATCCGGAAAAAACCATGCCAATACACCCACAAAACAATTAGAACCACCAATATTATTATTAAAGTTTTTTCCACTTCCTCTGGCCCTTTCCCGGCCAATGCACCAAAAAGTATATTGTCCTGGTTTAGGACAAATTAGGGGAAGGTCTCCAGAAGGAGCCCCCCAGAAAACAAACCTCCACCACCCCTTCCC
>JANPWX010020113.1:0-107599 GCA_024734555.1 Trochalopteron elliotii
GTTGATGGTGGGTTGATGGTGGGTTGATGGTCTGGGTGCCCAAGATCTGATTAGCTCAAGGAGCTACATCCTGGCAAGCCACCCTCTTTTCTGGTGTAAATTGAGATGTTAGATTGTATACAAAGCATGTTCTGGTATTTGGTGAACGCCCCTCCCAGTCCGGGAATCAAGGTTACTTTTTATACTCACAGGGTTATAGAAAATATACATTTTATCATCTGCTATAACTTCCTTCTATGTTTTAATTGCACGAATTTATAATCACATCTATTACAGTACCACTCCAATTTTTGAAATCCATGGCCCGTAGGTAGTCATGGGAAAGGCTGCGTGATATGGGAAGTTCCATAACTGCAGAAATCTCCTGGGCCGGCTGCTTTTGTGTGAAAGTTACCAAACCACAGGAGTGACTTCTCTCTCTCAAAGACTGAATGAAAGACTGTTTTATAAGTGGTACTGACCTGGAGGTCTGAGTTTTGCCTCTTTACATTCTTTGTAGAAAATGAACAGTTTGTGGTGGAAGAAAGGGTTGGTTTTAGAAATTAATTTGTGATTTTTTTTTTCCTTTTCTTATTTTCTTCTCTTAGTGTATGTTAATAATGTTAATAACATCTAATTTTTGCTTCTAAGTTGAGCCTGCTTTTACCTTTTTCTCCCAAAATCCTATCTCTCATTTAGCAAACAAATTTGGCAAATGTAAAACCACTACACAAATGGTGCCATGACTCGGATAAGCAAACCTAAACCACAACACCTGGTAGCACTTCTTTTTGGTGGGTAAGACTTCTTCACATAATACAACTGCAAAATTTCCATTTGGTTAAGATCTGTTCTGCTACCTAGAGTTGTATTTCGACTGTTGGCTTCCTTTATAACACTGAGATTTTCAAAATGCAGGACTTTGGCTGACTGAAGCTAATTGGTAGCTTCGGTCGTATTTTCTGTAGTCTATAATACGGGGTTTCTTTTGTGTCTGGACTTGATTTTTATGGAAAATGTTTAAGTACTTATATACTTCTGGTTTGTGGGTGGAAGTTAGTAAATTATTCTACTTGGTAATGATTATCAAGTGATAGTAGATATGGGTTAATGCAGCTCTTGAGTAATGCAACTCTGATGCCTGTTATAAAAACTGGGAGACTGTGCTGTTCTCCAGAAATGTGTATGAAGTTCATGCTGGAAACTGCCTACATCAGACTGGTCTGCATCTGACTTCTAAGATGATAATACTTTTTTAGGCATATAT
The DNA here is from genome assembly GCA_024734555.1 of Trochalopteron elliotii. Taxonomy (NCBI): domain Eukaryota; kingdom Metazoa; phylum Chordata; class Aves; order Passeriformes; family Leiothrichidae; genus Trochalopteron; species Trochalopteron elliotii. The sequence goes on from JANPWX010020113.1 coordinate 1,247, forward strand.
TCTCTGTATTTAGAGAGAGATTCTCTTATTATTACTTATTTAGAGATTAAAGCCATTCTTTTAATAGTGTAGTTCAATGTCAGATTTAATCAGTTACTGCTGGGAGGAACAATGCTGCTTCCTTCTCTCTTTGCACAGTGGGTGCTGGGGATTTGTGGCTGCTACCCAGAGAGTGGCATCTCCCTGTCCCTCTGGTGGGAGGCAGCACTGGCTGTGTTGGCACTGCTTGTCCTCTGACAGCTCTTTGCTGTTGGCTTGTGCAGCTGGGTGGTTTGGTCCAGCACAAGGTAGGCAAGCAGTGGTTGGGTGAAACTAAGTAACATGGGACTGTAGCCCTCAGTAGTGTTTCCAAGCAAGAATTCAGCCTCTTGCTCCCTTGGATTTCATGAGCACTGTTTTTCAGCAGTTGTGTTTTGTTAGTTTTTGATTCAGGTTCTCTGCTGTGCAGGAGGAAGGACTGTGTGACCACTGTAGGTCAGGCTCAATCCCAACATCTGCTTTGTGATTTCTGAGAATCATTTAAAACTAACTTGCCTGCTGTAGGAATGATGTTTGCTGAGGTCTGGCCTCATACCTGACAAGTGTTTCTCATGTTCCCTGGATGCTCATGTTTGCCCCTGAGGATGTGTGGGCTTGTTCATTTAATGGCTTCCTAGGCTGTGCCCTGCACACTTTGTTACTCCTTGGCATGTCTTGTGTCACTAATTTGCTGTTGTTTCTGAAGAGCTGGCTGTAACTGATACAAGTAGCCTACATAAGCAGTGTGCACTATCAACCCTGAATAATCTAGAGCTTCCTGACAGATGAATTACAGGCATAAAAATAAGTTTCACAGGGTATCCACCATGTGAATTGCATTCAGTGGCATATGACAATGCATGTAGTGTGTTTGTTTTATGGAATTGGAATTAGAAGTAGTTTAACTTCTCAGGAATGCTCAACAATTTAACATGGGTCTCAACCACACCTCTTTTGTCTTCCCGTATTCAGGCTGAAGATGGTTAGAACAAATGTAATGGTTTTTATAGGAAATGAATCCTTATTCATTAATATACGTACTTCTTTTTGCGTTTCTGAAAGAATGATGGCAAAATATAACAGCAGCTACAAGAGCAAACCCTGCAAATCAGAGACCTCAGGACCTTGCACAGTAGTGAGAAATTCAGCTTCTGGCAGGGGATGCAAGTTTGTACTGGTGATCATGTTATAAGTGTATGTTATAAAGTTGGCTTTTCGCAAGGTGTGTGCTATATGATTAATAGCGTTGTGGTAAGGATGTAAGTTTTTATTTCTGCTATTAGTAAAGAAAATTAGGCATAGTGGTAGTAGTTGATATAGTATGCTTAAACTGTCTGTTTGGTCGGGATAACATCCAGTGAACATGTAAAGAAGACCCTGCTATTGATACACCAACTATCAGCATCTACCATCTGAAGAAAGTATGGACCAAGGCCCAAACTGGAGGTGATAATGAAGACACAGCCAAGAAACACGCATGCTCTAAAAAGGCGGACCCAAGGAGGGGCCATGCAAAACAGTTCCTGGAATATGGAAACTAGTTTGTGGAAAAGTTTGAATGCAACAAGACTGATGCAATAGGAAGGGTATTTAAAGAATGTCTGATATAGCAGGGTGTGGACTTGGCTGAATGCCAAGTCGGCCAGCCGTACTTTGCTTTTTTTCTATCTCCTAATTGTCTTATTTTTTTATTAAACCTATTTCTTAAAATTTACTTAAAAAGTGAACCTTGTTTTTCACAATCAGATTTGTCCTTTCTGTGGCAGAGGTATAAGCAGAGGTGTGAATTTCTGATATTTATATGCTGGGAATGTAGAATCAACACTGATGATAGAAGCTCTATTGTTAAAGATGAAAGTTAACTAAAATTTTTCTGAGTATGAAAAATTCTATTTTAACATGGAATTTTTTTGATCCCTTCATATTGTTGTGTAATGTATTGGTCTCATTAGAGAAGCCTGTGTAATGTCCACAGGATGGTAAAACAAGGACTGAGACAAGCACCCATCCTAATTGCAGTAACCACACTGCACATCACATAGGACTTCACAAATAACGGAGTAATGATGGTAGGAGAACAGCTCAGGTGATGTGGCACTTTCTGAATGCTAGTTTTGTGACAGAAGATGGATAAAACCTATCCTATTTACTCAGCAGACTTCTTTAAGAGAGGAAAACCTAAAGTTTATTTGAAACGAGGATGTCCTGAGGTGTAGCAACACCAAGACTTAAGAACCACTTTATTCTGCCAGCTGCTGTAGTATCAGTGGGAGGGAGTGGGCAAGTTAGGTGCTGTTAAACAATTCTGTTTCATGCTGTCTCAGTTGTAGCATGTTTAAAGTATTGCAAAGCACACACTGAATTTATAATTCATGCTTACAAATACTGTGTGCTATTTCCTTCCACTAAATGTCTAAGTCTGCTTTAGCAAAACAAGATTTTAGACAGGCTCTTAAATTAGGAGAGCTTGTGTCTACTCTCTGAAGTCAAAATTTTATTTGTCATGGTACAGAGCAGTTGAAGGGGAAAGGATGATTTGCAGAAGCTCTTATTTTCTGTTATATATAAACTGCCACTGTGACCTTATCTAAAAAGTTGCTTTTGTGTCTTAGAAGTATTGACTTAGAAAAAGGAATTTCTTCTTTGGGATGTGAATTAATAGCAAATTGCTTTAAAGAAATACCCAATACATACAGCTACTAAGTTTTTATCATTCAGTTATGTTTATAAATGTAAAATATATAAAAGACCAAAAATCTGAAATGTGGCTCTTTTCAGGGGTATTACATAGTTTATATTTTGCAATGTTTGCTAATAAATAAATAAATGTCATCAAATAGAAATGTTTCAACTTTTTCACTGTCCCTTCAAGTGGAGGTATGATTTCACAAGCCAGAATATAGTCCGTAGTCTTTAATTTTGGTTAAAGGCTGTACCATACTCTTGAGTCATTAAAAAAAATGAGCTAGGAATTTGTTTATCAACTGTATTAGATCTTAGAAATGGAAGTCATTAAGATTTTGGCCTCTTCGATACAAATTAATGTGATTACGTCTTGCTTATAAATAATTTGAGCTGTTTCTCTCTCTCTTAAAAGGTGGCTTTAATGTGTCACAGCTTCAATTTTAGTAAATTGTTCACAGGATAGGCAGGCTCAGGAACAACTGGGTTAAACCAAGAGATTATTTGAAAAATCTAGGGCATGTACTCTCTGTTCACTTGATTAATTTTCATAATTCATCCTTGTTTCCACAGTAAAAGAGCAGCCTAATGCATGCAAACAAGAAGCACTTTTCTTGCTTTTGTGCTCCTTCATCTCTGTAATTTTACCAGAGAAAGTAAGTGAAATGGGGAAACAGATAGATTGTGCATGAATATTTGGAACAAATCTTGTTTTGTTTAGTGAAAATTCATGGGATCAGAGAGCCAGGTGCTATTTGGGGATGTCTGTCTGTGACTCTGCTTCAGTTCTTTTCTGTTTGACTACAGGTGCATGAAGAACAGAGGAGATATTTCTGCTTATCAGAGATGATGTGGAGAGACTCTTTGTGAGTAACTGACATGTGTTTTCTAAAAAGCCCAAAATGCTAATGCGAGAATTAATTTTTTTTTATTCTCTAACTTAGAATAACTGTGCCATTTATCTAACAGTTTCATTTGGGTCTGGAAAGCTGTGAGTGTAGAGCCCTTTATAGGAACCATGGACAAAGCTCATGGTTGAAGGAAAGAGCTGGAGGACAGAGCAATGTATGGTTTCATAAGTGATTAACCACAATGCTTTACTTGTCTGTAGTGGTCAGTCTACCAAAGGCTTTTACTGTTGACTGCTGAAAGTGTTCCAGACCGCAGTAAAAACCCTGACATGATGGGTATGGGGAACCTTTAGCAGGGTTGACTTGTTACTTACAGAAGCTTATTCTGCATGTCAGGTTCTTAACACTTTATTGTCCTTGTCCAGTTTTGGATTGCAAGTCTGATATATCTGCTGTAAAGATTATGGGAATAGTAGCACTCAGTAGAAGTTTTCCTGAAAGTTTTCAGTTCTTGTCTGCTGAAATAAGCAATATCCTGGGATCAAGCAGCTAAACCACACTCCTAAAATATTACAGGAAAAAATATTACAGGAAAGGAAGAATCTCCATGATGGAATATAACTGTACTGAAATAAGTACTTAAAAGATTTGCTTTTGTGGAGACAAGGTCATTTTTAGAGAGCAAAATTAGGTGATGCACTGTCTTATTTTTCAGATGGATTCCATAAAAATGCTGTGCTTTTAGTGCTGTAGGCTCCTCAGCCAGCTCATTCCTTTGGAGTAATTAGTCCCAGTGTTTCCTTTTCTTTTGCCAGATTTCCAGTAACAGTTGTGAATTAAAGCAGCATGTTATTTTAGGATTTTCCATGATAGTCTTTGTGCTTCTTTTTTTTTTGTGTAAGCATAATATGAGTAATGTGGTTTTGAGTGCTTTCTTTTAAACCATAAACTTTGATACTCTGGAGCTGCTGCTTTGTTCTAATGATAATTATCTAGGAGAACAGTGCCTTTGTGGACAACTTCAGTGCTTTTCTTGGCAAGGAAGAGCTCAAGTTAGAAGATCTGCTCTTGCCTCAGGCACCTTGATTTCTAATTTTTCTGATGCTTGTAGCATTAAAGCTACACAGTGAAATTTTTTTCTCTGTTCTTTTCTTAAATTGAAGAAAAATCCTTTTATTACAATACACTAGTAATTGCTTCAACTCCTAGGTAGGAACCAGTTTGGGTTCCTACACGTGATTTGCCTTTCTCGTTACCTAGATCTAAAAGAAAAGTTAAATGGTTTTTAGATTTCCCTCTTCCTGGAGCCTTTTGGATATTTTCATAGATACGGTTTTGTGATTTGTTTAGTAACTAATTAAAAAAGGTCACTATTGCTTAATGTCCTAATTCTGGTTTGGCATCTGCAAATAGTGCCTAATTTGAAAGCCTGTCTTGCTTTCACCCAAGAGAAAATCAGCTTAAAGATACTTGTAGTCATCTTTCCCTTGGCTTCTTCCAGACTCTGCTTGCTGGTTCAGGAAGGCTGTGTGAAGATTTCTTTATAACAATCTCCTGGCCAGATGCTGGATTCTTTATGAAGCAGCAGGAGAAATCCTTGTCCTGATCCAGCTGACTTACCCAGGAAATAGTGTTATTTGATTTACTCTGTTATGTTGAAATCTCTTGTGGACAAAGTCTGTGAAGTCTTAGCTGCAGTTGGCTGAGTAGCAACAATAATATGCAACATTCTTCATTATTTCATTATTTTAAAATAAGATCTCTTTAATATTATCTGTTTAATAAAATTGGAACTTGATCATTTTTTTTTTTTTTTTTTTATTAAACAAAAGTTTAGGAATAAATGTTCCAAGTATCAGTCTATATTCCTTGAAGTGTTCTTATGGTGATGCTACAGTTATTGATAATACATACATTTTTCCTGGAGCTTATTTATAGATGTTGACTATATTTTAGTGAGGTCATTTTCAGAAAAGACTTTCTGTAAAATAGGCAGCAGTTATTTTTTGGGGCTAGCATTTAATTTGTACAGATGGTTGCTGTTAAGGATGTTTCAGTTGCACAGCAGTCAGCTTTTCATGGTCTTCAGCACTGGGCTGGGTCAGGTCGTGCTCTGATATTTGAGTGGATGAGGCTCACGGCCAATGACACCATGAAGAAGAGTGTTTTGGGATTTGCCTACATTAATACTCCTCAGTGTCAGCATTAGTAGCTGCAATAACAGGTAATATCTTTGTGGACAGTTCCATTAGGTCTTATGGCATTATTGCAAGGGTGAATGTGTGTAAAATATAATGGGATAAGTTGAGAATTGAATTTAGTTTTTGATGCAGGATGGAGCTGAAGGAACTGGTTCCTTTTCCAGTTCTGCATGATCATAACCTTGGCTTTAACCTTTATGCTGTAATATCTTGAGAAGTATTTATCGAGTTTGTGGGCTGTATAAAGGAAATTGCTATTTGCCTGTTGCCATTGTTCTTTTTGTGATTATTACTGTGTACTTGATGTGTAGAATTTCTGGTGAAAAATGGAAAAACATTTCACCTTTTGAATGTTCAAACAGCAGGTTTTAAAGGGCTTGAAATATATACTGCAACTGAGTCCATTAAGTTAAAAAATAGCTTTGCTAATAAAGAACAAATGTACAATAAAATCTTTTTCATTTTCATGTAGTATTGACTCCTAAATTCATAAACTTCAGAAATATTAATTCTTAAGTGTAGTGGATAATATTTAACATGAAGTTCAACCAAAAGGCAAAGATGCACAGCATTCCTGGTGCTGATTTTTTTCTGAACAGGCTGAATGAAGGTGCCTTGTTCTGCTTGACATCTGCCCATGATTGTGAGCGAGTCTAATTTCTACGATAGCAAAAGGTACTCAAACTGTGCCCTTGGTAGTCAGTAGATCAGGGGTGTATGTGACAAGTTGGACACTGAAGGGACATGCTGTATCTGAGCTATTCAGTTTCCTCATGAATGAACTAATTAATATGTTCTATTGGCCTTTCCTCTCTGTAACCACGTAAAGCTTTATGCTCTTAAAATAATTGACAGCAGCTGGTTTCATACCAGGATTTTTTTCACTTGGTAGTGAGGAAAAGGTGGGATCCAAATGTCATGGTCCTGTTGTCTTTGTGGAGACAATACAGGTTTTTCTTTCACTTTGCTGGATTTCTTACGTACAGTTTTTTTCTTACATACAATGCTTATCTAATCAACCTTTTGTCAGCAGAGTTTATTTCATCACTGTGGATTTATTAAGTGTAGGTGATGATGAATGAGCTTTAATATGCTGAAGTTGTAGCCACAGATGACTTATATCAGGGGAAAGCTTTATGAGGTTTGGAAAGTGCAGATGAAATGCAAGTCCTTTACAAAATACTGAAGAGATGGGAAATCTCTAAGTTCACAAACATTTTAAGAACACTTCTAAATTAAATTGATTACATGCTTTTGGGCCAGCTAATAATAATTTGATTAATTTCACCATAGATATGTGAGTTTAAATTTGGTTCATTATGCAAATCCAGGCATGAAAAAGTTGATCATGTGACTTAAAATTCAGAAGAATATTTCATTTAAGACAGTATTTTAATACACATACCTCAGCATTGTAAAGATTCTGCTTTCTGCTATTTTATGTTCAGTGCAGTGGTTTAAGGCTGTCCTTGCACAGAGCCCTGACCTGAGGTCATCTGCTGCATGTAGAAATGGAGGAGTTTCAGGTCCCTGCCCCATTTGAGGTGAGGTGTTGGTGGGTAGAGCTTCTGTCCCTGCTCTGTCTGAGGCTGCAGAAGGCTGAGCTGTTCACTTAGACACAAGGCAGAGGATGGAAGCAATGTCATCTAGGCCATTAATATGGACAGAAAAGCTCATTTGGAACAGATAAACTTTAGAAGTAATGTACAAAGAGAGGAGGGGCCTCAGATGACTTGTGGCAGACACAAGATAGTGGATTAAAATTTCTGTAAAAGTGTGTTCCATCTATGTATTGTCCTACATCTCCCTTAATGTATTAACAGACAGATCTGCTTTTAAACTTAAGTTACATAAATCTTTATGTAAAATGCAACCCTGTTTGCTTTGAAATTTTACAATAACTCTGGTATTGTCAGACTTGTCCCTCTTGGAGTTCAATTTAGGAATTGGCCCCTAACTGCCAAGACAGGGATTGACTTGAGAGCCAAGATACCAGTGTAGTTAGGCAGTGAAATAATCCTGTTTAGCTTGGGAGCACAGAAGCACAGTTGTGTTCCTGCAAATGTTATGCAGGGGTTGAAATTGCTGAATGGTTTTGAGCTTATAGATTAGATTTCATTAAGACTGTAGACGGGTTTTCCTTTCTCCAAGTAACAGCACAAGAGGTTTATTTTGCTGCTGTACAATGTCTTATTAAAGGTTGCAGTGGCTATGCAGTGAAGCAGTTTGTATTATGATTTGGTACAGGTGTCCTTCTGAGTTGTTTTGGGAAGTGTTTTAGGATGGTGAGGGCAAAGCAATAGATCTTTCGAAACTTTACTCTCTGCACATTGTTAATATGTCCTTTGCTGGGTCGCCTCCTGCTTGCCAGGGTGTATTTTTCACAAGCCACGTGTTTATGCTGCTTAAGCAGTGCTCTGTGTGCTGTACAAGCTAATTTTGCAGTAGAATGGTTTACATAAAACAAGAATTACATGCACTGATTTTAAATATGGTTTTGTATTATGGAGTTCATTGCAGTGAATCCTGTTCCATTAGTCTCACTTCCTTTTTAGTGTGTGGCTTACCTGAAATTCACTGCTTGTAAATGGCATTTCAGGAAGTCTGAACTGATCCAACACATGTTTACTTTGCCTACAGCTGAATTCTGATGAACTCTTCAGTGAAATATGAAGAGTGTTGGTTTTTTATTAACAAAGCTTCCTTAAAATATAGTCTTTGGACAGATTTGCACAACTTATTAAAAATTGCTTTTGCTTCAAGGAACCAAACTAAATAGTTTTGTTGTTGATTTTTATTTTTATCTTTTTGTAATAAGGAACAGTGTTGTAGTAGTTTCAGTTAAAGAGAAAAATTCATGGGAAATATTTTTAAAATGTTGTCTGATGCCCTCTTTAATCCTTGTTCCTAAGTAGCCTTGACTCAACAGATGTTGCATGTGGGTGTTTGCAGCTGGATCACAATAGCTTCTGATGGAAAGGCCCGAGTCTGCTGTTACTGTGCTAGCAGAGTGCTTTGCAGTCAGCTTGCACCCCTCATCATAGTTTTGGTGGCTTTTGATCAGAGATTACCAAGTTTTTGTAATGGGATTGCAAGAGGCAAAGTGTTACCTTAACAATTGCTGCTTAATTCCACTTTTAATGCTGTGCCTGTGCTGTGCCAGCCTGGAGCTCCCAATTCTTTCTGTAAGAGCTTGTGGATTGTCTGAGGATCTGTGGAAAATCAACTCGAGTGCCTAAGAAGTGATAGTTGCAATATAACATCATCACTCTGACTGCTGAGTGCCATGTGCTGTTGCCAGCTTGGTGTTGTTTTGAAGAAGAAATTATTTTTGCTTCTTCTTTTCTGGCGTCTTTGTGTGTTAGGAGTATCATGGAAGAGAACACAGAAGTGTTTGTTGGATGCTTTGCCAAAGGTTGATCTAATTGAGGGGGAAAAGTGTTGCAAAACCAGCAGAGATGAGCCTCGAAGGGCATCAGAAAGCAGCTTTTCATGCTGGATGTGGTGAGAGAAGCAGGAGTATTGGATGGATGTGCTGTAGTAAATTAATATGGCTGAAGAGACAAGACAGGAAGACAGTTGAGTAGTTTCAAAGCTTAGGAAATGTGGGGCTTGTCGGAAGCCAGAACAATTTAATTTTGTGAAAGATGGATTCTACCTGACTAGATAACAAAGCAGAAAAGGCTGCATCTTGAAGATGTTGTAGAAAAAGTGTTGGAAAATTGGTTGCCTATTTGCCAGTAACTCTTTATATCTGCAGCATACACTTCTAGAAGATGGCTTTTTCCCAGTTTATCCTAACTGATGACATAAATTGATAAAAATAATTTAGCAATGTAACTGCATTTGTTTAAGGCCCTTATTGGTCTGAATGTGTAAGTTTTTTAGAGAAACAGCACCCTTCATGTTTCCTATGTCTTCACATTCATGCCAAGGGACAGGATCCTGCAAACAAAACACACTTTCTTCAGTGCTCCCAGCAAACAAATTACCAGTCAGGGAAAACTGCACATCCCTAGTGATGTACTACTGCAGGCAAGATAAAAAGCAGAAATAAAGATCTGTCCAAAACTCGAGGTAGCATGTGGGTAGAAGGGAAGAAATGTGAAGATTATTTTGTTATAAATACTGTCATTTTCACCCAAGGATTTATGATATTAAAATGTTTGAGAACCTAGTTCAACTTTTGAACAAATGAGGTAAGTATATCCTTGTGAAGGGAACAATTCCCATCTTCTCTACAAGTACATTTTAGATATTGGAAACTTGTGAATAGATGTGATTCTATGTTTTAGAATGTCTCATCTGTTTTGTGGCTTTCTGTGATGTAGGTTTTTTTGAAAACAGAAGACTTAATTTCTTATAGTAAACAGGAGATGGACTCTTCAGATCTTCAGCAGTCATTTAATGCAGAGTTGATCATCTTAACCCAACAGAAATTCCAGCAACCTTATTTCAGTGTCTTTTCTTGAAATTAAATTCTCACTTAAAACATAATTGTTCCTTTATAACATAAACATAGAAGCTATAGCATTGTTTATATTATCTTGTGCTGTACTTTGCACACCCATAATGGTAGTTTGGCTGATCTGGTTAATTTATGTTGGAGTGACTGGGTTCATTCTTTCAAAGAAACAAGAAAAATAAATATTTTTGTAGTGCAGTATGTTTCTGTAGAAAAGTTTTGGGCTGCATGCTCAAATATAAATATCTTGATTAGTTTTCATGCATTTTGCAGTTGAATAGGGACATCATACTTAAATGGAAAAGGTAAGATTAGGGGTCTTAAGTTTACGATTAAATGTGCTGCTGGCACAACAGTTTCTGACACTGCTTTGTAAAGGAACTTTACATCCTGACATCCTGTCAGGAGCGATAGTTTTGATTTAGTGTTTGTCTGAGAAAGTGGCAGGGATCAATCATGTCCCTTTCTTCACCACTGTATGAAATGTAACAGCCTGGCTATGAGTGTTTCAATATGTTGGTAGGATTTATTTTCCCTTGTAGGTGATTGAAAATATTACTCTGCAGCAAGAGGATTTTCTGTTAATGTCATTTAAGACTTCCACTTTTTTTCCTTTGGATTGCTAATGGCATTTTAAACCTTTCATTTAACTAGATTAATATAACTGTTTTGAGCATTCATCTTAAGAATAAATGCTCAATTATTTCTGTTCCAAGGCGTGTATTGACATTAAGCAACCTTCTTTTAGCAAGTTTAGACTGAAGAAATCCTAATAGCTTCTGTAGTTTCATTGACTGATTTTGTGTACTTTTGTCTCAGTCTAAACAGATAATTCAAAGGACAACAGTTTAAATTACTGAAGTTATGTTTTGGCAGTAGCTAAATCAGTCTTGAAGAATTACCAAACTCATTGGTATGCTGCTTCTGGGGGGATTTTTCCTTATATATGGATTTTCTGCCTTTTTTTTTTTTTTTTTTCCCAAAACAGGCACACAAGTGCCTTTTGTCTGCTGGATGCATTTATGGTGACTTGAGCATATTCAGTCTCAAGTTTCACTTTTCAGACTTGCACTCTGAGTGCACACAACCTTTTAGCAGTGTTTTAGTTAGTCACATTTCTGCTAAGTGTGAAAAATGGCTCTTTAATGAATAATTCTGTGAAACTCTGAAGAAAACCGTTATAAAAGCTTTCCTTAGAGCAGAGTTCTTATGTATGTGTTCTCTCCATCTCTAAAAGATTCCAGTCTCTAGTAATCCCAACCAGTACCTACTCAGTCCTATTTCCTTCAAGTTATTCTTTTGTACTTCATTTTATTTAGCAGTCATCTTTGTGTTCATAGCAGTGATGTTACAAGTACTTTCAGTCCTCACTAGGTTCATGATTTTGTCCTTTGTTTCCAGGCATGTGCATTTGAATACTTTAGAATTCCATTGCCATTCAAAATGTGAATGTTGGTGTTGCCATCTGAAGCCTTTTTTAATATATTCATGTAAGAATTAAAATTAGAAGATAAAGAACTCGAAAAAAATCAGTGGATTTTTTTTAAGAAGATGACAAACTTCTTACCTTATTTATTGGACACTTGTTTTTGTTACATCTGGTCTCAGTATGATGTGCGTGACAGTGTTTATGCTTGTTAAGGGGGAAAAGGTTTCTTAATCTCATTGGAAGAATTAACCTCTTCAATAAAAAGTTTTTCTCCAGTAAATGCTTTTAGCTCTCCAAATAACCTTTGTTTTTAACCAACCACTAAAATGACCTAAGGATTAGTAGAGTGAATACTCACAGCTTTAGTGTTGACTTGCATTAAAAGAAAATAGCTGTAATTTTTTTCAAGATTGGCTAGGCAAAAGTAATGTTTTATTTGTGATGGAATATTTGATGAAAAAGCAAAAGTTCCTCTTCTGTGACTAGAAATTAATATGCAGGCTTAATGAATATATTGAAACATGACACAGGTATACTCCTGTTAATTTTTTTTTTTCATGATGAAAGAACAGTGGTTCAAAGCAGAAACATTCTCTTGCATATTTAAAAACTGGGTTTTGATTTTGGTTTGGGTATGTTTCTGGGTTAAATGCAGTTCAGTTTCCTCTAGACATGGCTGTGGGTCCTGTCATCTGTCCAAGTGCAGCTTTAGTGTATGGTTTGTAAGCCAGTGCCTTTTGCACATGAACTGTTTGCAACTTGAACTTCATATGGGAGGCAGAGAGGTGTGGATCTAAAATAGTTCATATTTCATTTGAAGGAGGTCAACTGCTGCTTTTAATGGGATAGGTGAGCTTGCAAACTGCCCTGGCTGCTTGGAAGGTCTGGCTGGCTTGTAGGATGTTCAACATACTGTAAGCAGGTTTTTTCTGGAAAGCTCTGACTTTGGAAAGTTCTCCATCTGATTACACCTGTTAGCAGTATAGAGTAATCTCATGCCGATTGTCACTTTCCCTTTTGTTTCCTCTCTCTGTCTTCTGTCACTTGGATGGATGTCGGATGTCTGCTGGTTATAGTTGCTCTCCTGATGAGTGGTGGTTGTAGGGTTATGAGTAATTGTTTCTCTGCTCTGTTTGCTGTTTATTTGAATACATCAAGTTAAAAAGAAGAGCTTTAACCAAAGCAACTTTATGCTTATGGTAAGGTGCTTTAAAATCCTAAATCTAACATAATCTACTCACATAGTGTGTATAGCATTGTCCCTCTGAGAGTATGGTATTTGTTTGTCTGCATGTAATTTATCAATTGTGACCTTATATTTAAACTGTGTGTATCACTTTTGGGTACAGACTGGCATAGTTCTTAAATTGATAATGTACAAAACATTCAAAAATTACTCCTGTTGTTTCAAAAATGAATCATTGTAATACACAGTTTAATCTGCCATAGCTAGCAGCTGATCATCTAAATGAACACTTTTGAAATAAAAGTTGAAATCTTGAAAAGCAACAATGCTGTCTAAATTGCTTACTCCCAGAAAATTCTTTTGGTGCTAAAGTTTAGCTCTAATCAATGTTCCTCCATTTAGTCAAAATAGAAGAATTACATTATCTGCTATTCATAAAGGGAAGGGGAAAAAATAAATAGAACTTTTCTTTGAGTGTGTCTGATCTGTTTTATTTCATTTTGCTGTTAACAGAAGAAGTGACCTAATTTTGGAAAGAGAAGTGTCCCTTTCTTCATGGTTACCAAATAGTTTGGTACTTCCTACATTTAAAGCAAATGAAAGAAACTGCACCCCACTCTAAAACAACTGAAGGATGTGTATATTTTTGCCTTATTTGAACAGAAAAACCCTCCACACCTGAACACAAAAACCCCCTTGCACTATAAAACTGAACCAATCAAAAACCTCCTACGTGTACATTCCACTCTTTTTTTTATGCTAGAAGTGTTCTGTCTGTGTATGTTCCTGTGTGCAGCTTGGTAATACATTTCCCATTATTCCATTGTCATTGGACATCTGGGATGTCTCTGATTCAGGTTGCAGCTCACTTAGATGCAAAATCAGTCATATCTTGGAAAATAATCGCACAATGGTGGAGACTGCTGGAAAAACAGTCTTGCTTGTGTTCATTGTATGGGGACATCAGTTTTGCATCTGAAACTCATCTGTTTTAATGAACTGCACTGTAAGCTTACTAATGTTGTTAAGGACATCTTGTAATAATGAGAAGTGTTGGGTTATATTTGCATTAATGTCCTGTCCTGGAGAATGAAAGTTGAAGCAACTATTAAGTTTTTGTGTGATCTTTAGAGGTATTATACAGGTATCCTGCAGGACCAGCAAAGGTTGTTCAGGAAACAGCTCAGTTTTTCAAACAGTGTGTTCTACAGCCTGGTGACTTCCAATCCCATAAATAAATACATACTGAAATCCAGACAGCAGTATGATTCCTGTAGATAATAGCAAATTTTAAAATTGAAGATAACAGTGCACTGTTTAAACGTCCATGTCTGTCACAGAAAACCTTCAGCTATAACTATTGCTATTCTGCCTTGTCACAATATTGTGTGTATATTTATACCTGACCTTCCTATGGCATTGCTGAAACTTGAGCATCTTGCTCATCTCCTTCCATTTTTGCAAGCTATGTTATCACATCCAGCTCCATCATGTTCGATTCCAAATGTTTTCAGCATGCAACTGCCCTGTTCCAAATTCCTGAATTCTACTTTCATTCTTCTGCTCCAGCTCACCTGTTACAGGATGGTTGAATCCAAGCTGACAGCCGGGTAGGTGGTGGTGGATCAACCAAGGACCCAGGAGGAAACTTAATTTGAAGTGAATGTGTTAAATCTTCAGATGGTCTCATTTTGCTTCTGTTGCCCGAGGAGCACAGAGGTCATGTATCAACAAGTCAGCAAGTCCCTCAGAAGCCCAGCTGGACGAGGAGCAAAGCCGTGTTTGCTGTTGCTTAAATTGATGTGACTTGAGTGAGTCAGAGCAATGTGGGAATGAAACAGAACATGAGAGCTGAAGCAGAGGAGTTTGCAGGCTTTGCAAAGCTGCTGTCTCCCAGCTGAAGCACCATCTTTGCCTTTGAATTCCTCTTTGCTCTCACAGCCAGATTTTCTCCTCTCTTGTTCTGTGTCCCAGTAATTAGAGCGCTGATGTGACTCTGTTCAGTTGTTTTCAGATAATTAGAGCTCAGCCCATACAGTAAAGTACATGGTTGTCTGTGCTGGGCTTTGCTCAGGGCCTGTGCCAGGACATCAGTGGTCTGTCATTGGGAATTGGACATCCTTTTCATTGCTGTTCTGCAGTGGGGTGTGGCAAAGACTTCGGCCGATGAGGAGTAATTGTGATGCTGCTGGTTTGATGTGCAGTGGGAGCAGCCACCCCTCTGCTGTACATGCTTCAGGAGTAATGAGCAGCGATGCTGGAGAACAGGAATGGCCTTGTTCTCCAGCCAGTTAACTGGGTTAGAAGACTGATCCAGAACTCGAGAGCAAAGGGGGGGAGGAGGGAGGGTAAATGAACTGAATCACATTGCTGGAATTTGCTGTGAAAAAGAATTTGTGCATTCAACACCAGAAAGCTAAGGCTCAATAATTTTAGTTAATTGTACTTCTGCCCTTTGGATTCTGTAGGCTTTCATCAGATTAGAGTCCTGAAGTAAAAGCTTAGTTACACTGTGCCTTGTGCGTTGTTCTAGGGTATTGATAAAAAACAATTATATATAGGCTGCTTATCTACAAATTCTATATTTAGTTATTTTACACCCAGGTGCCTGATACAATGACTCATAATTCTGAAAAACTTTTTATTGAATGTAATTATTTAAAATACTTGGTAGTCTTCAAATAGGTATTTTTCTTTTAATAAATCAGTCTTTGATTAGTGCCATCTGCACACCCCCTCTCCCCCAGCAAAAAAATAAATCCCTGAATGGACATTTATTTCAAGATCCAGCAAAATTTTGTCATGTTTTAGAAATTTCTCCCCAGCAGCTGCTTTTTGGACAGCAAGGTGTTGGTAGTTTGCTTATATTTCTACTTTAGTGAAAGACTCAAACAGAAGAAGGTATGTTTGTGCATGTTGTTGCTTGATTCAGGATATGAGCCAGAACATAAGTTCACAGAAATTTGATGAGAAGCACTAAAAAAAGAAGAGTCTTCTGTAGCAGTGTTTATGTAAAACTCCTGGGTTCATAGTTGCTGTAACTGTTGGTTTCCCTGCAGAGGTTTATTATTCACGGAACAGTTTTTATTTCAGTGTTTACAGAAACTCTTGTGGCAAATGTTCATCTTAAGCTACCAACTGCATTTTGCTTTGATTTCAGTACTGACACTACTGAATAAATATCTGGTTTACTGCCCTGCCTTCCTGCCTTCCTCCCTTCCTAATCTGACCACTGTATCCTGTGCTTTTGGAGTAGTGTATGTTTGTCTCAGGAGAGATTTCCCACATGTCCCCTGAATTAATCTTGCCTTCTTTTCATGTTTTCAGTATATGCTGTTCAAAGGCCTCTAAAGCTTCAGCTCTCAAGGATATTAGTGTAATGAAAGTACTGAGTTCCTTTGAGATTACCTTTGAATCTCTA
This sequence comes from Trochalopteron elliotii, assembly GCA_024734555.1. Classification (NCBI taxonomy): domain Eukaryota; kingdom Metazoa; phylum Chordata; class Aves; order Passeriformes; family Leiothrichidae; genus Trochalopteron; species Trochalopteron elliotii. Next base: position 17,500 of record JANPWX010020113.1, read on the forward strand.
GATGCCAACACTGCTTTCAGTACAGGGTTTGAAATTTAGAATCAGTGTTCCAAGTGAATGAAGAAATGCTTTGGTAAATTGCAGAAATCTACTCAGTTACAGTTCTAAATGTCTCTAGATACATGGGGAGGCAGGAGCAGCTCAGGCATGACTGATGTTAATACATAGCTTTTTAAAAAAATTATTTTAACAGTTGGTTATGTGGGATTATGGCATTGCATTTTCCTGGCAACACTTTGTGCAATGTGTAGCAAGACTTTGTTCGGGTGGTTGCAGTCACATTTCTGCCTGGTCTGAGTTACTCTCATGATTCTCCTGAAGTATTATTGTGCAACTTTGCTGTTATATTAGTTATTTCAGAGGTTCTTGTAAAATTTTTCAGGCAAATAAGATATTATTTGCAGTATGACTTGTGGTGTTGCTTATGATGAAAATCATGTTTTGTATTTCTCGCGGTGTGTGTATGCCCTCCTGCATATTATCATTCTGTCTTGTGTGGGCAAAATTGTAATTTCAGCATCTCCAGAAAATGAAACTGCCAAACTTCAGAATGAGTAAAATATACTGTACTTGGAAGAACATGTCAAAGCAAAGCTTTGATTAATGTAAGTTTTGCTTTGTTTAGCGATCCAGGAAATGATTATACCATGGGACACATTCTGCAGAGAGCTGAGTAAACATGGCTGAAAGAATATGCAGAGGTTTGTGGGAAGGTGTGATGAGCAAGTGGGCATGCAAATAGATGTCCTTGTGTTTCAGCTGTCTTATGTTGTTTCTGCTGTTTGTACATTAGTGCCTCAGCATGGTCTTGGGTTTGATTCCTACACCAAACTTCCAAATTTTGTTTTAAATTCATATAGTTAAACGTTGTAATTCAAAGTTACAGTGGAAAATTATAGTCAGAAATACCTATTTTCTGTGTCAGAGCTTGTCTGTTACCATGCCCGTTTCTCAAGCCAGTTAGCCTCGGCACAGGTAACACTCCAGTGGGATCTTTTCTGCTCAGCTGCGCCCGCGTGGCGATGGCAGGAGGATGAAAAAGGGGGGACTCCAGTACGGCTGGCTCACAACGAGTTTATTGGAACTCCGGCGTGGAGCCCTCACCTCGGGTGTCAGCGTGCCCGAAGACCCTGGCTGACTCTCGGGTGAGACCTTATAACTGGGGTTGTAACATAGAGGGGGGACCAATAAGGTTTAACAGGGAGGTGGCTCATATCATAAACAAACATATAAAACAACCATACAATGAACATTAGAAGGTGACAATCAGGATTCTGTCCAATCACTCGATGCCTCTCTCAGAATCTTCCAGAAGTGGGGAGCGACCCCAAAAATGATAGACAGCAACAGGAGGCTATCCATGAGGTGATGGACAGATAACTGTCTCTGGGGGGAAAACTTAGGGAGAACACAGAACCAATCACAGAACTGTCACTGGGGAAAAAACAGGGATAAACCAAAAGTGGGTAACAAAAGGGGTACAGAGAACAAACCATTTTACAAAAGAACATTAACTTATGAATTAAACTTAAAATTGAAAAATGCACTCCCACACTTGTCTAAGATTGGAGAATCACGTAATGTTTGTCTTGGGAGGGATTGTGTGGTATCAGTTGACACACTTTGGAGTCAGTTATCCACTTAATTTGTAAATGTTATTTCATACCTAATTCTATGCCTTCTTTCTTCCTTCCCTGAAGTTTTTCTGCTTCAGAAACTGTTGGTGGGAATTTGACATGTAGAAACAGTTTTATATTGAAGGCATAGGTTGAAAATGATCAAAAATTTCTTGAAGTCATAGTTTAAATTGATCTTCCCTTGTGTTTTTTATCAGTACAGAGTTAATTGCATAGATCCAGGTATAATACAGGAGGAAGGGGGTTTATAGTTGTTTTTACATAACCATGTGTGTGTCCCGCTACAGTATTAAGGATGCTTTTTTAGTGGGAGGTATGGTGGAGAAGTTTGATTGCTGGTCTTGTATGTAAGTGCTAGAGTCACGTATGGAGCACTGGGTACAAACCACTTCTGTTTTAAACTGTTTTTCTCACTTTGCTTCAGTGAATCTGTGTTGTAATAAATGGTTATTGAAAAGCTGCAGCATGTTACGTGAAGACATTTCCTCTGTTTCGTTTTTTTTCCGCCAAACATCTGCTAGTTTCATGCAAAGCTTTCTCTTTATTGTGTTGGAGAGCTGGTGAATAAGGACCCCACATTTACCATGCTTTTTGTGACACTATATACTCTCAATGTATTTCTTCTTTCCTCTCTACTTTCCATGCTGTTAAGTCCAATCTAAAAGTTGATTCTTGTACAGAAGCCATTCCACAAGTTTTCTCATCCTTTTCACTCTCTGCCTTTCCCAGTTCTTTGCTGCAGCTGGTAAGATGGGGCAAAGGGCAGAATAGCTCACGTCTCACACCAGGTAATGTGTGGGAAGGGTGCTGTGTTTGTCAGTAGGTGTTATAGAATATCCTGAGTTGGAAGTGACCCCTAAGGATCATCAAATCCATCTCCTGGGTAGTATGGGCTTAGGAACTTTGAGGGTGGGTACAAACTAGTCCAAGCTAGCTAGTCCTAGCTATGATGTTGCACAGATCAACCAAAGCTTTAAAAAAGTAGAATTTTTCACTGGTTTCATAGATAAAGTGAGTTTTCTGTTTGTACTTTTTTTTTCCATTTAAAATGGGAATGTATTAAAATATTTGGCTTGTTGAGTAGTTCTTGTGAATACCAGGTGGCATAACTGGTTTTCCTAAAAGTGTTCTGATTGCGAGAAATACACACGATGCTACTGCGCTGATTTTAAAGCTGTCGGTGAAATTTTGATCTAAGGGAAGCTGGATCAGCTTAGACCTTAGCATTTAAAAAAGTTATTTAAAGGTATACCCATCTGCCTTTTTTTTTTTTTTTCAAACTGCGAAACCCTTGTGTGCTGGTTTTTATAGGTAAAGTTTTTGAAGGTGGAAGTAGTTTACCTGAAAATGCAGGAGGGAAGAAAGGGGTCATCCCGTATGTGTGCAGTGAAATCCTTTCCTGAGCTGTTTTACAGAATCCCAGTTTCCCATGAACACATTGTTTAAATAGCTTGCTTTATCAATTTTCAAAATGATACCAATTCCTGTTTATTTTAAGCTCTTTAGCAAGTGCTATAAAAGAATAAATTATTGGTATGGTAACATATAAATGATAGTTTTGTGTGGTAGCACCTCTAACCACAGACAAATTTTTAGGTGTACCAACATTGTTAGAAGCAGTATGTTTGCAAGAGTGTGCAAAAAAGACCAATGAGCCTTTGTCCTGGTTGTCCTGGGGTGACATGTTTGTATCCCAATCGTCTCTTGGTTCTAGGAGCTGGGGGAGGGGAGAGGCACGTAGTTTGTTTTTTAGAAACTGTCCTCCGCCGGCTGACCTTGAGAGTCGAATTCAACACACATGGAGAGTTTTTTTTTTTTCCAGTAGTTAGTTAGTTAGTGTCTAGCTAGAAGGGGGAGAAGCTTCGCTTTCTTTTTTTCCTTCTCCTCTTTTTTTTTTTTTTTTTTTTTTTTTGGAAAGAACCCTGTTTATTAAACAGGCAAAGCACTCCCTGACACAATAAATTGAACAATACCCGATGATAAGAACTTTGTGCCGCTCTGGAGAGATGACAGATTTAGGAAAGAAGTCCGTTCTGTAGGTGGTTGCTCTGTGTCAGTTCCTCTGGTGCTGGGGAGTGTTGCTGCGCAGATCTTGGTGGGTTCCAGATGCAAGCCTCCACGGTGCTCCCCTGGGTCCTCAGTCCAGAGAGATTTTTAACAGTTCCAAGGGAAGGCAAAAAAAGGAAAAAAAAAAAAAAAAAACAGGAGAGAAAAAAAGAAAGAAAAAAAAAACAGGAAGAGAAGGAAAAAAAGAAAGCGAAGCTTCTCCCCCTGCTAGCTAGACACTAACTAACTAACTACTGAAAAAAAAAACCTCTCCGTGTGTGTTGAATTCGACTCTCAAGGCCAGCCGGCGGAGGACAGTTTCTAAAAAACAAACTGCGCACCTCTCCCCTCCCCCAGCTCCCAGAACCAAGAGACGATTGGGATACAAACATGTCACCCCAGGACACTGGTTTAGGGCAAATTTGTGAGGAAACCTCCGAATGGTGTTCCTCTGGAAAGCAAATCCAAACAGCCCCTCTCCCCAGCTGGTCCGGGAAAAGAACTCCCTCAAAGAAGAGTGGAAAAAACCCTATTTATTTAACAAACAAAATGCCCACAAGCATAAAGAATGAATAATAATAATAATAATAATAATAATAATATGAAACAATAAAACCTCTCGCTGCTCCGAAGAGAGATGGCAAAACTGAGAGTCCGTGCCAGGAGTTAGCTCAGCTCCCTCAGTCTCTTTTTCAGTCCCAGTCCCTTCGGTGCTGGAAAATGCCAAGTGCAGGCCCGGTGGGCCACGGGCGCAAGATCCCGGTGCTCCTCTGGGTTTTTTCAGTCCAGAGCAGATTTAAACAGTCCCAAGAAAAAAAAGAAAAAAACCCCAAAACAGTCCAGGAAAGCTTCTTTGCCTCAGCTAACTAGACTAACAAAAGGGAAAAAACCTCTCTCCCTGGTTGCTGTCCATGCATCTGACGAAAACACACAGTCCCAAGGACGAGAAAAAAGATCCCGAGGAGTGAACACTGTTTTTCAAAACAAACTGCGTGCTTCTTCTTTCCCTGCTCACTCTCAGAACCAGTCTTAAAGGTACAGAACACAGAACAGACGATTGGGGATACAGGTATCATAGTCACCCTAGGACAGCCTTTTAATGACATTCTCTTTTCAGATAATATGTATCTTGTTGTAACTGGAAGCTTAGTCTTTGTGCAGTGTTGCCCTGCATTTATTGAGAAGCTGATGTAAGAAGGTGTTAGATACCATCTCATTTGATGCTTTCCTTATTAGTCTGTCTCTGGGGCAGTCATCTCCACTACGGTGTTGATCAAAAAGCAGTTCAATACACTTTAAATGGAAGTATTGTTGCCATTCAATGTTGTAGAGGGACTCACTCCTAGAGCAAGTGCACTGGGCATGATTGGCAACGTTTTGGTAGTGGGGTGTCAGTGCAAGGGGGCCCTGTGCCAGACACAGCTGGGGTTGATTTTACATTAAACCCCCTTTTGGCTAGAATACTTGCAATAATGGGTGTAGGACAACCCTGAAACTTTTGAAGGAATGAGATGCATGGGATTTTTTCTCTTTCCTTCAGCTCCCTCTGGCAGACAAAGCCCCAAATTACAACTGCTTAGAACTATTTCAGAGAAGGGCTTGTCCCAGCTCAAAGTTATCGTGGTTGCTTGGTGTTCTCTATGTATGCTTCAAAAAGATATTTTCAGCTGTAGAAAAGTACATTACTGCAGCTGCAGAAGGTGCTGAAATACAGATATTTCTTGGTTTAGCTGACTCTTGCGCTGTGTCTTCGTGCATCACAGCTGTGCAATGCTATTTCACCCCAAGGACCTCTATACCATGCAGATCTATTGATTTTTATTTTTTTTTCTCTAATGTGGTCTCTCCTGAGCCTGCTGTGATTCACTAGAGCAGCACAGATGAGAATGATGTGACTGTTTTGCATAGGAGCCTAGAGTTATTTGCAGAATTTAGACCCTTCTTTTCCTGACCAAATGAGGTGGGTGGAATGAAGTGGTGCAGCTGTGCTGGTGGTGGCTGTCTCTGGGCTGAGCCTCCCACCCACCTCTCTGCAGTCTTCTCCTCCTCTGAGCGTCATTGATTTATTTTCAGTTCTGTATTTCTGAAGGGGGGTTTGCCAGGTGAAGGGATGTGGCCACATGTACAACGCTATAAAGATGTAGAAAACTGTCAGGAATGTGTGGAGTGCTGGTAAAATGACCTGTAGAAGCTGCTACATGGACATTGGTGAAAGCACTTTTGAATAGAAGTCAGATGTCTGAAGTTTTATGAAAGAAAGGTTTATAATCAGAAGACTTTAAAGTATTTGGTTTAAATAGTTCATATTTTTTAAAAATGCAAGTAAGACTGCCATTCTTCGATGGGCCTTTCTAAAATCAGCTTGTACTTTTCTTGCTATGTACAATTATTTTATGCAAAGTAGCATGTCCTCATTTGATCCTAAATTATCTAGATTGCCACTAAATGGGGTATTGCAATTGCAGAGTTCTTCCAGTCTGCTAAGGGAATATCTTAAAACTTTAAATCTGCTTTTGGAAATCAATTAATAGCTTGTATATTTGCCCACCATAACAAATTTGGAATAACTAACTGACATCTTTCGAAATTTTGCCTAGAAAATGTGGAATTTTCCTTAAATTTATGTTCTCAGAGCTGCTAAAGATGAAAGCACTTTGTAATTTTCTGTCTATAATTTAATTATTACAGGGAGTTTTGACATTTAGTGATTTAGAAGTAGAACATAGTGGTGTATTTCAGAGAAATGGAGCCTGTTCATATGAAGAATTTTTTGTGATTGTGTTTTTTTGTCTTCTTGAAAAATCTAAATGTAAGCAAGGTATGCATTTTGAAAGTTGCTACTGTTTTTTAAATGTTGATGACCACTAAGATGGGGCTAATTCTGTGGCATGAACACACTCATTGACTGTACAATGAAAATTTAGTACAAGATTCTTTTTCCCGCACTGCCTGTTCAGCTGTTCTGGTTTTGGTACTAATTTCACCTGTTCTCGTGGCATTTATTTGAAATTATCTGTGGTCCTGAAACTACTTTTCTAGTGTAGAGAAATTATACTTTTTTTTTTGTTCCTCTCACTGAATGTGAGAAATTAACACTAGCAATAAACAATTAACATTAGTGACAAATTTGAAATTGAACTTTTTGCTGCTTAAGACTTTCACATGTCCCTGTGTGAAGACAAGCTGAACTTTAGGTCAAATTGCTATCTCATAAAAAATTGTATCTAATATGCTTCAGAGTATCTGATGGCAGGTAATTAAATTAACTGCATCTGGGTGTCTCTTTTGTGACTCCTTGAAGGAATCCAGCCAGCTGCAGTGCAGTGGCCATGGGCAGCAAGGTTTAGCAGTTTCAAGTCTCCTGGAAGAAGCATGTCTGCAATTTTTATGGCTCCCAGGCTGCACACAATGATTTCTGACAACCTGGACTTGAAGCATCAGCATCTTTCTTGAAACCTTTTCAATCTCATTCTTTGTTAGTCTTCCTGAGGGATTCTGGCCTTTGGATAGAGGTGTCAGGAGTGTCTACAGTGGAGATTTTGTGGATTGTGGATTGGAGACATCAGAGGTGACAATGCAGTAGGAATTCCTATGTTCGGGAAAAGTTTGTATTTTTGGCTTTTAATGAAACCGAATCATTACAGAAGCACACAAGAGCAATGATCAAGGGCTTTGTTCTTGCCACCCCACGCCTGCTCTTCTGATCTTTTCATCAGGGACACTTTCTGTAGGTGTGCAGGACCACAAAAACACTCCAGTGGATAAAGATAGTAAGGTTTAGAGAATGCAAGAGGACTAACAGATTCCATGTAAATAATGCAAGAATGAAAGAAAAAGCCTACAAACTTTAAGAATATTTCCAAAAAACTTTACCCAACACATGATTCCTGTAGTTTGCAGTTTGCTGTCTGTGGTGCAGAAAATACTGAAGTTGTTCATGGCTGGTGCTCAGTCCTGGCTTCTGTTCATTTACTAAATGTTTTAATATATTTGCAGCATTTGAGTCTGATGCATAAATGTGTTTAGACATACTTTACTAAAATAAATTGAGCAGCCAACAGACTATAACAGCTGTGGAGAAGTTGTTTACAAATAAATTCTTTGTAGTTCACAATTTGACCTAATAAAAATAACTGTTGCTTCAGACAATTATCTTCAGCAGGGTCAGTCTGGCTGCTGTGACTGTGCATTCAGTTTTCTGTGTTGATTTATTAAATAAAATCACCTGGGGAAAATGAGCCAAGTTCTCTGAATAAAGTGGTGCTAATTCAAAAGCATTTCTTCTTAGCAGTGTGTTGTCAGTAGAGTATGTGGACTTAGATCAAAAATTGGAAACCTTCATTAGCTCACTTTGGTTTTACCTCCTACTAAGTGCTTCAAGACCTTATTTTACCTAATAACTTTTACATAACAATAATTTACCCAAGCAAAGCTGATTTTTTAATATATATTATAACCTGTAACTTGTAATTAAGTTATCAGTGCATCTTGACAAATTTTACCTCAATTTTAGAAAAATCTCTCTTCAAGAATACACACAAGAAAAGGCAAGACATCCATAAGTGGCATAAAATAAACCCCACTTTCATGGTAAGAAACACAAACATCAGAATATTTGAAATATTTCTGAGACTGTGTGTAGTTACCAAATATACCTGAGACAGGCTTTAATATTTTAATAAATGAATGGTTCCAAATATTAAAAGTATGAATACTGCAGGGACTGAATTTGTGCATTTCTTGTTTCCCTTTTCCTGCAAGTTTTTGGGAACCTGACTTAAGATTTAAGCAAAATTATTTTACTTAAATCTTTTTTAAAATTGCTGATTGTGACCTTATAGGAAATGGCGTGAGTTTTTTTTGAATGTTTGCTGCTGCTGAATAATTTCAGAAGTTTCAAACTTAGACTATCAGATTTTTTTTCCCATTTATGAATGATGCAAAGACCAGGGTTATGGACATTTGAAGAATGTGTGAAATGGAGAAACTAATTTCTCACCATGATTCCTTCTCAGCATCTTTGGTTTGTTGAAGAACATATACTTTGGTAGTCTCAAAATCATGTGAGAATTTGAATCTCTCCCATCTGAGGTGTGTGGAAGGGAAGTGGCTGTGTGAGATGCAGGGTAATGTGTATTTGTCAAATATATATAGAAATAATGTATGTCTATATATAGTGTGCATGTATATATATATACACACATGCTATATACACAATCCCATATATATATAGTATGCATATGTATATTTATGTATAATAATTTTCACTGAAATTATGCATCCTAAAATGTTACTGCAGCAAAATCCTCATTTATACAGGAAAAAATGCTGAGTGAGTGGACAGAAAACTGTAGCACTTCTTGTTAAACACATAGGACATGCCCTGACTGCTTAACTTAATATTTAAAGATTTAGGGATTTTTTTTTTTCCTATTTGAGAAAGGGCCCCACATATTGCTATAGAGACAGGAACCTGCACTGCTTACAGCATTTTGACAGCAGGAGGGGTTGGTTGCAAACCCAGTTTATCTCACTTCTTTATGCTTTATGATTTATAATTATTCCTTGTTCCAAGAGCAGTCAGCCCAGTTTAAAAGAATTAAATATATTTGATAATAACTACTTTGTAAGCATCTCTGATCCATTTATGAGGTCACATGCACCTTGATGTCTACAGTACAACTGCTTCTAAAAGCTGCTGTAACTTATATCTGATGTCTGAGGGCTTTTTTTACCCCCCATTATAAAAAAATTTGAGACAACATAGCAGGTAGCAAGTCAAAGTACAGGCATAATTGTCAGAACTGTCTTTAGCAGTTTTAAAGCTAATTTCTTAATGAAATTTTTAAAAAGTTAATTCAAAGACTGTTTCTTAGTAAGATCTTTGTTTTTAGAAAAGTTGCCATTTCAGTAAAAGCATTGCCAGGTGCATTTTGCCAATCTTTTTCTGTACTTCAGTATTTGGGGAATGTTACAGTGTTGCTGTGAGAGGACTGCAAATGTGACTGCAGTGGTTTCCTTTGGATTCCTCCTTAGGCAAAGGTTTGTTTTCCCTTCATACGAATTTTGGTGTGCATATTTGACGATATATGGTCAAAGAAATTGTATTAATTAACTGACTCATATATAGGGCAGTACTGTCAACACCATATTTTAATTATTCTCTTCCAGTAATTGGAACAGCTGCAGTTTAATAGAATGAAAAGCCAGAGGTAGAGGCATGAGAAGCACCCATCTGAAGTGGAAAGAGCTGAATAAGGAAGCCAAATAAATTATCACACAGTCATTTTTTTTAGGGAACCTGTAGAGAAATGTTGCACATCCTTCTTTGCTTCTCTTCAGTTTCTAGACTTGTGCCTTTGCAGCCATATTTAAATTGCTGAAATGATTTTGATATTGAAATGATTACTGCATTTGAGCTCCATGCCTTTGGGAATATTTTACTGGATTTTGGGGTTTCTGCTTTATTTTCTGCTGTATTAAAATGCTCTTATGTAGTGTAGGATGTATCAGCTCAGCAGGCTGGTGGTTTGAAGATATAGAAAAGATGAGAGCAATTCCTCCCTATGTGAAACTGATTTTCTGCCTTCAGTTTGGAGTGAGCTCTGCTAGTGCTAATATCATAAAACAGGGATTTTATTATATAAAAAATGTGCATTTTAAAATGGAAACATTCTTTTGTATCAATGAATTTTTAGAACAGAGGTATGGGGGAAAATAATCTCAGAAGTTTGAATATGTTTACTGGTCTTACCACTACCATTTTAAGGTATTTTTCTTGTTGTTAAGTGTAGCATCGCGTGGCTACAGTGTTCATCGTAGTCCAGGGAGATACAGGCGCCGGCAGGGAAACAGACAAAACAAGTCTCTGTTTTGTTAAGCACGAGAGTCTATTTTATTTTCCTCCCCCCACCCCGAGCCGGGGAGGGAGGAGAAGGCGGAGGGAGAGAGGGCGAGAGGCGAGAGAGAGAACCCCACCCCCGTCTCCCCTTAAGTAGAGGGTCTGGGGGTGGGGCAAAGGGCAGGTAAGGGCATTGACCTGAACCCAATGGAGACACACCGAGGGGGAAGGAACCACAAGGCCGAGGTCATTGAGGGGGGGGCGGGGGGCAGAACCGGCTAAACCATTGTGTACAGAGCACATTGGAAGTATCCCCTCAGGCAGGAGGGGTAGCTAGGGTCTGTCTTGCCAAGACCAGGCCCTGGGTATTACATTGAGTGGCTGAAGGGACTCCACAGTTAAGTCTGACATATTTTCTTATATAAACACTATATCAGTAGGAAATAGTTTGTGACACAAATATTAATACCTTTCTGTTGTCTACATTTCTAGATGAAAATGGGAGATGTACATCATACTGTCACTGTAGCTTTGACTGTTTTTCTTTCTGGAAAGCTTAAGAAGCCTGAGGTTCTGGAAGTGAGAAGACTCTTCAGGTCATGCTAGAAAGGGTTTGGAAGACTTGACAAAGTTGCGATATAGCATAACCCTACTTTTCACCTAGTGCTTTCAGTTCCTCTGACTCCTAAGAGATCAATAAAAGGAGAGATGTAAGTAGTCTGTTAAAGTGGAACAGCAATTTTTTTTTTACCACAACAAATCACTTGACTGAGCAAGTATTTTTTTCAGTTTTGTTTTTAACAGTTTAAGAACTGAGGAAAAAAAGTTAAACTCATTATCTGTGCAAACTGATGAAAATCCAGTAACATCTCTAGAAGTCGACTTTTATTCTGCTTAGTTTTCATACAAAAATTCAGGTGGCATTCAAAGGCTAAGAATAAACACTTTCAGACTAGTACAGTTTTATATTGCCTGGACTCTGATACAGCTTTCTGCCTGTGCCTTTTTGAACAACTGTGAAGGGAAGTCTTATGGGAAATGCAGAGATGGTTTAAAAGTTTTGTTGGCTGTACAGATGCCCCAGAAATGTGAACACAGTGGGCTGTAAGAGGACAATGTGTTGACAGTTCCTATGTGTGACACAATGCTGTAGCAGCTTAGCATTCAAGTTGCAAAAAGGAAGGAAGAGGATATCCCCAGAAAAGGAAGAGAGTCACAAGGGTCATGGTTTTAGCTGCATTCCTGCTCTGAAGGTCAGGGAGAGCTTGCAGAAGAAAAGATGCTGTGATCAGTGTCTCGGCAAGGGGGCTCTGTGTGTGATTTGGTCATGTGCTTGCTGAGTGTGATGCTGTGTGTCTGTTCTTCTCATTTGGGGCCAAATTTTGCTTGTTGATCAATAGTGAAGCAGGATGTAGATGCAGGGATGGAGGAAGAGGGTGAGGAAATGCTTTCCTCTCTTAACACAAGCACTTCCCAGTGTTTCTTCTCTTTGTGGGATCAGAGCTGCACTGCTGTTCAGCCCCAATCAGTAGCTTCTGGCTTTGCTTAACATCTCAGGTCTGTAAAATGGCACCTTGGTGTAATAGATGTGATTATAAATTCGTGCAATTAAAACATAGAAGGAAGTTATAGCAGATGATAGAATGTATGTTTTCTATAACCCTGTGAGTATAAAAAGTAACCTTAATTCCCGGACTGGGATGGGCGTTCACCAAATACCAGGACATGCTTTGTATACAATCTAACATCTCAATTTACACCAGAAAGGAGGGTGGCTTGCCAGGATGTAGCTCCTTGAGCTAATCAGTTCTTGGGCACCCGGACCATCAACCCACCATCAACACATCAACACCCATTTCGAGGGTGGACCCTGCATTTGACGACATCATCATCCCAAAGGAGGATTCCTGGAAGGTCCTTTCAGACTCGGCCCAGCACCGGGAAATCTGTTCAGGGTTCATCATCAAGTGAAAAGACTGGGTTTGAATTTGAAAAACACAATACCTCTGCTGCCGGGAGGCACAAAATACAGTATAAGAACTCAGACTCAAACCCCAGCAAATCGTGGAACAGTGCGAGATAGCAACCCTGCTGTCAGTCGGCTGTTTCACCCAACATTCGAATGTTGTTCCCTGTGGCTGTCCCAGATAGATTTAAAATGGAAAAATAAAACTTATTATTTTTCTGTCCGATTGGCTAGTTGATCATTTATAACATTGGGATCGTGCCTTTGGTGGCATTATTTACTTTTTTTCTTCTTATGCCACCTGTTCCTTTCCTCTATGGCCGAGTTTTGTGCAGAAGTTCATGATACTCTGTCAGTTACTTTGTCTGTGCTCAGTGCAGCTTTGGAAACATGAGCATGGAGATAGTTGCTTAAACCCCAAACACTCATCTTTTGTACGCAGAATAAAGCATGTGTGGGAGACTTGGATAATAAGTAGAATATAACTTCAAGCAAGTTATAAATAGTAGATGCTTTTAATTTTGAATGTGAACTTGCTTGTGAAAAAACTACAGAAAACAGGCCCTTCGAATGGTCCCAAAATTATGCTTAATCTGTGCAATTATAATGGGATTTTCAGCATTTAGGAATTTTAAACTTAAAGCACATCTTCAGTTTGTGTGCCAAGTTGGTATGTTTTCAGAGCACTTGTCTGGGAATAACTTCTCAGCAAGGAGGATTCTGCACAGAGCTCTAATGCTGCTTTTGGCCCTCAGAATCCTTCATTTGAGGATGAGTGGCAAAGCTCTGTAATATGAGAACAGAAAACGCATATTCAGTGGGTGCAATGCACTCCAGGAGATCAGATTACTTTTCCCATATTTTTAAATGTGCAGCTAAATTGTTATTTTGAAGTCTTAATTTAAGTACCAGAATTATATACTGAGATGTTCTGTTGTCTTAGGAATAGTTTATGTAAAACATAACATACATAATAATAGTATTTTCCTTGTGAATATGCAACCAATCTGTGACTGCCAGAAAGAAAATGGGTTTTGATTTATGTTTTTTCTCCTTATGTGAGGATAGGTGATTCATTTCCCACATGGTTGTTCTTTAGCAAGTGACAAGCATTTCCCTATTTTTAGAGTACCTGGCACTGCTACTTTCTTCAATTCTGGATTTTGTACATGGGCTGTTTGGTGGAGTAGTTTGTGCTGGACTTTGGGAGGGGATTTGGTTGGCAGTGCTTGTAATTTGTGGGCTCGATATTTTCTGAGCCTGAGAATTGCTGAGTTCTTCCCAAGGGAAACTTTTCAACAGTTTTCTTTTTCCCAAAACAACCTTGTGTAAACAATATTCCTTTCCCATAACAACAGGTGTTGTTTGCTATTTCTGTTACTTAGCCAATGGGAGAGGTGTCAGTCCTATGGACCAATAACATGTCTTTTAGCGCAGCATGTTATAAAAGGGATGGATGAATTGTAAATAAAGCCTTCTGATTTCTACTGCCTTCTGACTGGAGTCAAGCATCTTTATTTCGTGTCCTATTGCAACAGGAATTCCTGTTCTTTCAAAAAAATGTTTACTGTTTTTTCTGCAAAGGTTTTTTTTATGTTGTTGGTAGAGTAAGTGGAAAAGTAAGTGGGACCAGGAGCACACAAAGGAGAGCAGGTATTTGAGGACTCATGTTGCCCTCTAGGGTGAATGATCTTGTTGGGGTCAAAAGTGAGAAGTAACTGATTTCTGTGCCTGTGTGGATTGATTTAAATGTCAGTCAATGCTTGGGAATGACTTTGTGGCTTGAGTTGGATTTTATTTTACTGATCAAAAGGGTATTTCAGGAGTTACTTCTGAAAAAAGTGTCCATTGATTGTCTTTAGCCTCTTTTTTTTTTTTTTTAAATTAGTCATGCTGCTCTTAATAAATAAAACATTAAGATCTTGGGGGTGGCAGAGCAGTGAAACAGACTACAAGCAGTTACCAGTTGGTTGCACTGGCTGCACTCGGTGTGAGGAAGGGAGTAACTGCGTTTGCATATTGTATTTTAAGAGACACTTTCTGTATAATGGTGAATGTAAAAGCAAAGTTGAGTGTATGAATGCAAATTCATGATTTTTTTTACTTTGTGATTATAATAGATGCTATCTAGCATCTTTCAACCTGATTTCTAGACTTTCAGTGCAGAGCTGGCATAATGTAGTAGTCTGGTGTTGTGTGTGAGACTGGACACAGTACTGATCAAGTGTGTAGCCAAGCGTGCCTGTTGGCATGTAAATACTTTAATTCTTTTGCTAAAAGTATGACTGTGCTAAAACTGCATAGATGTTTTTGCAGGACTTGTGTTTCTTAATAGTCACAGCATATAAACACTGTTGTCATACACAGAGATGTCTGTTCAGCATCCCAGTAGCAGTTCCTGTGAAATTTACTGCCTCAGTTAATGCTGCTCATTTGTAATTTAGAACTTGAGAGAAGTGGGAGAGGTCCTCAATTGTTTGTCCAAGGGGTGCATCTGGTTTTGAGTGAAGTTGTCCTGTGTTATTTTAATTCCTTGCCTTTGGTTTTGGTAACAGCTTCAAATGCCCAAAACTATTTTGGGCAAACATTTTCAATAATGGTGATCAGGAGCAGCAATTATTCCTTAAAACTTAAGATGTTTCACTGTTACATAAAACCTATCAGAGTGTTGTTAAATGTTACTAGAATTAATAAATTTATAGAAATTTATAGAAATAGCTCCTGGTTCAATTCTTTATTGCTAAGTAGTGTGACAGGGTGTTGGCTTTTTAATGAGAGGATTAATCTGTCCTGACGAATAGAAAAATTGTCATGCTGTACAGAGACTATTCTGAAATCTGTAGACTAAATATCTTAGTGTTGATTTGGTCTGCTGTGGCAATACATTAGAGGTGATGTATTTTTTTCCTGTAAGGTAATCAGTATAGCTGAATCTCTGCCTTCTTTTCCCTAGAAACCTGCTCTGCCTCTGCATAAAAGGCTATTGAATTCCCCATTTCCTTTTTAATGGCTTGCCTTCCCTGCTCCCCGCTGGCGTCAGCCCTGGGAGGTCACCAAGCAGAGCCCTGAGTTGCGGAGTGGTCCCTGATGGGGACCTGCGTGACCATCTGCTTCATCAGTTCTGGAGGCAATTTGGGAGCTGCTGGGGGGGCGTTGAGAATTAGATTGTTGATAGCGTTCCTACAAAGGCTGCTATTAACAGCCTGCTAGTCTCTGCTTCTCTACTGCAGAAGACAGAGTGATATTTGTGTTCTCATATCATGTTGTAAAATGCATGAGATTTTGCTCTTCCTCCTTGGAAATGAGAATAGGAAAACGAGAGCATCCTGAACCAGAAGCTATTAGGAGAGCATGCAGAAACCTGCAGCGATTTCTGCTTTGTCTTCCTAGCTATGGATTAGAAGGACTGATTTTTGCAATGGGCTTTTTCCATAATGGCATTCTTGTATTGTTTGGTCAGAGCTTGCACAGGAGGAAAACAGGCTGCTGAATTTAGTCCTGATCTCTATTAGCTGTGGCCTAAGGCTATGCTGAGATTTATATCCCATTTGTATTGTTGCAGCTTAAAAGAAGAATGTTCAGAGGATGACAAGTGTATTCTGAGTAGGTATGTTGTTTCATTTTCATATGAAACCCTTTTTTTTTTTTTTCTGCTTCCATTGGTCAGAAATGAGGTTAATAGGAAGAGAATATAGTACAGTGCTGCAGTGTCCCTGTTAAGGTAGAACAATAGCCTCAGATACAGTTCTTTAAAAATTAGCTGCTTTTATTAAATAAAGCTGCATTATGCTGGTGTGCAGAGTGCAGTCTTTCCTTTTTTTTCTTAACATATACTGCAGTCAGTGCTTCCCTAACGAGGTGGCACTATTGTTGAGTTAGAAGGATAGAATCATCATATTGCTTTAGGGGACAGCAGGATTTAAAAGGAGATGCCTCACAGCCCTGTTTTACAGATTGGAAGCATCGGTTTAAGGGCATTGGCAGAATCATTTCCTTGTTCTTAGCAGCAGCCACTGCTGTGTCAGTAGTGTGTGGAATGGAAGTCCTAGTTGGTAGTCTGTTATGGAAACGCTGTTTACTGTTATTGTAGTACCGTGGTGACAACATGCCATTGAAATGGAAAACGAGCTCTCCTGCTATCTGGAAATTCCCAGTTCCTGTGCTTAAAACATCCAGGTCATCGCCACTTTCTCCAGCATACATGTAAGTGAGAGAAATGAGGATAATAAGGTGGGAATTCTTTTCGTGAGACTACCCTGTGGCAAAATACCCTGTTACATATTAAATGACATTGGCACTCAGAATTTTATCTTGTTTGCTATGTAGACCCCCCTCCCTGATTTTATCCTGGGTGTTTCATGATGGATGTCGTGTCAAGTCTTTCCCTTTTTGTTGAAACATAGAGAAATTGTGCAGATTAAGCCCTATTCATAATGATACTGTGTATATTAATTTGAAAAGTTTGTGGTGGTGTTAATTTGTAGACCTGATCTTGAAATGACAAGTTAAGCTTTGAGGCTGGCAGGCTTTCTGTATAGTATTTATGTGAACATTTCCCCCTCCTGACTTTTTAATTTGGAAATTGAGCTTGAAATCACCTGCTGTATTGTACTGCACTTTTGTTTGTGTGAGTTCTTGTAGAGATGAAATCATCCTGCTTTGGTCTTGTTTTATTCTTTAAAGTCTTAGCCTTAATACAAATTAAATGTCTTCATAAAAAGTTACAATAAAAGCGTAAAACATAAATTTGAATCATTCATATCTGAATACTTACATAGTTATACAGGTGTTCAATGTAAAGTAGCTTCACAATATGCTTTTGTCTTGCCAAATCCTGATGCAGCTTTTGTTCACCTTTTGTTGCTGTGAGTTCTGTGTTAGCATATACAGATGACTTTTTTTTCCTTCTCTGAAATAAAACTAATAAGCTCAAGGTACTGAATTCCTTCTGCCTTTATTTAAGGAAGCAGCTCTTCCAAAAGGAGGAAGAGTTGCTTTAAAATGCACAGGTAGCAGTGTAGGTGACTTTTCTATCTGGAAATTGCTGTAAAGGCTACTGCTTTCCAACAGTATTCCAGCCGAATACCTACAATATTAGTACTTTTAAGCTTTTATTGTCTGCTTGCAGATCGGCTTTTGCTTCAGCTACAGTAGGTACATGCTGTAAGAGAAATGTGTACAGGTCCTTTAAATGTATTTTTTTTTGCTGCTGATGAGCATGGCATTGTTATGGTGGGGCTGAAAGAATCCAGCGCCATGTGCATGGTCACTATTGTTCTCGGGCAGAAGGGCTGAGGGAACAAACTTGGCTGTACAAAACCTGTGCTGGGCACACTCACATTTAAGATTAATTAATCTTATTACAAGATGTGGATGTGCTTCAGTCTTTTTATGGGAAGCATCAAATATACTTAAGGCTACCAAAAGAGAAGCTATTTCCAATAAATTACTACCTGTTTTGAGTTGTTAAAAAAGAGGATTTAAATATAAGGAAAGTATCATGTTGATAAGAGTTGTGAGACATTTGAACCTATTTCAGGGAAACAGTGTTGTTAGTGTTTTATCTTATGCTGTTGTTTTTAAACTGTAGTAGTCTTAAATGCAAGAAAAATCAGAACTAGCCCAGTCTGATCTCTCTGCTGCTGAAATGGAGCATTTCTTTTGTGTGTTGCCTTTAAAGTGCTAATCTTAGCCCTGAGAATGCTCCAGCCTTTGTTATGGGGATGGTGTGCTGATTATCTCAGTGTTGGAAGTATGAACAGGTTTAGTGATCATGTTTAAACTATATGATGCTGTGCTTATCTGGAGCATGAGAAATATGTGATCAGCAGCCTTAATCATCTCTTGATAATGAGTCAGTGTATCTCAGTGCTTATGAAGACATTTCTTTATTGGCACACAGACCTGACATTAGGAGGACTCGTATCTCTAATGCTAAAATTATTCATATGTTTTATTATAAAGAATGAGAAAGATTACAAAATGGCACCTATTTGATTAGGCAATATAAATCAACTATTTTAAAAATCCCTTGTAAATTAGGTTGACCAGTAAAATAGGTGATGGGATTAATTACCTTCATTGCAGAGATAACAGTAAATTTGATACTGTTGTATATTACCTGATGTTTTTCATATTCGTATTTATAAGTTTTCTGTCATAAGTAGTACTCTGTAGACTGGCAAAGGGCTTATGTTTTGAGTAAAGGGTTGAGGAATAAGTGGTGTGTGAAATGGAACAGTATTGATGTAAAATAAATGGCCTTAAAACTCTAGAATTCACAGATGAACACTGTTACTAAATATTTTGGATCTAGGGTATACAAAGGTTAGATTGAGCTTTTAATCCCTTTAATACTTGACATCTCAGTCTTACACAATAGGGAGTTTAGTGTAGTTTGGAATACAAAGTAGGAAGGTCTTAAAAGTGTTGTGTTTTTTCTTGTATTTAAAATGAAATTCCACTTTTTCAGGTTCCTCTAGTAAAGTTGACCTTAGCTTTAAAAGCTTCATCTGCTTTTAAATCACCTGCTTATAATTTACAAGCAACTTATCTAGAGATTAAACTGATGATCAAGACACATAGATTTAATTAGGTTTTTTGTTCTGTGTACCCAATAGCTGAACTTTGCCTTAGTTTCCCTGTCTCAAAATGCTGAGACTGGTGGTTGTGAGCAGGTTTGGCTTCTTGGATGAAGCACCTATGTACAAAGTGCCACTGCAAAATGTTGGCTGTCCTGCAGCTGTGCAGGCTTAGCTCAGTCTCTGCTTGGGAAGTTTGTGGTAGTTGCTGACGGGGGAAAATGAGTGTGAGGAGCTCGTCTCGGAGAGTTCTGTGCCGTGGTGAGCTTGTGGCTGTGTAGTATCTGAAATGAAGGACCTGCAGAAGTTGAGGTGTGATGTGAAGCAGGGTTACCTGAGATAAAAAGGAGTTGGACATACAGAGAACGCAGATCGAGCCAATGTGGTTAAGTGCTACGTTCTGGTTTATTTCGGCTAAGATGGCTGCTTATATACATTTCTATATAGTTTACAATTACAGTGGCTTTTCATTGGCATACAGCAGAGAGAAGTATGAAAACACACTTTATTTTACTTACTGTTAAGGTGGCTATCACGTGCCTACTAACAATTCTACTCAGTGACCTTCACAACCTTATTATCTTTCCCTGACACCTTAACTACTAATTTTTAACTGCGCAACACTCGGCTAAGTATTTTTAACTGCGTCACAGGCTTCAAGGCCTCACTCAGGCCTTTGTGAAGGCCTCAGCTCGGGTAGTTCAAGGCCTAGGTAGACATCATGTCCACCTTCCCTGAGGAATTTTGCAACAAATCCCCCTTTTTTCTTTTTGAACTACCCAGGCTGATTCAAAGGCACGATTAATTGTTTTTTGCACACATTTAAACACACAAGGTACAACTATTAATATAACTATAATAATAATAATAAAGAGAATGATTCCAAAATGGATCAGATCTTTGATCCAACCAGCAAACCCAAATGAATTGATCCACTTGTCGAGAGGAGTATCAACAACCGCAATCTTTCCCATATTACTTCTTAGTTGTGCAAGTTGCTTATTGATTAAGATTGCGAGTGATCAGATAGGTTCATGCAGCACATGCCTTCAAATTCTTCACATCCATGCCCTTGGGCGAGGAGGAGGAAGTCAACGGCAGCTCTGTTTTGAAGGACTGCATGGCGGACAGTACCAACATCCGCAGCAAGTTCACTCATATTAGATGTTATATTAATTTGTTTTGATGTCCAACAAGCTAAGGTTTGTAACTGGGTAAGAGCTTGTGCTGATGCGACTCCTGGGGCAAAAATTGAGGCTACAACTACCATTGGACTTTGCCACAAATCAACTAAATCTTTACAATGGGAATCCAAATGAAGAGCACTGCGTTTAGATCGTCGGGGTGTTTGTGAAAAATTTGTGATTTGATGAATGGAGGGAGCAAACAAAGTTAATTTTCCAAAGTAGCATGGACCTCCTGCTGCTTTTTGAGGCACTGCTGACCAGGCTTGATCCCCACAGATGAGGAAAACACCTGGTGGTAATTGTCTTGCAGCATCTTGTGCTGGCACTACAAGCTGTGTCCAATTGTTGCAGTACTCTGTGTTACTATAATACAATGGGGATTTAGGAAACAAGCAAGTGTTGCCAGCTTTGGATTGTCTCACATGGCCAAATGTTAAACAATAATTACCTGGTGCAGAACCAAGGAGATCAAATTCCTGCGGTTCAGCACCCTTGACCTTAAGATTTTGAGCAATGACAACAGCTTGGGCTCCTAAATAATTTTTCGGAATTTTATGAGTTTCACACCAAGTTTCAGAATGCATGTGAGTGGATCCAACAGGCTGGTGACACCATGCATTCCAGGCTTCTACTAGATTTGAATATATTTTAGTTTGAGTCCAATTTTGGAACTCTATCATGGAAGACAATGGAACGCCAATTAAACAGGTGCGAAAAGGACTGGACGGTGTCACTAAAGACAAACAGAATGAATCTTGTCCAGTTCGATTGGCCCATGTGACCCACATGTTCTCTGGTCAATATCAAGCACTGCAATCGCGCCTTTTGCCAGGATAATATTAAAAACAAACAGTTCAACCCACAACATTTTGCTGGCACTTCCGGTCGGTTTTTTCCAGTTTCCTGCAAAAGAAAATTACTTATAACTTATAATTTCTCAAAACTACTTATTTCACACACACACTAAAACTAATTTTGATCAGTGTCTGAATTGTCAGAAGGAGTTCCAGGTGGATTGTCGTTCTCAGGTTTGTTCTCTCCGTCTGATGGAATTTTTGCCGGAGGACACGCACGGGTAAATCGACTCGGCACCCAGACAGGACCAGCTTCTGTGGACACACACATATATCCACGGCCATTAAACAACACTTGACTTGGTCCTTGCCATTTACCCGTTCGCATGTTCTTATAGTAAACATAAAGTCCTGGAATTGCCTGCGGCCTTCCCTCTTTAAATGCATGATGATGTATCACGACCGCAGGTTCTTCTCGACCTTCTGCTAAACATAAGTAATTTAATGTAAACAATACCTTAGATAATCTACTAACTACATCAACGTCATCGGTCTGCTTTTGTTTTGCAAGGTATTCTTTCAGGGTATGGTTTGCTCTTTCTACAATAGCTTGACCGGTGGGAGAGTGAGGAATTCCTGTAGTATGTTTCACTCCTGATTTCTGCATAAATTTGGCAACTCGTTGACCGACATAAGCTGGACCATTTTCGGTCTTAATTTCCACAGGCACACCCATGACTGCAAAACAAACAGACAGATGCCTTTCTACATGTAAAGCCTTCTCTCCAGGTTGTGCTGTTGCCCAAATAAATTTCGAATATGTATCTACAGTGACATGGACGTATTTCAATCTCCCAAACTCTGGAACATGAGTTACATCCATTTGCCACAACTCTAAAGCTTTCAGTCCCTTCGGGTTTGTGCCCAGCCCCAGTCCAGGTCCATGATGACTACATTGAGGACAGGCACGCACAATTCCTTGTGCATCACTCAAAGGAGTCTGAAATTGTCGGTGCAAGGCTCGTGCATTTTGATGGAATGTTTCATGACTGTTGTGAGCCTTTTCAAATTTGTTCTGAGGAGGAACATGGACAACACAACTGACTGCTGCATCAGCTTGTGTGTTGCCTTCTCCCAAACCTCTGTTGCACTGATGACTGCGAATGTGCATGACACAGAAGACATGATGACGCTGTTTCAAGATGCTTCTCAGTTGCAAGAACAATTCTCCAAGGCGTTGATTCTTGGTTTGCCTGAGGAGTGCATCTTCGATTCTTTGTACTACTCCTACCACGTACAAAGAATCTGATACAACATTGAGTGGTTCCTTGTTCCAAGTCTGCAAAGCCCAACACATGGCTTTCAGCTCAAGGGTTTGTAATGTATCTCCTGCTTCACCCTTGATTACGTGTTGCAGCCATTCTCCTTGTTGCTGCCAAACACATGCAGCTTTTCTCGTCTTCCGACCAGCATCTGTAAACACCGTCCTGCCTTTCACTGGTTTCAGTGAACACAAAGGTCTTTCCAACCAACGATGACGCGTGATCAGATGCCACATTGGACCTTTTGGCTGCTTATTGTGAACCACACCTGCAAAACCCAACAACGCTTCTTGCAAAGCAACTGAGTGTCTCATCAGCCATTCCAAGTCTTCATCTTTCACGGGAATGCTGATATCTGCTGGCTCTTTCCCGTCTATTTCTGCAATTCTGTCCCTGCCTTTTCTTATCAATGCGGCAAAAGCGTCTGTTCTGCTCATGACGCGATATTTTGGCTGGACAGGAAGAAACACCCACTCGATCACAATTGCTGTCGAATCAAATTTCTGGTCAGATCGGTTTTCCCTCTTTTTTTTTGCCATTGAAAGACAATGGCAAGCGGACAAGCTTCGGCATTGGTTAGAAAAAGCGACAATGGAAGGAATTGTATTTGACGAGCACTCCAACCATGTTGAAGCTTTTCTGACACGTGCACTAAAGCCTTCTGTCGTTCAGGGGTGCAAATTCGCGAACTGCTGGAATCATTTCCACGAAGCCACGGCAGAAATGGCAACAAGTCACCATTGGTGATGCCTACAATGGATCTAACCCATTGCAGGACTCCAAAAAGCTTTTGAGCATCATGCAAGCTGGTGATGTTATCATGTAAGGTAATTTTCTGAGGACGAATTTGTGCGTCTGTGATCAGCCAGCCTAAGTATTTCCAAGGAGCTGATCGCTGTATTTTTTCTGGTGCCACTGTCAATCCCTGATGCTCTAATTGTGAAATCAGCCAGTCTATGTCAGTTTGTGGCAACGGTCGCTTGGTGGCAATGAGAATGTCAGCCATGTAATGATAAATCATTGCGTCAGCAATGTGTTGCCGAATTGGTCGCAAGGCCCAGTCAACAAACAATTGACGTATGCTAGGAGAGTTTCGCATTCCTTGAGGAAGAACTGTCCATTCATATCTTTTTGTTGGAGCCTTCCTATTAATGGATGGTACTGTGAAGGCAAAGCATTGAGTGTCTTGTGGATGGAGTGGAATGGTGAAGAAACAGTCCTTTAAGTCAACAACAACGATGCTCCAGTTTTGCGGGATCATGGTTGGTGCAGGGAGGCCAGGCTGCAATGCACCCATGGCCTGCATCTGTGCATTGACTTTTCGCAAGTCATGTAACAACCTCCACTTGCCTGACTTCTTCGGGATGACGAAAATCGGAGTGTTCCACGGACTGACAGATGGTCGAATGTGTCCAGCATTAAGTTGCTCTTGAATCAGCTGTTCTGCAATTTGCAGCCTTGTTTCAGTCATGGGCCACTGCTCAACCCATACAGGGTTGTTGTTCAACCAGGTGATTTTTAGGATGGGTGGCTGCTCCGCAGTGGCCACTAGGAAAAATGCTGATCTGTGGTTAAAACCATGCCAAGCTGGGACAACACATCTCTGCCCAACAGTCCTTGAAGCTCGACAGGCAAAGGCATGACGTATGGTTGTGCTACAATGACTTGATTGTCTTCGAAGGTGATATGAATGGGATCTGTGCTAACTGAAGGAATCCTCACTCCGCCCACTCCGATGATGTGGTTGCTTGGAGCCTGCAAAGGCCAATCAGAAGGCCAATATAACTGATTTAATATAGAAACATCCGATCCTGTGTCTAGAAGCAGAGTCAGTTGGATCTCTTGAGACCCATGTTGCAATCGCACTGTTCTTTTTGGACGATCGTTCAGATCTAAAGTGAAGAAAACATCATGACCAGTGGAACCAAAACCTTCAGCACCTCTTAGTGCTTCATCAGGCTGTCTTGGTCGTGAACGATGTGGCAACAAGGCTTCAAGAGCTGCAATCTGAGCAATTCTGCTGCCTTTTGGAATTGTCACCGGTGGTCGCAGGGCGTAAGCTAAAATTTGAACTTGTCCTGTGAAGTCTGCATCAATGAGTCCTGGGATGACAATCACCCCTTGTTTGCTCGTGGAGGACCTACCAAGGAGCGAACGTCCAATGTGAGATTTGATGCTGTACATTGGGCCACATACATTGGTGGGAATCAGTGTGACTTTGTTGTTTTGTAGAGTGACTTCTACAGTTGTTTCCACATCTACACCGAGACTTCCCCAAGTGGCAGGTCTGTTTTTAACTAAAAATCCGTTGGCAGGATCTTCGGGGTCCGGGCATCGACTTGTGTCTTCGCGCGGTGCTGCAACGTGCTGCTTTTCAAGTTTCCTGATTTCTTGCAAACTTCCGTGGCATGCGTGTTGAAATTGCATTTGTTGCACCACACGGGTTTTTGACAGGAATTTTTAAAATTACCTGTCTCACCACCGCGAAAACAAATTTGCTTGCTGCGACGTGAAGACTTGCTTTTGGATTTTCCAGTGGTCAGGGCAGCTGCAATGATGTGTCCTTGCTGTTTGATGGCATCATGCATGGTTGCCATGAATGCTGCATTTTGATTAGTTTGTTCTGCTCGAGTTGCTCTCTCTAACATTTCATCAACAGGACTTTCTTTTGGAAGGGTGGCCAAAATGGCTCTGGTACGTGAATTAGTATTTTCAAAAGCTAGAGAACGAAACAGATGATCTTGAACATCTGGTGTTAAATCTGTGGCATCTTTCAAAGCTGAAGCTAATCTGTCTATGAATTGAGCATAAGTTTCATTATTTCCTTGTTTGATTGTAGAGTAAGGTGATGACTTCTTCTTGTCTGGAACCAGCAGCAAGGCCTGAAGAGCTAATAATTGAGCAAGTTGATGCATTTCCACAGGATAGGTGAGCTGTACAGAAGATGAAATGTACGTTCCATGCCCAGTTAGCATGTCGGGCTGGATAGCGAACGGATCACCCACTTGGTGATGCATGTTGGCTTCCTCTGCAGCCAGGCGCTTCCATTCTCGTTCGAAGATGAGAAGCTGCGATGGTGTGAGAAGCAAAGTTGCAATGCTGGTGCAATCAGATGGACAAAGGAGTTCTGCAGTGAAAACGTATTGAATTATGTTTCTTGCTGCTTCTGACCTTAGGCCATAAGTTGTAACAATGTCCTTGGCCTTTTGCAACACCTTATAATCATAAGGTTCCCATTTGGCAGTGCCATTTGTTATTATGACAGGACAGGAAAGAGCATTTGCAGCATCCCAATCTCCAGCCATAATTGCTGTCTTGGCAGCTGCAGCTTTTCGCCCATCAATTGGATTTTTGGAAACAGTTGGTAATTGAGATGAGTTATGTTGTTCTTCTGGGTGGTGTGGCAGTCGAGCAAGCTTTGAAATGATTTGATGCAGTTCAGAGGAACACTGGTTATGTTGTAAAACAGTGATAGGCTGTAGTTGTCTTTGTGGACGCTGCCTGTTACAGGATGCAAAAGCGGTCACGTTTTCCTCTGGGTCAGAGTCGCTGTCAAATGGAAGCGGACAGCCAGCTGGTTTGAGACTGCACGGCAGTGCTGACGTGTTTGCTTCTGCTTCCGTTGCTGTTGTGTGTACAGTGGCTGCTGATGCTGCAAAGCCTGCTTCTTCCCCCACAGGGAGAGCTGCTCGGTCTGTGTCAGTGCTGATGCGGGGGGAGTGGATCCCCCGCTCCAGGTCGGTCTGCGTCAGCGCATGCTGAAGGGAGAATCGTTCCACCCCCTCTGGCACGTCATTCTTGTCTCCGCTTGCCGTTCCGCCCCTGTGCTGTGTCATCTGGGTCTGCCCATCTCTGCCCTCAGCTCCGCCTGAGTCTCTGCCTTTCACCACGCCTCCTGAATGGGGCTGCAGAGCCACTTCCTGTTTGCTCTCAGTCTGTTCGAGCAGCCGAGGAGACCACTGCTCCGCCTGTGCCAGATGTTCTGCCTGAGCTACATGTTCAAGGACAGCTTGCGGGGTAGAACTGACCGGGACGCTCAACCCATGAATTGGATGTTCACCCAGACCAAAAAACTTTGCAACTCTGGCAGGTTTTTGAGGAGGAAAGGATGGAATTCCTGCCTCGTCTCCTCCCGCTCCCTGAAAAGCTTGGATTGCTGTTGCAGCCGCTTTTTTCTCAGCTAACATGGCTCGCAAGGTATGAATTATTTTTTTCCAAACTGCTCCAAGGTCATGGGCGAGTTTTGCCTCCTTGCCCCCCAAGAGAGAAGAATCCCAGAGCAATTCCCCAATCTCCTGCCATTCTGATGTACTAAAAACCAATGACGAATCATGCAACTTTCCCCATTTCCATGCCCACAGGGCTATCTGTTCAATCTCAGTCTCTTTCACCTTTTCACCTCTCTTTGAAAGGATAGTAAACAAAAGGTGAATTGCCGCAGAAATCTCAGCATCCATCTCAGTTCTACCTTCCCTTCCTCCGCTGCGGCTTACCTTCTGTCCACAGGGTGGTGGTGACGCTTTTCCTCGGCGTCAGGCCGCTGTGGAAATCCAACTCCTTGCTCCGTTTTGCTCGACCAAGCACGGAGTCTCTGCGCGACAACCTATCCGTATTTAAACAAAGGTTCTCTCCAGAGCGTATCTGTATTTAAACACCGCTCTGGGTCAGTGCCCACGTCCGGACTAGTTTCGGCATCGATGCTTACAAGGGCACACACACTCCCAGGTCCCTGTGTTCAGGCGCCAGTATGAAGCAGGGTTACCTGAGATAAAAAGAAGTCGGACGTACAGAGAACGCAGATCGAGCCAATGTGGTTAAGTGCTACGTTCTGGTTTATTTTGACTAAGATGGTGTCCTGGTTTAGGGCAAATTTGGGAGGAAATCTCCGAATGGGGTTCCTCTGAAAAGCAAATCCAAACAGCCCCTCCCCCCAGCAGGTCCGAGGAAAGAACTCCCTCAAAGAAGAGTGGAAAAAACCCTATTTATTTAACAAACAAAATGCCCACAAGCATAAAGAATGAATAATAATAATAATAACAATAATATGAAACAATAAAACCTCTCGCTGCTCCGAAGAGAGATGGCAAAACTGAGAGTCCGTGCCAGGAGTCTGTTTATCAGTCCCTTCAGTGCTGGAAAATGCCGAGTCCCGGCCCGGTGGGCCATGGGTGCAAGATCCCGGTGCTCCTCTGGGTTTTTCAGTCCAGAGCATATTTAAACAGTCCCAAATAAAAATAAAATAATAATAAAAAAACCAGTCCAGGAAAGCTTCTTTGCTTCAGCTAGCTAGACTAACAAAAGGGAAAAAAAAAACCTCTCTCTGGCTGCCCTCCGTGCATCCGACGAAGGACAAAAAAAAAAGAAACCACACAGTCCCAAGGACGAGAGCAGATTCAGAGGAGTGAGTTTGTTTCTCAAAACAAACTGCGCGCTTCTTCTTTCCCTGCTCACTCTCAGAACCAGTCTTAAAGGTACAGAACACAGAACAGACGATGTGGGGATACAGGCATCATAGTCACCCTAGGAGAGATGGCTGCTTATATACATTTCTATATAGTTTACAATTACAGTGGCTTTTCATTGGCGTACAGCAGAGAGAAGTATGAAAACACACTTTATTTTACTTACTCCTAAGGTGGCTGTCATGTGCCTACTAACTAGTCTACTCAATGACCTTCACAACCTTATTATCTTTCCCTGACACCTTAACTACTAATTTTTAACTGCGCAACACTCGGCTAAGTATTTTTAACTGCGTCACAGGCTTCAAGGCCTCAGTTAGGCCTTTGTGAAGGCCTCAGCTCGGGTAGTTCAAGGCCTAGGTATACATCATGTCCACCTTCCCTGAGGATTTCTGTAACAGTGATGAGTTTGTAGGTGAGGACATGGTTCTGTCACTGGGAAGTCTGCTTGATTTGCAGGATCTGTTACCCCTTTCCTGGCAATGGGAAGGAGCAGCAGGGACTTGCTGTCTCTTGGCTGGTGGATTTGTATACGACCAGTTATTTATTAGGGATATTTTCAGGACATCCTGACTGTAAGAGGTAACTCTTCACATTATACAGAGGGCGAAGGGTCCCGTTGATGGGGAAGGCATACATTCCCTGACTTCTGGTGAAACTGATCCAGAGTAGCTTGAACTTTCCCCCAAGCTGGAGAGATCCAGTGATATTGCTTAGGAAAAATTAGGCACTATTAGAATTGGAACACTGGCATGTGCCAATATATGTAGGTGTAGTGCAGCTGGCTTAGTGCATGAGTTAGGAATGTGCAGCTCTGGGTACATGCACACGCCTTTGTCAGCCTGCATTTTCTTTCATGGCACTTATTTTGCTGGGATTTAGAGTATAGATGCCATTTGTCAAACATTGTGAAAGCTGTTACAGCAAATTTATGCACCACTAGTCAAATCATTCATATTTGTGGTTGTGTTGACTGTGTGGAGAGAGACCTATGTGACTTCATATATTATGTGGACAGTTTCAGCAAGTGAATAAGAGGAAAGGAGAAATTGAATAACACTTGAAAAAGTGGTGTCCCATGGCATCATAGCTGTTATTTAACATGACTGCCAAATGTAAAAAAACAGTGACTGACATAAGCAGAGGTTAAGAATTAAAGCACTGCTACAGTGAGGGTGAGGAACAGTTCTGAATTGTATTTAACAGCTTTGAGGCATAAAGGAACATGAGTCCCAATTATTGTTCATGGGGCATGGCATTTCATACATTAAGAACTAAGAGAATTATTTCTTATTCACACCAGTAATGTCATTAAAAAAAAAAAAGAATTGTGCACATCTTCCATTAATACAAATGGAAGAGATGTTTGTGGAAACTCAGGAGATTAAAGTGCTATGATTAACATCTACAAAGAATTCAATAATGCAAAAATACTATTTGCAAAAACGCTTTACAGAGGATTGTTCTGTTAAGGTTGCGTCATGCAAGAATATTCTTAGCTGCTTTTTAGAAAGTTAAATGTTCAATTAAGTGGTTTTAGTCACCTGCATGCCAATTTTAAAGATAAGTAAAATAAAAGTATTCTTAATTCAGAATAATCCACTTGTAATCTTAGTGCCTTCTATCCTTTCACATGGAATAGTATGTTAATATTAAATGGAAACTATCCTTTGTGTGTGTTTTCATAAATAACTGACTAATGTTAGGAGAAATACACAGATGTGGTATTCCAAATATATTGCTATCAAAGGGTTTGCAACAGTCTATCCTGAGTCACAGGGTTATGAAATTTATCTGACAGGAAATGCTTTGCTCTAATGGAAATCAGTTACTATGCAGAAAAGTAGAATAAATTCTTAATACTCTGGAGTAAGCAGCATAAGTTTTAGCTGCTTATGTTGGTTATATAGATTAATGCTTTTGTGTCTTCTTCCAACTATCTGCTTTGCTCTACAATGAGCTCTTTGAATTTATGCTATACAGTGATATATACTTTAATGGGAAAAGATGTGTGTGTGTAATTCATCAGACCTCCTGTATTAGTTCTCTTTGGTGAGACCACCCTATGTATGTCTGCTGCCTTCAATGGTCATTTTTGGTAAAAGAACCCTTATGTTGAGCTCCTAAGCATTTGACAGACTACACGATATTCATGCTCACCTGTCTTTGGCAACATTTCCATTTTATGACATTGCTTCCTAGATATTTCAAATTTCAACATGTTGAAAGTCAATATGCAGCTCACCTCAAATGTTTTTTAAACTGATCTGACAATACATGCAAACAGATGAATTCGATGAGTGGGGAGTAGAAGGGGCTTGTATCATACTAGTAGGAGACTGCTTTTAATCCCAGAAATTTTGTGTATAGAGTTCTCGTTTGTGCCTGTTGATCTTTCTTCTGCTCTTTATGTAATAGGTATTTCAATAGATTATTCTAAGTTTGAAGTGTGAAATTTCATTGCGGTAATAAACTGATAAAAATGAGAAAAAACCTCCAACTTGTTTGTCATGAAGTCTCCTGGGGCTGCTGTTTTTTCTGGGGAGACCTTATAGGGGATGATGTGGCCTACAGGTTCCCAAAATTACACACTTCTCCTTATACAGCAGGATGTCACAATATTGACATTGTGTTGTGACATGGTAAAGCATCTTTATTGAATTATCTAGAATATGTTACTCAGCCTGTTCTGCCAGCATGTCAGTTCTGCCAGTTTGTTATTTTTGCCATTATTTCTTTGTTACTGTGGAAAAATCTTGTTCTCCAGTCACATTCTACTCACTGACTTTTCTAGTGTTAAGTGGTATTTTCTGTTGACATTTGGATGGGGCTACCTATGGATTTCCAAAAAGTGCTTGGTGAATATTTGGGTTTTAAAAGAGTAGTTGCTTGTTCTAAATGGTAATATAATGGGAATTGTAGTGTGATAATGTGTAGCTATCACACTAAAGTGGAAGTGCACATCTATATTATTGCTGTAATATTTTGTCCAGCAGTGACTAAGATTGTATCAATGTCTAAATTGCAAAAATGTGATTTTTCATGGGATGAACAAGTCACATGCCCCTCTTATGTGACATGCATAGATCTAAATGCTTAATCGCATAGGGGAAAAATATTTTACATTTGAAAGTAATTAATGCCCTTCTACATCCTCTCCAGCAGACTGCAGTAAAGGAATGCTAAAACATCTGTGAGAAGTGACATAGTAAGAGGAATGGTAGATAAGAACCCAAACCCCAATGCCAGAATCTTACTGACTTTTAAGGTATCAGAATTATTCTGACCAGTATATAGGAAAAAAACCTCTAACACTCTTGAAAGGAGTAGTTCATAATTCGGTTATAGGAACACAGTAGAATGTATGTTTTATGACCAAATATTGCATGTGCAGGTGCCTCCTTAGACTTATATTTGTCTCTAAGGAGCAATTCTGTTAATTTACTAATTTCTGTGTGTGAAAACTAAGGACACATGAGGTACAACTGTAATCTGCTGGTGCATGCAGAATGGTTTTTGTAAGTGTTTTGTAATACACGGGAAGTATTAAACTGCCTAGTCAAAATTCTTATTTAACTCTTGAGTACTTAAGACCAAGTATAAAGAGCAGAAAATAGGTGCAGTGTTAGTCCAGCCTAAACTGTGAAACATCTGACTGTTCTATTTTACCTTTTTCAACATTAAGGGAATAAAATAGTTCTCCTTATGTAGAAAAGCTACAAAATGTGTATTTCCTTAGCTTTTTCTGTTTCTAATAGTTGGACTCAATAGACAAACACCAACTTTGGCAAAGAGTCATTAGCAAACTGTTTCTAATTTAGCATCATTAAACAATGTGAGTCTGCAAATTTAAGCTATGAATGACTCAATGAATGCAAACCCTTTGTCAAACAGATAAATGTGGATGTGATACTAAGGCTCCCAGAGTCGTTAAATGCTGGTAGGAACAAAAGCTTTATAGCACTGACTGAGCCAAATATTGCTTTGTTTCTGTGGAAAATAAATTTGAATTAACCAGCAGGCTGTAATTATGCTGCAAACAGCTTGAGACCTGTGATTGTTTAGTTGTTTAAGAAGGAATTTTAAAGAAAATATTTTCTATGTGCATATTCTTAGGAAATCGTACAAAAACAGTTGATGTTGCTCAGTCCTCTTCTGCTGACTTTGTGGCAACTGATCTTCTGCTGGCTTTGATCACAGTGTGACCTTACTAGAAAGCGATACAAAAACGTTTTAAGTGATGTAGGGAGTATCTTTCTTTCTGTGTTCTCCTACTTGCCATTGAGATTCACTGGTGCTGGGAACAGTGACAATGTCTTCAATCACCTGAGTGTTTATAGTAGCTCTCATCATTTCTCTTGATGTGCGCTTGTGTGCTTGGACACAATATGGTGATTGCATGTTGAAGTCCAGAGACTTGATTGTACTAAAAACAAAAGGGGGAAAAAAAGAATGGAAAGGTTAAGGCTTGACATTTAAGTACTAGTCTCCAAAACTTTGCTTCTAGAAATAGCTTCAGTTGGTTACCTGGAGTGTAACTGTGGTTAAGCATGTGTCATTGTCCCTGTCCTTCAAGTGAGATTGTAGTTGTTCCCCTTGTAGTCTTGCTGCCTTTGGTGATGGTGCTGGAAGAGCTGCTCAGCCTGCGTTGCTTCTGTACTGACTTTCACCTTCTTCAGCTGGTCACTGCAATGAGCATCTTGTGCTGTAACTGTGTCAGAACAGCAGACAAAGCTGGTGCACTGTCTGCCTCTGCCCATCAGTGTGTGCCCACAAATGACCTTCGTCCTTCTCTGCCAATTTTGGGATTTTGCAAGTCCTGTATCCTCATCTCCTGCTTCCCTTGGCCAGAGCCTTGTAAAAGTAAAAGACCACTGCTTTGGTCTATTATATAGAGTCTGTTTTTATGTTCTCCTTTTACAGAACACCCTCAGTTTAGAGGAAAGGTGGAAAGTGGGACATCTATTTGCTTTTTAATTTACGAAACAGTAAGTTTTACTTTGTGCCTTTCTCCTGGAGTGGAGATTTAGAAGAGCTTAGTATGAAGTTACTAAGCAAATATTTTTAAATGTTCTGCTGTTACTGCTGCCCTTCTAATGTATGAAAAAGATCAGGTATAAAAAGTGAAATATTAAAATATAAACATCAGAACATTGTCCAAAGTGAGCAGTATTCTGCACTAGCTGCCATAGCTGTTTTAGGAGATTGTATTCACAGTAATTACAGTGCAATGAAAATTCACTTGAGGCAGAAGGTTTGTAAACTTCTGGTTGTGGTGGCCCCTTTCAAGTGGACAGAATTAAATAGCATTTTAAAGAAATTCAGTAGCCTGACAAATACAAGCTGTTTTTAGTTTCAGTGGCAGCCTCAAGTTCATCTAATAAAAATATGGTCTTTAAACTCACCAGTAAAAACAGTGACATCTGAAGCCAATAGCGTAGAACAACTGGCCATAGTGATAAAAGTTATGTTGCATTAATATAGTGTGTTATAAAGGTATATTATAAAGATAGCTTCTTACAAATATTAAAGTGAATGCTATATGTATAAAAATATAGTTTTTATTTCTGCTATTAGCAAAACTTATACATAGTAGTGAGATAGTTGATATGTAGTCATGCGTGTAACTAAATGGCCTGTTTGATTGAAATAACATCCAGCGAACATATAGTAGAGACTCTGCTGTTAACATGCCAACTATCAACACTGACTGTCTGTAAAAAGTGAAGACCAATGCCCAAGCTGAAAGTGATAACAAAGACACAGCCAAGACACACGCATGCTCTAAAAAGGCGGACCCAAGGAGGGGCCATACTAAACAGTTCCTAGAATATAGAAACTAGTTTGTGGAAAAGTTTGAATATGCAACAGAATGATGCAATAGAAAGGGTATTTAAAGAAGGCCTCTGAAATAGCAAGCTGTGCACTTCGCTGAATGCCAAGTCACCTGGTCATACTTTGCTTTTTTTCTGTCTCCTAATTGTCTTAATTTTTTTTAACATTTTTTTTTAAATTTACCAAAAAAGTAAACCTCGTTTTTAACAGAACTGAGGTCTGAACCTACTCGTTGGTCTGTGGAGAGGAGTTAACTTGCTATGTCAGCCTATTGGAACAAAAATGACCTTTTTTCTTTCTTTCTTCTGCTAGCTGTGAGAAAAATGGCAGGAGACGATGTTTTCTCCTTTAAATGCCTTTATTAAAATATCAGCTCTTTTAGAAACAGGTGCCTGGGGGGGATGGGGTGGCCTCCACCGTAGTGCTGAGAAGGAGAGGGGGGCTGGGCACTCTGCTGCTGCACACAGCCGAGTGGGGAATTAGCCTCCCCCCTCACGGGAGCATGCTCCCGACAATTCCATTTCAACGTGGTTCTGCCGAGGAGTCGATTGTTTAGAATGGTTTTCTGGTCACAGCGAGATCAAAATTTCAGGCATTAGTTGGCTTTTACTTCTCAGTCTTTATTGCTGCCATTCCTTTTGTTTTAAGTTGTTGCAAAAGAGACTTAATTACTGTTTGTTTTAAAAGTTGTCCCGATTTTCCTGAGGCATTGCATCCTGGGATTCTTAATTACCATAAGGGGTGTTAGAGTTTGGTTCTTGATGAGTGGGGGGGGGTGAAGTAGCCAGGCAGAGTAGAGAGGTGTAGGAGTCTTACATTGCCATGGAAACGACATTCTTGCCTGACAGGCCACGAAGACATATTACAAAATGAGTACCAACAGTTTCTAACATTTAACTTTACAATTCTATAACTAATAACTTCTAACTTTATACTTTAATTTTTAAGAGTTTTTTTTTAAACCTCGTTTTTCACAGCTGGAATCATGTATCTGTTTTAAAATATGAACTTGCATTTCCTATCAAAACCTTTTTGTAATAAGAAATCATTAGCAGTTGATAAAACTGGTTAGATTTACTGGGTTGCTGATACCATAAAAGAATTAAATTAGAAATTCTTGATAAAAAGTAGTAATAAAAGGAAGAGATGTTATTTTAGGGGACGACAAGTATAAAAGTAACTTCTTTGCCTGAATAAAGGATTTCCTGAAATCGTATGAGTAGACGATATGGAATGGAAATGTGCAATACCATGACTGCATAATTTTTTCATCTATATTATATTAACATTTGAATTTCATAAAAAACATTAAGTTTTTCTTTAATACAATGCTGCCATATCAGTTCTGCTTACTGAGCTCCAAGGTGGCCAAGTACTTTGTTGGGGAATTCCTAAATTCATTAATCATGAAGTTGGAACATCTATACATAATGGGAAGACAGCAGTATAGTAAATAAGGTTTTTTTTGTAGACTAAGCTTACTAAAATACTCTTTGGCAGAT
Source organism: Trochalopteron elliotii (assembly GCA_024734555.1). Classification (NCBI taxonomy): domain Eukaryota; kingdom Metazoa; phylum Chordata; class Aves; order Passeriformes; family Leiothrichidae; genus Trochalopteron; species Trochalopteron elliotii. The sequence continues at coordinate 52,673 of JANPWX010020113.1, forward strand.
TATGCATACAAAGTAAAAAAATATTGTTTTTAATAGCAAATGAAAGTTTTGCTGTCTTTTACTGGCCTTTTAATTAATAGGTTCATTAGCAAATTACATGCATAGGTGCATGCATAGGATAGCCCTGGAATGTACCAGGGGTTTTTTTTTTTTTTTTGATATGTCATAAAATCATAAAGATTTGGCCTGCAATAGGAATACCCTAATATGAAATTTAAATTTCTGTCCTTGTTACCTGATAAATACCAGAGTCTTGGCACATGCCAGGGGTGATTGCATCTGAAGCCATTTTACCAGCAACCAGAACACTTGTGGTCATGGTTCATTGAACAGCAATTTGACAGAGAAAATAAGGTTATAGTCCTTTCAAAAATGAACTATTGAGCTTCACCAAATTATGAACTCACTCTCTGGCCAATCTGGCTTTGGCAAAGCTTTTACTGAGTTATGTTAAGACTGGATTTTAAATAAAGTGGAGAACATGGAGTCTAAAATATCTGTAGCTGTAGGCTGATCTCCTTACTTTGTTTTCAAAGAATCTCTACAGTAGTTTGAGAAACAGATTAATGGATTACTGCTGGAAATTAACAAATCCTTAATAATATTCTTAGTTGCCTTGTTTCTGTTGCATCAGAATAAACTTGACTACTTCTGAAGAAAACATAAGAGAGTATTGGTTTATTTCATTTGTGCCACTAAGCTCTACAAAATGGCAAATGCATGATTTGAATATTCTAGTTGAGAATAAAATCTGTCATGATTTTCATGGATCTTTGCTTATCATGGGTTACCTGAATGTCTCTGAACTGTTTTAACAGGTTAGTATTTGCTAAGTGGTTTAGACAGCAGTTTGCCTCTGTGAATCATGTTGCAACTCCAGCCAGTGAAATCTGTCAGTATTTGCTGGAAAGTTAAAGCATGTTAATATCCAAATAATGAACACTCCATATTTCATCACTACAAAAAATATCAGTTGGAAATACTTGGAGGATTAACTTGGAGTCATGAGAAAAGGACATTTGGTTACAGCCTCTAGGAAAAAACTGTGTTGTACTTGAAAGAATCAACATGCTGTTAGAAAGAAAATTCTGATTCAACCTACTTTGTGATAGCAACTAATTAACCTCTGGCACCTCCCTCTGAACTGCAAGCCACTGCTTCCCAGAGGTTACAGAAATGCAGTTCCTCTGCCTTCCTCTTGCAGTGTTAATATTCATTTCACACTCAACTCCAACATTCCCTTGTTCTTACCACTATGATGTTCAACCCTCTCCAGACCAAGTGTGTATGTTGATGGTGGTTTTAACATCCACATTTAGAGCAGCTTGTTGTGAATTCTCACTACATGTTACTGTAGTTTTAACTTTTAACTTTTGTTTCCTAACTTTTTTAAACTCTGGTTAAAAACGGTACTGTTCCACTTCTTGTTTAATGATTTCTATTGATCAGAACAATAGAATTAATTAGAAAGTGAATTAACTTTCTCCTTTGGTAGTATGCCTAATTGTGATATACTGTACTTGAAGTAAAAAAAAATCAATATGTTTACATTCATTACTATTGAGTTAATTATAGTGCTTCGTAGACCTATATTAATAAATGTAAATAATTCCTTTGGTAAGTGTCCAAACAATATAGATGAACTTACTGTGGTTTTGTTGGGAAGTCAGTTGGACATTCAGCACATTTCCCATCTGTTCTGGGTGTGAATGGCAGAGTTATTTCTCAATCTTAATGTTACAACCCCTGCAACAGAAGCTACATTCTGAATACTTAAGGACAAACAGCCAAGAAACTTGTCTGTTTCTTTTCGTAATGATTTTAAGTGACGTGTTCACTTTCTATTTTCTTCCAAGTTCAGAGAAAGTATTTTAAATACTCCTTCATGTAGCATCTATCTGATCTGACATTTTGGGAAGATGCTTCAAAAGCAAAGAGTCAGATTCATGCTTGTTGAATCTGTTGTTCTTCACACCCACGCTTGCAAGTCTCCCCACATTATTTTGTATTTCTTCTTAGAAAGACATGTACAAATTTAGAGACTGGATGTCCTTTGAAATTATGTAAGACTCTTGCCTCCATGCAATTGTATGAAAACTAAAATAAACAAAACCCACCAAACCCAAAACACCCTAGAACCGAGTGAACAAAAATATTTTGGGTCATGAACCAGCAACTGCTTGCTGCTCTGTTGCATAGTTGTATTTGTTGGATGCAGAGATAGTCTGGAGAGCCCTTTTCTAAGGTATACCCTGTAAACTTTGTTTAAATTACTCTGGTTTTGTTTTATAAAACAGAGATAATTGTGTTTAAAAAATAGCAGAAATCTTGCATGCCGCAATTCACCCACATTAGTTTATTCAGCTGAATACATTAGAAGTCACAGCTGTTTACCTTTGTGTACCCTTGTTCCTACAATGTTATGTCTGTGTGCATAAAATCTCACTGTTTCAAACCCATGTACACTGTTAAATGCTGAATTTGTTTTGAATATGTTTTTGTAGCTGACCTTTTGTACTCATGGCTTTGAACAAGGCACATTGATGCTATGAGGGTAATATGTGAGTTTCAGAAAGTGCTCTACATGGTCTTTGTACCCGAAGAAGGTGGGGGTAAATATTTTTTTTAAAAAGGAAATGATGAAAATTATTTTTCTTCCACAAATTTCAAATTTGTCCTTACATAGTGATCATAAAACTGGGGAAAAGGAGGGGGATTTTAAGCACATCCTTGTTACTTAAAGTAATTTCTGAAACTAGCGTGGAGGCCAATGTTTTAACCTGCATGTTTAAAATTTGGAAATCTTTTTGTATATGAAATTTACAGCAATTATGTCAAACAGCTATAAATCTTTTTTGAGATATGGAGTCTTGATTAACAATGGAGATGCCCTCTTCTGTGGATTAATAGCTTATGTTTGCTAATTAAAATTGTGTACATATTCATTATGCCTCTATACAAGCTCATAGGTAGAACATTAGATCACAGAAATTACAGAAACTAGTTGTTATTTTTCTGTAGAAGAATTTTATTTACATTGTATAATAATTACAGATTAGCATAGTTAGGTTCTCAGATGTAACCTAATTTACATCTCAAGATGAAAATAGTAGGCTAATAATACTGTAGTAATTCTTTAACAATTGTACCAAAAATTAGCTCGTTCTGTCTAGATTTGGACAGTAATTGCTTGGAATCAAATCTTGAATTAAACTTATGAAGTATTTGCCTGCACAGTAGCAAAACACTGGATATCATGTCCTAAAGAGTTCTAATTACGTGTTTCTAAAAGCAGGTTAAAGCTGCAGCTTGAAACTCCATGATGTATATTTTCTATTATGAATAGTCATGCATGAATGAGGCGTAATGCAAGTTGTAAGAATGAAAATACTTTCTTTAATATTACACTTAAAATTTCAGTGTTTCACCAGTTTGCCAAGGAAAAGGTAAGATGCTTGATTTTGGAAACCAGATGAAACCTCTAAAAGAATCCTAAAATACTGGCTCATAGAAATAACATAGTGTGCAAGTGTCTAAATCAGGGAGCTGGGTATGGAAAGAAAAGGAAAAACTTACTAGCTAAAAAGTAGTTATGTCTTTTTAGCGACTGTTAACGCTTCACTTTCTTGAATTAGCTGAAGGGAACCACTAAGGACTGATTCTGTTGCCTGCTGATTTTTTTTCCCTGTAGCCTCTGTGCTGTCACATTTCATGCCAGAAGACTATGGTTTTAGAACAAAAGATCACTGAATGAAAATGAGTTTGGTCTTAAGGTTTCTCTGTTCCAATTTTCTTAGATCTCTGGTGGAAGAGGAGGATCCTCATATGAAAGTATCTCTTGGTAGCAGCGATATGGGCGTCTCTGCCCATCTACAGTCTTTGAAGACAGGAACCACAAGATTTTTCACCAGCAATACTCACAGTTCTGTGGTATTGCAGGTAATTAAATATTCTTATGCCTGTATTGAGCTGTACTGAGAATTTTGGCTGCTGTAAGCAATGTGTCCACTCAACAGATTTTATTATTCTAATAATTCTTATAAAGCCTAAAAAACTCTCATGTTCTTGTGCTGTCAATGCTCACAAGCAAGCATTGCTTGGGACTTCTTTTCCTGTGAGATAGAGGTTCAGCTTTTAGTAGCAGCTTTGAAAAAAAACCTGGTCTTTTTCTGGGGTCCTATCCCAGTCCACTCTCAAGCTCTAAGAGGTAACAACATTTAAATTCTGACGTGACAGCTGTATCAAAGAAGCTCACTTAAATATTATTATTTAATTAAGTAAGGCATGTCCCTAAGATGGCAGAGCCCTGCCAGGTTTGGTATAATGCCCTGTGCTGGGTCTGACTATAGCACTACTGTGTGGTAGAACATCTATAGGAGACAATTCTTGCTAGTATTAGAAAAATACCAGTTTGAAGGAAAATGTTTAATGTTTGAGCTTCTGTTCCACAGTAAATGAAGGAGGAGAGTATTTAATCCATCCTCCATTATCCACAACTGTGCACATCTTGGGAGGAAATTTTGCTCTAGGATGCCACTGTAGATTACTTTATTTTTTATTGCAGTTAGATGTTATAAGTAATTCAGAGGAGATCAGATGTATAATGAGAGCTTATTTTGGAGTTTTTAGCATATCAACTTTGATAACAAATTTGATAATCATAGAACCAGCTAACAGCTTTCCTTTCAGGCCACAGACTTTTGCAGCCTGTTAGGTTGCAAACCCCTTAAATTGCTGTGGAACAGAATTATATCTAGAACGCATATGTGACCAGAAGGGGTAGGTCCAAAAAAGATAGTAGTCCCTACCTGAAACAACTGCTATTGGGAAAGCTTACAAGAGAAACTCCTTCCTGAAAATAACTTAACTATTTGAATAAAACTACTTTCTAAGGCCTGGTGTACTTTGCATTCATCAGCTGTATCTGGAAAATAATGATTATTCTGCTTGTTTTCAATTAATAATGTTCATTGAATATATTACAGATAATATTTTTAAGATGACAAATTATTTCTTTGTCATTTTTTTGGACCTACAGTACACGTGTACATAAAAGTAAATAAATATTTACATAAAGGAAATAAAAGAGATTCCTAGTCTCCTCCCAAATCAAAGGGATGCTTTGCATTGTGCTTTTCTTGCAGGGTTTTGACCAACTGCGAGTGGAAGGTTTGCTCTGTGATGTGACACTTGTTCCTGGAGATGGTGATGAGGTGTTTCCTGTCCACAGAGCAATGATGGCTTCTGCAAGTGATTACTTCAAGGCCATGTTCACAGGTGGTGTTTTTATTAAAGCCATGTACTGCTGTCTCCAAATTGCTCTAATTCAGACACTCAGACACAAGTTCAGTGCTGTGTGTGAATCAGTCCAGGATTGCAAACAACACTGTGGACTAAACATCTCTCTATTTGCATATGGGATTTTTAAATTAAATTTTAAAATTGTATTTTAATCATCTCTAAATTTATGAAATAATTTCAACCCCATCAAAATGATCATATACATTTACCTGCATGTCTATTTCAGGAGGAATGAAGGAACAAGATTTAATGTGCATTAAGCTTCATGGTGTGAACAAAATAGGCCTAAAGAAGATCATTGATTTCATCTATACTGCAAAACTTTCCCTTAACATGGACAACCTTCAGGACACTCTGGAAGCTGCCAGTTTTTTGCAGATTTTACCTGTTTTAGACTTCTGTAAAGTATTTCTTATCTCTGGGGTAAGACTATTTGTTTCCCATTTACAATGTTTAAAGCCTTGGTATGTAGTTTTGCTTTTTCTTCTGTGATGACACTGACTTACATAATAGTCAAAGTTATGTCTAAAACTTGCCATTATTCATAGTTTAGATTCACAGAGAACAAATTTGCTTTATAGTTTCCTTGAAAAACTTGGTTTTCTTCTGAGTTGCATACAGTATGAGTTTGATACAAGTGTTTTACCACATTAAAATTCTTCCCTTACAAGTCTGATATGAGATGTTTCAGGGTCTCCCTGCATGATTTCACTCACTCTAGCATTAGTCTGCTTGTTGCATTCATTTTATTCCTGTAGTTACAGCCCTTCAATCTCAATGGGGGTGCAGTTGCCTGTTTTCTGACTCAAACACAGTATAAAAGCAACACCAGATAGGATCCCTCACTACCTTTCCTTGCCCTCCTGTCCTGCCAGCAATGAGGAGCACCTGCTCTGTGGGGCTGTAGAACAGCGGTGGTGCAAGAGCTGTGCTGTCAAAGCAGTTCTGCCTGGAGAGAGACTGCAGTTATTTTTAATGTTTCCTGGAGGTTTTCTAATGTCGATGTTAAATGCTTCTATACCTCACTAGAACTCTGACTTTAACAGGGACACTGGTGTGCTCCACACAAATTACAAAATTATCTGGAATTCAGCTTTTAAATTCTGTAATGAGAAATAAAGAAGCAGATATTCATGTTGCTCTGCAGAGTACAGGCATAGAAATGTGACCTCCCTAACTGAAAATATGTACCAGGATTTATGCAAACCAGAAGGACTCCAAGCTGGTAATAACAGCAATCTGTTTCATACGATGCGTTAGAGATATTTAGGCTTGATAATGCCTTTTTGCTTGTAATTTGGAAATATTTTCTAACCGACCAGTCATCTGATAATGCTGTGATAATGTTTCATTAAGCTTAATACTCTTCAATCCAACCCACCTATTTTATGATGCTCAGTGTTTTTTTACCCTCCAAAATGATGCCTCTCCAGGTTTGACATTACTATAAATACCAGCTTGGAAAAAGATCTTGGTGGTGTTTTGAATCAGGTATTTGAAAAGGGCTCCCTCTGGTGGGAGCTGAGCCCTGAGGACACTGTGTTGCCCTTTCCCCTTTCTGGGTAGGGCAGCTGCTTGTTTATTTTGCTTTGTTAAGGAAAGAACTTTTTCATATTAAATTGTGTTATTGTTTAAAATGCTCATTCTCTGAAAGTGTGTTCACTTGTGATGTTGACTCAGTCACTGTTTTTGTTCAAATAAATATCTTGTTTGATACTGCATTTTCAAAGAATGAGGAAGACTTTATTAATTATCTTAATTTTATTGGGGTTTTTTTTCAGGAATGCTTTCATTTAGACCATGTCTAAGGGGAAATAATCTCATTCATGGTATAGCGGTAGAGGAAGTACAAAATTGAGGTTGTTCTGTTAGCCTAGTTGTTCTTAGCATCCTTATATAAAGAATTTTTGAATGACCTTACTTCTAAATTTGTTGAAACAAGAGTTGGTGAATGTCCTGGGTTGCAAGTATAAGATATGCACAAAGTATTCTATCACCATCTTCATGAACTGTTGAAACCAATTGCTGAAGCAGTGTTCTTCCAGATTTCCCCCTCCCTCTTCTGTTAAGGTGTCTTCTGTTAAGGTGTCTTCTGCTAATGGGTCTTCTGCTAATGGGTCTTTTGTTAATGGGTCTTCTGTTAATGGCCTGCTGCATGACTCATAGGTAACTCCCTCCGGGAGTTATCCCTCTTTAATGGGCCATTAAGGACCCCCTGTATGACTCATTATCCCATTGTGAGATGCTCCGCCCAGGGGGAGGAGCCAAGCGTTCTCACCTGGATATAATCTGGGATTTGGGACAATATGGGGGACCTTACCCACTGGATTCCCAGAGGATCAGAGCTACCAGACCTTTCTACGGGATCACTGCTTCCGTCATCCCACTCAGGTTGTATTCTGACTCTGTCAGTGGTCTTTTGTATTATTGCATCTATTTTATTTTATTTTATTTTATTTTATTTTATTTTATTTTATTTTATTTTATTTTATTTTATTTTATTTTATTTTATTTTATTTTATTTTATTTTATTTTTCTCTTCTTCCTGTTAAATTGTATTTCTGACTTGAAGCCTCTCACTCGTTTTGCTTTCAAACCACTACAGTGAACAAATGAGCTTCTCCTCGAAGGAGCATTTCTGTAATTTAAATGAATATTCTGAGCAAGTCTTGAGCTTATTTCTACTGAAGTTAGCTGGCTTTAGAGCTGAGGTAACCATTCCCAGACAAATGCCTGTCTTTGAATTGTCTGGGGAGTCCATTATTAAAGAGATTATAGAAGTCAGTTTATGTAAGGCATAATGTAGTTGTTTACTTCATAAGAGGGTATTGGAAATGTTTACAAAGAAAAACTGAAGCTTAAGGTAACAACTTAATTTGTGTAACAAAAATAATGAGACCTTCAAAGAACAGTATCTGTTGTAGCTGACTTGAAAGTGTTTTTTATTTGCCCTGCACTTACACCCCTCCTGTCAAGTAGCCCATTGCTCTGATTATCTTTGCTCTGCAACCAGACTCTCAAAGAAACAATGGAATACTTGCTAAGATGTTTTCAGTCTTACTATTGGTTTTAAATAATTATAGCGGCACAATAGTATTACCAGGGTTGGCCTGAGATAAAAAGGAAGTCGGAGTATAGAGAGAACGCAGATCAATCCAATATGGTTAACAGCTACGTTCTGCTTTATTTCAGCTAAGATGGCTACTTTTATACATTTCTATATAGTTTACAATCACAGCAGCTCTTCATTGGCATACAGCAGAGAGAAGTATGAAAACACACTTTATTTTACTAACTCTTAAGGTGGCTATCACGTGCTCACTAACAAGTCTATTCAGTGACCTTCACAACCTTATTATCTTTCCCTGACACCTTAACTACTAATTTCTAACTGCGCCACACTTGGCTAAGAATTTCTAGCTGCATCACAGGCTTCAAGGCCTCAGTTAGGCCTTTGTGAAGGCCTCAGCTCGGGTAGTTCAAGGCCTAGGTAGACATCATGTCCACCTTCCCTGAGGAATTCTGCAACACAATAGACTTGGACTACTCTCATGTTCACATCTAACTGAGCTGTAATGTAATTAAAATTCATAAAAATGCTGTGGAAATGTTTTCAGAGTAGTGAGTTCTAGACACAATACTGATCTTGTAAAAGTAGCAGCAGTGGACAAAATGGAGAAAGATGAGAAACTTACCCAAGTGAATTACAGCACTTTGGAAAATCACAGGGTAATGGGGAACAGGTTGTTACACTGTAATTAAAGAAAACATTCCCAAACATTGAAAATTAATGTCTTAGATGTACCTGCAAAAAAAAATTTATTCCTTCTATAATTTGGTGCTTTACGCTTTTGTAACTACTAGGAAATAGTCAAATATTGAGGGCTTAATACTTGGAAGTCGTGTCTTGTCAAAAGAACTCGGTTATCTGAGGATGGAGCAAGTTAATTTGTTTAGTGGGAGCATGGGATTTAACCCTGGGACCAGCTCTGACAGCCACCAGAAATTTGACTTTGTACTGTAGGGGTACAATGGATTCTGTTTTCTGAGCTGGTCAAATTTCTGTGCTTTTTTTTTTTTTTTGGTGCTTCTGTCAATGGAAGCCCACAGGAAAATTGAGGGTTTCAGGACTGTTTGCCCTTTTAAACTTTGACCCTTTGAAACACTGCATTAAGTGCTTCAGTGTCTAACAGTCATTGAAACAAAACAAAGTTAGGCACCTGATTGTTTTGTGCTACTGGTTTTGAGAGCTTGATTTTTTTTGTGCATGTTACTTTTCCTGAGCTGTTCTCCAAGGCTCTCATACTTGCAATCATTTTGCTGTGTCCAGTTTTGTAGTATTTTATAGTCAGTTAAGTTTTTATGAGAACTTGGGAAGTGGTTGCTTCAAAATTTCAGAGAATTAAGTGAACTAGTTTCTCAAGAAAGTACTTTGGGTTTTGATTTGGGTTTTTCAGGGTGTCATAACATGGTGCTGTGCTTGACCTTTTTTGAAAAGCTTTTTAGTATTTTCTGCAACTTCTGCTTTGTAATGAGCAATTACAATGAGTAATGTGACTGAGCAGCTCTGCTCAGTAGTCAAAGTCCGTGTAAAATAGGATTTATTTAAATGAAATTCTCAACTCCTTGTGAAGCTGCTTAGCTGTTTGAACATTTATGGCTTTTAGCTCTTTCCTTGTGAGTATTTTTACTAGTTATTGGATACACTGTACAGTCAGTCTTATGTTTTCACCTGATATTTCCATTCCTCCTGTTCACTTCAGTGGGATTTCCAGAGTAGCAGTTCCTTCTCTTTGTTGAAGAGCTCCTGATTGACTGACTTCCACACAGAACCATAGCATAAGTCAAACTTCTAAAAGAACCAAAAAACCCCAATGTTTGGGTAACTGAAGTATTTATTTAAATAACATTATTGTGCTGAACTCTGTACAGTTTTGAATATTCAAGTAGAAGTAGCTACAGCATTTCTTTTTGTTGAAGGATTATTTTTTGGCTCAGGATTTAAGAATCTCTAGAATATATATTTTTATGACTTTCAAGTCTTTGCAATATAATTTAGCCTGATACATTGATTATTATCTTAGAGCACAGTAAAGAGGGTAATAATAATTTTGCAAGGTAAGTAACCTTTAAGACAATATTTAATATGGCACCCTGATTTGAGGTGAGTGGTGGAATCTGTTAGTGAGTCACAGTGCACAATTTCATATGCATAATGGAAAGTAGTTGCAATCATATATGAAAAAAACAACTCTGAGTGCAGTACAGTCCCAGTGGATTAATAAAGGGAGAATAAAGTAAATTTTCCGAGAATCAGGGGTTGACTGGAAACTGCTGATGTTGTGTTCATCAGTCATTAACAGTGTGTAATGTGTTAATAAATTTCAAAAATGTAAGAAGTCCAGGAATATGCTCAGTTGCATAGATTTACAGTGTAACATAATTATGGTAATACATAACTCGATGCACTCTGGGCACTTGATAAGTGGCAGCCAGCCAGCAATAGCTCCAAATACTTAATTGCATCCTGAACATGTGCCAATGGTACAGAGTCTATACAAAAACTGTACAGGTTTTGCTTTGATCTTTTAAGTTCAAGCATGCCTTTCCTGTATGCAATAATATCTGCCTGCATTTGATGTGGAGGAAGTGCTGCATCTCTCTAGTTTGGTGCCAGTCAATGTATTCCAAAGTGATTTTTAAATACAGTAACTATATAGCAAGAGTTAAGATTTGTGGTATGCTGCAAGTCAGCTGTTTGTTAAGGGGTGATTTTTCCATTGCTTTATTTTGTAATACAACTTGAAAGAAATTTTAGAAGTAAGAATGTTCTGTTTTATTTACTCAATTTATGCTATGCTGTTATTTCCATTATGCAATTAATTTTTGTAAATTAAAATACCTAAAAGGAAATGTACAGAAATTAGAATCATAGAATGGCCTGGGTCAAAAGGAACCTTAAAGATCATCCAGTTCCAACGCCCCTGCTGTGGACAGGGAGCTTCCACTAGATCAGGTTGCTCAGAACCCCATCCAGCCTGGCCTTGAACACTATAGTGATGAAGCAGCCACAGCTTCTCTGGGCAACCTGTTTGATGTTGATGCTCAAAACCAGTCAGAGAATATTTTACAGGCTGTTGCTAGTTGGTGTGATTATATATTGATATAAACAATGTGATCTGTCTTGTAATACAAAATATTATTTCCATGTATATAAAGCACAAATATTTTCATAATAGAACTCCTGACACTCTGCTGCACATTAATTTTATAGATAGGACCTCATTATGGGATTAGTAGGCATTTCAGGATGTGTGAATGAAAACTTTGGATGACTGTAGATCTTAACTCTAGGGCAAGTTAGATCAGTTTCTAGAATTAAGAAAATCTCCTATTCCTGTACTGATTAGACATTTGAATTGTCTGGTATTAAAGGACAATGATGAGATTGAGTTATACAGTATTAAAATCTTCTAATCTCTGTCATGGCCAGAAGGTCATTTGAAGGTTTTTGAATTCACAGGCTCCAGTTGGGTCATTGTCCTCAATTTTTATAATCTTTTTAAAAATAACTGTGAGATTTGTAAGCTTAAATTCTTCTGGCATTACAAATGTAATGAGAATCACAAAGTTGTGGAGATGGTTGACACTGAGTAGGACTGACATGGACAGAGACTAGAACATGTGTAAAAGAAGCTTAGATTGGAATAAGGTTTGAATGCAAAAAAGCCGCAATTCTCAGCAAGAAGCATTTGAGTGACTTGCTGGGTACATGTACCAGAGAACTTTCTGAAATGAACTGACTGGGTTCACTGAAAACCCACTGGAAGTTGTGCCCCATACCTCTCATGTTTCTTCCTCCCTGTGCCTTGGATCCCAAGTGAGCTTAGAAATTCAGGATCCAAAGATATAAAAAGGTAGATGCAGCTACAGTTTAAAACATATTATTACCAAAATACAGTCACTCGAGTACTGAGTTAAATTAGGGTGTGATCCATACTGCTAAAGCATTTAATGAGCTGGGTATTTTTAGGGGAAATCCTCCTAGGTTCATTCTTTTTTTAAAAAAAATTACGTATAAATTAAAATCACTACCTTTGTTTAGCAGAGTTTTTGAAGATAGTGAATATTTGGACTGTGAGTGAATCACCTAGCCTGGGCCTCAGATGAAGGCCTGTAAGGCCTCAGTGGCGCAGGTGGAAATTCAGCTGCCAAGTCTGTGGCGCAGTGAGAATTACACCTTAAGGTGTTAACAAGGAACGGGAGTTTTCTAGTAGTTAGCAGGTGCAGTGGTTGGTGTGGACGCAGTAGCTGCCTTAAGAGTTTGGTCAACAATAAGTGTTTGCATTCTTCTCTCTGCTGTATGCCAATGAAAAGCCACTGTAATTGTAAACTATATAAAAATGTATATAAGCAGCCATCTTAGCCGAATAAAAGCAGAACGTAGTTGTTAACCACATTGGCTTGATCTGCTTTCTCTCTATATACTCCGACTTCCTTTTTATCTCAGGCCAACCCTGGCAATACCTTTGTCCTATTTTTGACATGTATTTAACTTTGAACAGTCTGTAAGAACACTGCCTTGATTTATTAAAGATCCATTTTTGTTTGTTTTGAAGGAATTTATTCATGAGATTGAACACTGTACATATAACTTGTCCGAAATATGTGGCATGCAGGGGTTAGCTGTGCTATTCTCTTTGGTTTTATTATGTCAATACAATTTTAATAATGTCAGAAAATGTCTAATGGTGAGACTTTTGTTTTGCTCTCTGTAGCCTTGGGCTGATCACCTGTCCCTTAACTTTATTTTCCACATCTTTCTTACTAAGATGTTTTCAGAGCTTTTTAAAGATGAAGTGCTATATAACTGCTATGCCTCATCATTGTATAAGGTATTTGACATAATATATGCCATCTGCTTGTTACTTGTCTCATTTCTTTCTTCAAAATAAGGAATAAATTGGGTCTCCCCTTGCAGTCATGAATATATATACTGCATTGAATGTTTGCTTGTGTAAATCACTTTGAGCACTGCAAAATGCTGAAATATTGCTGATTCTACAGTATTCATTAAATTTCACATTATCATTTAGACACGAAATTAAGAAAGTGTTTTGATTCCTTTTTCTGTTTACTTAATAGGTTTCATTGGAAAATTGTGTTGAAGTTGGGCGAATTGCCAACACATACAATCTCACGGAAGTGGATAAATATGTTAATAATTTCATCCTGAAGAACTTTCCTGCATTATTAAGTACTGGTGAATTTGTGAAACTCCCCTTTGAACGTCTTGCCTTCGTGCTTTCAAGTAATAGCCTTAAGCACTGCACTGAACTTGAACTCTTCAAGGCGGCATGTCGCTGGCTGCGCTATGAGGAACCTCGCATGGAGTACGCTGCAAAGCTCATGAAGAACATCAGGTTTCCCCTGATGACACCCCAGGATCTTATTAACTATGTTCAGACGGTGGACTTCATGAGAACTGACAACACCTGTGTCAACCTGCTTCTGGAAGCCAGCAATTACCAAATGATGCCGTACATGCAGCCGGTGATGCAGTCGGAGCGGACGGCCATCCGCTCGGACAGCACGCACCTGGTGACCCTGGGGGGAGTGCTCAGGCAGCAGCTGGTGGTCAGCAAGGAGTTACGGATGTACGACGAGAAGGCCCACGAGTGGAAATCCTTGGCTCCCATGGATGCGCCGAGGTACCAGCATGGCATCGCCGTGATCGGGAACTTCCTGTATGTGGTGGGGGGCCAGAGCAATTACGACACCAAGGGAAAGACGGCGGTTGACACGGTCTTCAGGTTTGATCCTCGCTACAACAAGTGGATGCAAGTGGCATCTTTAAATGAGAAACGAACCTTCTTCCACCTAAGTGCCCTCAAAGGACATTTGTATGCAGTTGGAGGTCGGAATGCAGCGGGTGAGCTAGGTGAGTCCTGGAGCCAGCCCCATGCCTTTTGTTGAGCCTGGAAATACCCTGCTGCCCAGGGAATGGGTGGAGAGAAACAAGCTTTCTGGAAATACTGCAAATGCAGAGAGAAATTTGTCTGGATACTATTAAAAATTAATTTTAGAAGGGATCCCACAAAAAAAAATTCCAAATACGTATGTCTTGTGTATTGATGCATAATATCCAATGTCTTGGCCTTTACCACGAAACATGAAGTAAGCATGTATGTCTGCCTGTGTAAGTGTGGGGGAATATAAATGCAGTTTTAAAAAGAAAAAAAATCATTATTTCAGCTGAGAAACAAAATCCATTCCTAAGGGATACATGGCTCTAGCTGAAACTCGCTGTTGAATGAACATTACATTTTAAAAGACACAAATTTTCTGGAATAGTATTTGAAATGCCAAGGGGTTTTTTGATGTGTTTTTTTGTTGTTATTGTTTTAGTCTAATGACTGTGATTTGTTTCACTCACAGATTAGTGAGATTCAGATATTCTGATGTTCTGGGCTTTTTAATTATTAAAAATGTTATATTTCACCTATGATCTTGTGAGTACGCAGGTAACTTATTTGTACGAATGACCGAATGACTTGTTCCTGGTGCCTCTTCTTTTTTCCCCCCTTGCAAATGACATTTAATTTAGCATGACCAAAAAAAAACCCTAACCCAAACAAAAAAAGCAACCAAAAAAAACCCCACAAAAACCCCTCAAAAAATACACAAAAACAAACAAAAAACCCCAAACAAAAAAAAAACAAGAAACCCCCCCCCCCCATCAGTTTCCAGGAAACAATACAGAAACAAAGAATAAATACATGGTAAGTTTTAATTTAACAAAAATCTGCAGAGGACGACCCCTATTAATCCACTGCATTGTGCAAAGCCATAATGGTTAGCATTTAGTCAAGTCTGGGATAGGAGACTCAACTGTAAATTTGTCTGTACTTTAAAATTGAAATGTCACAGAGATTATGCTTGGAAGTTTAGCGTAGTATTATATCTAAACCAGGTGTATCATCTCATCATTTAGTTTGCTGCTTTCAGCCCAATGCTCAACTGTGCCTTGTCCCTCTGTGGCTTCTACCTCTTGCTACTAAGATTTGCTTTTCAGAAATGCATAGATATCAGTAAGTGCAGTGAGAAACATTTTTAATTGAAAGAATACAAAACTTGATTTTTACTGCAAGATCTGTGACTTCTTAAAATTACTGCATCTCGGTTATTCACATACACAGGTTTAATTCATTGTCATGTTGCAAATTTTCATAGGAAACATACAGTACACTGCTTCCACCATACAAAAGTGGCCTGGCTTTGCTAGAAATTTAAAATCCATTCCAATGTTTGATGAAATGGGACATTTAAAAATGCCTCCTCTTCCAAAAAGATGGGAAACTGCTTAGCAATAACTTGTTTTCCCTAGACAGCCATTTTCTGATGCAGATCCTGAGGTTTTCAGAATTTGTTACTACGTATCACTTTATTTCCCTGAAAATACATCCTAAACAATTTCAATATCCTCTAAAAGACTAAATGTACAAACTAACATCATGTATTGATCTTTGAGTATCAGAAAACCTGATATATAGCTTCAGTGAGCTATTCTCTAACTGTATGAATTAATAGCAGATAATCAGATTGCTGACCTTGTGCACTGTAAAATCTGAACAGAGTAGGGTTATAAAAATGTCAGTGAAAAAGTTGCAAGTCTGACAAAATCAATATGAAATAATATTGTCAGTAAGCCAGTGCAACCTGTGTGAAGGAGGCTTTGAGTGCAGCGTTACCTTAAATTAGATCAAGCAGTATCATTCTGCTGACATCAACTCTTCTGCTTTCTTTAATTAAAATTCAAAATTTATCACCTGTCTAAAATTCTTTTATAAAGATATCATTAAAATGCTGTAGCAATTTCCACACAGACCTGAAAAATGCCACTGGATTAGTCTGTGGGAAGAGCACTCTAAATGCTAAATATTGTAGCTGTCTGATGCTTTGATTTGGGGCTTCAGGTTTTTTCCTTGTTAATTGTGAGGTGAGTCATTTTTTATTTTCATATTTCTTTCATAAACCTTGACAACTGGAAGATGCAATCCAGCTTAAATTTCATATTCTGTTCAGAAGAGAAAAACTCTCAGGCTTTTCATAGAAGAGAAGGTCAAATGTGTGTTGGACAGATATTAAAGAAGTTGCCCTTGGGTTCAAACTAATTTCAGTCTGTTGTTAGAGAGGAAAAATTCCCAAATCCTGAATTGAGCTTTCTGGAAGATCAGCTCTTATGGAAAAGGGCCAAAGGATTAAAGTTACTAAAATGAATTTTTTTTTTCCTGACATTCACAGGAATAAAAATTATACTTTTTGAGGCTTTCTATCAAACCTTTTCAAAACAGTTTTCAGATGTTTCATCTTCTGAGAACTTTGTAAATGCCACTTTCTACATCTGTGATACTTCCTTTAGTGTAATAATGAGCTGCTGTTTTACCAGCACATGCCACTGACAAAAGTTTGGTTCACTGGACAGGATGAGTGAATTTCCATGTAGGTGGTACATGTGTTGGAATGTCGTAAATGTATCCTTTAAATGTCCTGAATTATGATATTATGATTTAGATTTTTCAACCCTGTGAAAGCTTAGGGCTGTGCAGAATTAAGCACCACTCCTGGAAGGATTGTAGATAATTCTGGTTAGTTCCCTTTAAATGTCAAGGCAGGCACCTGCCAGAAGTATTCCCAGAAGACAGGAGAACAGCACTTGGGCACAGGGAGGAGCCCAGCCTGGAGAAGGCAGGCGTGCAAAAAACAAGACTTTTTGAAAAAGAAACAAAGGGAAAACCAGGTGTGGCTCACAAAGACACTTGTGAAGCACAGCACATTGGCAGATTCCAGCTGAACAATGGCGTCTATTTTCTCTTCTGACAAGTAGATTTTTGTAGCTCATTGTAAGAGTTCAGTTGTGGTGCTTGATAATGGCAGAAGCTGTGTGTAAGTACTAGAAAACTTGTGCATTTAAGTCTTTTCCAGATACTTCAGGCTCTGCTGTTGATAGGCTTGAGTAGAGTTTGGGGTTTTTATATATGGGCTTTTCCTAAGCACTTTAGGGGATGTTGGGTTGTGACTAAACCATAGATTCATTCATCACGCTGCAATAGACAGAAAGAGAAAAGCGCCAGGCCAGTTACCTGTTCTTTTGACCCTCTGCCCATCAAGTTGGAAGGTATTTATTTTCCAGATGCCCTCTATGCTGTTGAACCCTCCTTGTTTATGTAAAAACTTCCCCTGTGTGTGTGTACATATATATGTATGTATGTATATAAAGATATAGCTAATGTATTTTAAATGTTGTTGATTGATATGCACCAGTACCCAGTTGGGCTGTTTACTATCAGAGTAGTATTGTGAATATCAGAGCAGAGTGTGAACTAGAGGACCTCTTGTGCAGAGGCTTATTTTGGAGTGGCTCCTTGGTATGCTAGGACAAAATTAGTCAGGACTATTTAACCAAGTCAGCTTGGAGTTGTACAGGAACAAGCTGTGTTATAGAAATAATATAATGAAATTAAGAGCTGGGTTTTGGGACATCACAGAGTTGCTAAGTGCTGCTGTAACAGACCTCAAGACACTTTAGAAGCTACTGACAGAGAAAGGTTAAATATCTGTATACTCCTCAAATAGCATCACAGATGGCACTATAAAATGAGTGCAGGCTGAACATCCCTTGGGACTGCCAAAACTTTGTCTTTTTGAGATTGCTTAATTCTATTAAAATGAGACATGTCTTCCCTGGATTATGGTAATGAACACATCAGAAGTTCTACTGTTAAGCATAAAGCCTGCTCTGAATCATTCATGGTGTTGGAAGAATGACTCCATCACTCTCACTTAGGTGCATTAAAGTAGCAGTTTTAGAGTGTTTTGTGAACTCTGCTCTGTCTGGAGATTTTCTAGAGATGTCTCTCTTAAATTATGGGCACCTTTAATAGCTGGAATTTTTAATTTTTTTTTTCTTTTCAGTGCAGAGGAATATCTTGCTAAAAGAGAGAATTTGAATGACCTTGCAAGGTAACAAGGAAGCAAGTATATGGATCAATCTAACAGAAGAGTAGGGTTTTTCAGATGGAAAGTGATTAGCTTTGTTTTAGAGCACAGTGGATGTGAGATTTGAGTTGGAATAGTTTGTCTGAAATAGTGTCAAACAGTACTTTAGCTGTCCTAGGAACGTTTGAGACATTTTTGAAGCCACATCAGAAAGTGACAGGTCTTGGACTCAGCATCATCCTTTCTCAGATAAATAATATCTTTACAACATAGTGATAGTGATGGTGGTAATGGGTACCCATTCTGCATGTTTTGTCTTCTCTTTCTACAGGGATATTTTGGCTATGACTTCTCTCTTAAATCCAGTTTGTAGTGCAGAGTGAGATAAAACTGTCCAGCGTTGAATGTCACATTCATCTGAGTGCTGCTGGCTCTGCAGTTGCTTTGCACATCCTCTGCTCTTCCTGTCCTTGGAGTGTGTTAGAAATACAAGTTCCTCACCTCAGTGCAGACTGGAAGCACTTTGGGAAGGGGGATGCAGTTGTTGTGGAAGCAGTAGAGTGATGGTTTTGGCACAGAGAGCAGCGAACGGCGGGTTGGAAGGGGCTGCTCTAGGGGTGGAACTGGGACAGCTATAATTGCTTGCGCATCAAATCTGTTTCTTTCTGGTTTTGAAATTTCTGCACATCTTTGCTTCTGATTGCTAAATAGAGCAGAGTGGAAAGGAGCTTTCCTTTTAAAAAAAGAGTATTGGAATGGATGAATATGTTTACAAGAGCCAGCATGGGTTTATTTGGGGATTGGGCAAAACCTGCATGTGATGTCAATGTGGCACTGCACAGAAACACAACTCACAGATTTAATTTTAGGTGTCATTTGTGGAATCAGTTCTTTGTGCCTATACCTTTCTTTGGGCAAGAGAGTGTCTCCAGCATCACTGTATTTATGGCTAAGTCCTTGATGGGATACAGAAGGCCTTCAGCATATCGAATGGAAAAGAATACAATTTTTTTAAAGAGGAGATTTCTGTCTTTATTAAGAAAACCCAACCAACCAAGGCAGATCTCTTAGAGTAGACTTGGGAACTTGCCCATATATTGGGCAGATTTTTAAAATCAAAAATTTGGTACATCACCAGTACTGCAGACACACATGACTTCAGTTACTTTGTATTGGTTTGTTATTATTTTGTCCATCTTACACATCCCTGAGAAGGCAGAACTGGGAGTCCTTGTGCAAGGCACTCACCGAACCAGATGCATTTCAAGATTTCATTACTGTTTTGAAACAGTTTCAAGAATATGAAATTAATAATTTTATACATGCAAATCAACATATACAATTTGTTTAGAAGAAAGCAGAAATTTAGTGTGTTTTGCCTTATATCATGAACTTAATGTTCTGGACTGGCACTTTTCTACATTTCATAAATTTGAAGTTCAGCTCCTGGGTGGGGAAAAGCTGAAGCAAATCCAGTGTGTTGTAACAATTTAACAATTCTTAAATGCAAAATAGATTTTTTTTATTTTTCACTTCTAGCCTTAGATGATGTTGAACTGGCAGTCAAACAGTATTTCTAACTTCTATTTTCAGTGCATGTACTTGAGACACTAATTGCATGGAATTATGCATTATCATCCCGTTTTGCAACAATAAAGAGGTTATGCAGCAACTAAAAGAGAATTCAGAAGGTCACTCTAATGTGCTCTATACTAATGTTTTAATGACTAGGGATTTATTTTTGTAGTCTGAGACCATAGCTATACTCTTCAAAAATGATCCAAAGGATCTTTTTAAAATAGCTTTGGAGTTAAGGTGAGGTGCCTTATATTCACTTTGTGAGTGTTACTGTCTGGTGTTCTTTACTGGCCTGGTCTATAATTCTGTAATTAGGCTTAAACTAGCACTAACTAGATTCTGCCTTTATAATGGCAAGTTTCTCAGATTCTAAGGGTATTTTCACTCTCGGTTGATGCGTAATCCTGCACTGTTAAGTCACCATCACTGATTCCATAGAGCTGACTCAGATTTTCTACCCTTGATTCAATAAAAACCTTGTTCTAGAACAAGTAAAATGCCACTTTTTAAAGACAAATTCGATTTTTCTATGTATAGTTCATAAACATCCAACAGAGATTAAGCAGTCTTTAATTATTTAAAATGAGATTTATTTGTCTTTAAGATAACTTAATTATTGGCAATTGCTCTGTGCATCATAAAGTCACTATATTATGGGGGTTTTGAGGATCTTGTGCCCCTCTGATCATACTGTAGTATTCAAGCTGCCAATACCTAGAGCTTGCTCCGTTATTGAATCTGCCTTCTATTTGTATTCCCTGTGCTTGTTGCACGCCCTTTTCCTGCAACCTGCATCTTTCCCATCTTATGTCGAAGAGAGGTTTCCTTCTCAGGAATCCATTCTGCACTGACTCCTGGGCACTGGGTTTCTTCTTAACTTGGTACTGTCCTCTGTGATTTCTGATCTGATAAAACCCTTGATCATTTTAACATTCCAACTCTCAGAGAAACCTGCACAAATGGAGTTGTACATCAACACAGGCACTGCTTATCTCCTTTCCAGATTCAGGGATGTTTCTTTTTTGTTTGTTTTTTTAAGCTTACTTTTGTAAATTGATGTAGGGACTTGCATATGCTGTGCTGTATGTTGCTGTACAAATCCTTAATAAAACACTGCAATACAATAGAAAATTAGTCAGCAAGGGACAGAGTGTTCTCTCAGCAAGTTTGCTGATGGTACAACCCAGCTGGACACAATCCTATGCAACCTGTTCTTGGTGAGCCTGCTTTAGCAGAGGAGTTGGACTAGATGATTTCCAGAGGCCCTTTCCAACCCCATCTGTTCTGTGTTTCTGTGATAGTGCTCAATAATTCCCTTGAGACTCCCTCAGCTGAACAGTGTTACTTGTTGGCACTTCCTCTGTGAATGTTTCTGCCACTGCGCTGACTTCAGCACCAAACTGCCATGCTGGTTTCAACACTTTTATGCTCTCATTTGTCTCCAACAGCCACTGTGGAATGTTATAACCCCAGAATGAACGAGTGGAGCTACGTGGCAAAAATGAATGAACCCCACTATGGTCACGCTGGAACCGTGTATGGGGGGTTAATGTATATTTCAGGTAAATCATGCCTGTGAGATCATCTCTGTGAAACAATTACTTATCTAACTTTTTCTGTTTCAGCAGCAGACAGTACAAATTAGTCTGTGGTTGCAGTAGGATTACCATGGTATCAGTAGTGATGCAATCTCATATGAAGCCAGTCAAACAGCACATACGCTGCAGGCTCTGACAAAATTATTGTAGACAATATTATGCTTAGTAATTGAATAGCTCTGAATTCCAAAGCAGTTACTCACTTTACCAATCAGAATAGTTTTTATATATGTGTAGCCACATATATAAACTTATATAGCAATATAATTAAATATAATATTGTTATAATATATAATTATAATTGTCTATAACAGTATTAAATAAGTATAACATATATTATGATATAATATAGCAATGTAATTAAACACACCCTCCCTATAAACTTTGGAATGCATTGGAAATTTTATTGCTTTAAAGAACAACATTTGCCTTCATTGAGGTAATAGAAAGGGCTAAGTTCTCATGTTAATCATATTGTATAAGTGTTATCTGTACTTTTCACTGTTTTTTTTATTTGGAATATGCTCAGTCCTGTATGTCACTCAGGTTGTAGTTTCATTACATTATTTTTTCCAAATGGGTTGTCTGAAAATCTGCTATTAGCTTAATTTTTAAAGAAGATTCAATCTGACAGTGATCATTGTAGAGATCACAGGCCTATATTCTCCTACTGAAATTTTAAAGGATATCCTCTTAAGAACTAAGCTGAAATTCAGGGCAGGAGGTGGGACAAGGTTGCTTAGCTGACAAGAACTGATGGGGAGATGTGCTGGAGCAGCTTGATTTAAGGGCCCTTGTGCCAGTAGACTAGGAGGAATTTGCTTTAGAATTCACTGTAAGGTACAGGTGTTTCTTTTTCTGTGAGCAATTCCATTGAGCTCATAATTGCTGTGCTGTTGTCAGTTGTGTTTTGCCCATTTTGCTTGTTTTACTGCAGGTGGCAAAAGCATATGCTGTCTGCTGTGTTTTTTTTCATGTAGATCCCACAGATTTTTCTTTTCCTTTTGTCCTGAAGCCTCTCCAAATGCTTTTGCAGGGAGCTATGGAGAAGGTAAATGTAGAGGGAACCATAGGTAACTATTACCTGAAGAATGTTTGAAATCTGTGTCCTCTCTCTATTCACTTGAAGTTGATGAAAAAAGTTTTCTGATGAAAATTCTACTATGTGATACTTAAAACACAGTGGCATAGCATCAAAATTTGAAAGGGAAATGGATTCTTGATGGTGAGAAACAAAACTAGCAAACTGAATGAACGTAAGCAAAGAAATAATTTTGCAAAATAGAAGCATAGGTCACAGATTTTTGTTTTTTTAATCTGCCAGTATCAATTGTGTAATGAGGTGCAGTGTGAGACATGCCTTCTGTCCATATTCTCATTTAAAGGAACAAATGTTGTTTGAAATGGAGTACTTCTGTGATAGTAATCTAAGCTAGAGTGAAGAAGTTTTAAGGAAGATGGGATTCTTTCAGTAAAATGTATTTTTTGTTATTTAATGCTTATTAGTGTGAGCACTACTCTAACATGTGTCTTGTTTCTTTAGGGGGAATTACCCATGATACTTTCCAAAAAGAACTCATGTGTTTTGACCCTGACACAGACAAATGGACTCAGAAAGCTCCAATGACAACAGTCAGAGGTCTGCATTGCATGTGTACTGTAGGAGACAAGCTGTATGTCATTGGTGGAAATCACTTTAGAGGAACAAGTGATTATGATGATGTTCTAAGCTGTGAATATTACTCGCCAGCTCTAGACCAGTGGACTCCAATTGCCGCCATGTTACGTGGGCAAAGTGATGTTGGGGTTGCTGTCTTTGAAAATAAAATCTATGTTGTTGGAGGATATTCTTGGAATAACCGGTGTATGGTGGAAATAGTTCAGAAGTATGATCCAGAAAAAGATGAGTGGCATAAAGTATTTGACCTCCCAGAATCTCTTGGTGGCATTCGAGCCTGCACTCTCACCGTTTTCCCTCCGGAAGACAATACAGGGTCACCGTCTAGAGAGTCTCCTCTTTCAGCACCTTAGAACCATCCCTTGACTCACGATGTTGTAGTAACACCTCTGCACTGCATCATGGAGTCTATTATTTTTCTTCAGTAGTTTCTGTTAGGCTTAGCCTACAGCATTTCATATAATTACTGGAAAAAAGAAAAGATTTGGCATTATTTGTGCTGTTTCTTTGGCCTAGAATGTCTCTCAAGTGGTTAACAATAAAAGATGTACTCGCCTGAGCCAAATGTTTAACAAATGAGAGGGTATTGTCTATAAAATGTATGAACTAGGTACATTATTAATATTGTATGTTGGGTGTGAAGTACCTTATAGCTTACATTTGGGAGCCCAGTGAGTCAAATTTGCATTGAACATGTCACTAAATTTCATGTTGAAATCCTTTTTCCTTTCAGTTTTGACTGCAGATTACAAGGGTAGGTAGATCACATCAATTCTCCAGGCAGCAACTGAGAACGAGAGGACAGTCTCAGGCTGCGCCAAGGGAAATATAGGTTGGATATTAGGAAGAAGTTTTTCACGGAAAGAGTGATTAAATACTGGAATAGTCTGCCTGGGGAGGTGGTGGAGTCACCATCCCTGGATGTGTTTAAAAAAAGACTGCATGTGGCACTCGGTGCCATGGTTTAGTTGAGGTGTTAGGGCTGGGTTGGACTCGATGATCTTGAAGGTCTCTTCCAACCTACACATTCTGTGATTCTGTAATGTGAACTGTCTGAAGGTTGCCAAGGGGCCTGAGCTTCCTCCCTCTTTACACAGAGTATTTTTGACATATCTGTTTACCTACCTGCCTTTGTGGGTGCTTTCAGAGCATATGAAGTTTCTTAGGCAGAGGAAAGAAATAAAATAATTTTTAAATATTAGCACTGTACAGGAGCAGACCTTGTAGAGGCCAGGAGTTTTTTATAACATATATCAAGTGTTTTTCCTGAGTCAGTTGAATGATGCTTCAAACAAAACATCCTAAACATGTTTGTGTTTTTTTATTTGGTTTTTTTTCAGAAATTGGCTTCTGCTTGCATGGGAGCACACACTATTAACAAACGGGAACTCAGTGCAGTTGTGTATTCTGTTGTATGGCTGTACTGAATATGGGTAGTTAAGGGCTAGAAACAGTAACTTAAGGCACTGAATTTGACCGAATGGTTCCATCCGATCAAATTTAATCTAACTTTTCTCCTTTGCTGTTAAGATAACTTGCATAAGGTGTCCTCTGTATAGTCTCAGTTAATAAGGTTATTTAGCACAAAGTGCAGCTTCAGTGAGAGCTGCTTTTGCTCAGTGAACCTGGACTACCACATTTTACCTTCTTTTGTTCAATAAAACTTTTAACTGCAGTTACCCAGTCTAAGCTACCTCATTAAGGTTTTCTTCCTCTGCCTCACTGTCTCCAGGATAAGCATTATGTATATCCATGTGAGTAGATGAATTTGCTAGGAAACCAATGCAGAAGTGATCATGAATGGGTATTTTTGACCTACTTTTAAGAAACTATTTTGTTATGATGTGTTCATTTTATTGTTTGGGACTGATGAAAAAACAGTCTTAATGTTTTTTCCTTGGAGAACTGCTTGTGTGCAGCTGTGCAAATTCACAGGAATATTTACCTGCTCAAAATACAGTGCCCTGCTGACAAACTGCAGCTCTGATTATGCCATTGTGCTTGTTCTGAACTTCCCATCATGTTACAAGTAATTTTGCTAATGAACAGTCACAGGGGCATCCTCTGGGGAAAACTGTTTAAACCAGCTTATTGTGTTACCTATTAATAATAACCAAGTAAAGCTTAATAGACTTTTGTTGGGAGTTTGCTATTTGTGTTTTGTCCCTGCTTGATGCATCAAGTAGCAGGATTACTGTGGTGTCAGTTTTGGAAGTACTGATATTTATTCTTTGCGCAGTTTACTAGTAATGGTCACTATCAAAATCTACATGTAAGCTTTAGGTTTCATAATTGTTTTGGTTAAAATCAAAAGCAATTCTTCCTCTTTAAAAAATTGAAGTCTCAATTCCATGTGGCTGTGCAAGGTTGTTGGAGGTGGAATAGCGGCACCAGTGGATACTCTTGGAAACTGGCCAGTGAAGTTAAATTGACTTATCACCCTAAGAATACTTTTCTTATGCTGTGCAAAGCACTGGATAGAAAAATGTTGCTCTGTCTTTTAAGGATTTGTCAGTCATTTAAGTGTCACATGCTGCTAAATTTTTTTCCAGCTCAAGAGACCATATTTTTGACCGTGCTTGAGTTTAAATCCCCTGAAATCCATATTCAGTGTCTCTTTTATTAATTAAACTGAAAAGTACTTGAAGGAGTTGCAATTACTTTAGGATAATGTAAATATATCCTGCTCTTTGTATGCTGGGGATGAGAGACACAGTGTTTAAAAGTGGGTATCTTCACTGGTATTCTCTGTTTGGAAGAAGCTTAACATGGGTTCTGATCATTCTGAGATGGTTTAAAGCCAGGATGTCAGTTTTGTGTCTGAGCCTTGAATAGCCAGGAGCTGGTATATGGCCACAATGTTGAGGGTTTTTTGTTCTTTTTTTCAAGTGACTCATTATCTGTTATATGTAAAGTGGAATAATTATTTTTGAACATGTTGTCATCAGTGGATTAAGTGTAATGCTTCAATCAAATTAATCTTTGGGGTTTTTTTCTTTTTTTTTTGTTTTTCTTTTTTTTTTAATCTCCCTCTGGATTAAAGTATTTATAATGACATTAGTTAACATTTACTCACTAGGATTGAAAAGCAAACATCAAAGACTTGCCCAAAACTGCAAACTGCTTTCTTCTGTAATGTAATATAAAATGACTTGATGCTCATTGCGTCTTTCTTAACCGTAGCATAAGAACCCCTTTCCATCTCTGAATCCACAGCTGTAGATATGCACATGAATACAGCAAATACCCATCTCCATTTCCAGTCAGGCTGCGTCTTCATAAATCCTCGATTCTCTCATATTGCAGTTGTAGTACCTAAATCAGAAAAGCATCTGGATAAAAAGCAATTATAGCTATTTGACTTGGATGAAATTAAGACTACATGGTGTGCCAGCTGGGAGAGCCATGGGAGCTGTCTGCCCTCTCCCAGTGATGCAGACACACGCTGCAAAATTCATTCAAACTTTGCTTTTTTGGTGCCTAATTAGCAGCAAATGCCAAAAGCGCTCACTTCCATATACAATTTTCCCAAAGGCCCATCTGATATCCCTGCAAAACCCAGCACTGACTCCAGACATCCAAGATGACATTTCCCTTGGTCTGTGTTTTGAGATAGGACAAGAACAATGGGGAAGAAGACCTGGGAAAATCCAGATTATGTAGTTTCTTTGTCCTGTTAACATCAGAGAGTTCATCATCTGCAGATATTCATTTTTCTGTGATTCCCCTCCCCTTAGAAAGTTGTAAAGTCCAAGAACCTGGTCCAGGGAAAGCAATTCCTGCCAGGATCCAGCCAGTCTTGTAACTTCTTGGGATAATGGAGTTGTGCTGAAGGGATGAGCACTGGTGCAGCAGAACATGGCTGACAGCCTGGCTGTGGCTCTACAGGCCCCTTGGGTGGAAGAATCACTTTACCTGTTCTCAGGACAAAAGTGAGTTGTTTTCTTATAAGCAATGCTATTTTTAAATTGCCCATTCTGTTTCTGAGGGGTGGGATCTCTAAGGAGTGGCATTTTAGTAACAGTCAGAAGCTCAAACCAGTAGTCTGGTCCTGTAGTGGAATAATGGCAATCATGGATTAGGGCAGTTCGCATGAGGATAAATAAAGTTCTCCGTAAAGGCTTACAGTCTTAATCTGATGGGCTGGTTGGACATCAAAAAATAATTCGATACCACAGCAACAAGTGCAGTACAAATATCTGGAGAACTTTCTAACCAAAGAGTTGGGGATGATCTGATCAGAAAAGATCATAGTACTTTTCTTTGCAAAGTTCATTCTGCCTACCAGAATTGTTGTTCCTTCTTAATCTGCCCTCCAGCTGGTGATCACCTCACCTTTACACTGGTGTCTGACTCTGCTGGTCACTGTTTTTTTAATCCTTTGGTTTTGTAGATGATGTCTCTTACTTCCTCTGCTCCTGATCAGAACAGATAAAGCTGAGGCTTTTTTAGTGGCACTGTCCTTACATCAAGAGAGAAAATAGCCCATTGTTGATAAATCTATTCATAATTCAGCTTGTGCATTCTTGGAACTATATAAGCAGTTTTAAGCTAGTGAAAGGCATGTGCATGTTGCAGGAGTAATGTGTGTCCCATTTCCTTCTGGCTTGCACCTCACGTGGTGTGTGGAGGGTTGTGTGCAGTGGTTACCCAGAGATCTGGAGGGAGAGTCAAGCTCTCATGTGGCACTTTATGCTTTCCATGCTCTGTGAAAGTGTGCTTTTCTTGCACACCATATGTAGCTTATCGGGTATTTTTTCTTTTGTATTTTAGTTTAAATTTGAATAATGATTCTGTGTGTGCAAATGTGGTCAGAAAAAATAGTCTTAAAGGGCAGAGTTATACTTTGCTTAATTGATGCAGTTTTTAGTCCTGTGAGTATTGCAGGACCCATTCACCTGTGAAAAGGTGATTGCAGTTTGAGAGCAAGCTAGGAAATCTGGGTGGCTTTCCTGCCTGTCACCAGTTCACATGTTCTTATTGCCAGTCTTTTACAGGTCATTAAGTGAACTTCTTTTCTCAATCTATAGGCTCCATATTTTGATGTCCAGCTCTGTTGGACCTGCTGATTACCCACTCTGGGGAAAATATGGCGAGATGTGTTTTCACAACCTTACTGAAACAACATGGCTTGTTTTTTTCATGAATTCCACCATTAGTGACACACAGGAGTCTTCCAGAGTTCTTTAATGACCAGGTAATTTGTATAGATGATGTAGCCCAGATAACCTGGGAGTGGTGCTACAGCAGGAGCCATAAGTGGCTGACATTCCTGAGGGGATGGTCTCCTGTTACACTTCTGCTTGCTTTATTTCGGCCGAGGTTAGGATGAAAGACACGGGAAACATAGAATCGAGTTTGGTCTTGGTTGTTTATTATATCTTATTTGTTTACAGTATTTACAGTTTCACGAAGCATGAGCTCCAACTTGCCAGTTAAAGAAACATGACAAAATGGAGACCTAACTTTTACCAAGGCTATTTAAGAGATAATTACTCAATGCCAAAGTGACACTTATATTATTTATGTTTTTGACCCAATAGTGACCATTTGATGTTCGCAATGCAGACATCTTTCACCCAATTAGAGAAAGCCACCCAGATTCATGAAGAAGATGGAAGACGAAGGTGAAGAAGAAGAACTCGGACAACACCCTGAATCCTCCATCTTGGCCCATACACATTGCTTTATACCAAAAACCCTAAACCTAAGTTTCTACCTTGTGAGATCACACAACACTAACTACACACCCACAACCCCTGTGCTATCACACAATCTCGGAAACCTGTTCCAAGACCTCAAGTCAAATGCGGTGCCTGCCTGAGGGTCAGCACCCCTCAGCTCAGAAAGCCTGAAATTTTCAGCCTCCAGGGTTCCAAGTCTCCTACTATATGTATTACTTTGGCTCGAGTGTTGTTTTTTTCCCCATCTTTGGGAGTATTTATTGCTGTTGTTTGAGTTTTTAACTTTTTATTTATGAAGTGAGTAATGCCTCTCTGGGTCTGCAGTGGGAGCAAAAGGTTCAGGTGGCTCTTTCAGAGCTTCATGCTGTCAGGCTATTCACACGGTTATTAAACCCTTTCTATCTGGAGCTCTGTTTCCTAAGCATTTCGGAGAAATCGTTCTGCAATGTGAAAAAATCTCAGATGAAAATGTGTTTGGGACTGGAAGAGAAATGCATATTGTTTTAGAATTTTTTTGTCATGGTTTAGAGGTTAGTTTGGACTTTGAGCTCTCACAGACTGAATAGGGAGTGATATATATATATATATATATATAATTTTTTAAATAACTTATAGTTGGCTTAAGTGAGTCAAAGCTCAGTTGTTTGTACCTGCTTGCACTCTTGGCTGGCCTGTTGCTGTATTCTCTCTCAGACCACAGCATTCTGTGCTGTCTGGCATGTTTCCTTTTGTAAGAGCACCTCCTGTCTTCCCTGCTGCCTGTTGATTGAGTTCCAAAATAAATCTGAGCTTGGATTCTTACAACTAAAGTACCTGTGGACCTAAAGACCATGTGGAGCTGTGGATTTGGCATTTAATTCCCCACCAGCCCCTCACTGCTTTGCAAGATGTTCCCAAACCCAACTAAAATCTGTGTGCAGGAGGCAAATCTCTCAGGCTGAAAATTTTAGTAACCTGGGCATCTAAAGACCACCAGAGTGTCCTCGTCCCCTTTGCAAGGAGAGTTGTGCATGCGAGCTGCTGAGTGCTCTGAAAGGGGGCAGACACAGGAACTCCTCGGGTAACCATACTTTTTGTTGGTCTTTAATTCTGCTCTAATTCTGCTTTCTTCTGTGCCCAGATGGAGATCATGGGAGGGAAGGTCAGGGTTGGGTCACACTTTCCAGCTCTCAGTAGAGAGCAAGTTTGTTTATTCTCATCTGTCTGCACAACACTACAGGAAAAAGAACTGTTAGGAGCATTTCAGATTTTAAACATTGTTTCACAGAACAGTATTCATTAATAAAGGAGAAATTAGTCTGTTTTAACCTGTGTTTCTCATAACCAGGATTGTTCCAAAATACTTGCCTTCTGTTGAATTAACTTTTCCTTTACCTCCCTTGTTCAACATTACTGAAAAAAAAATTGCTTGGTTTCTTTTCCATTTGTTTTTCATTGCTTGTAACCTTTTCTTAGAAATGTGGAAATAATTTTCCTTACATGTTTTATGCACTGAAATAAACACACCACTGATCACCCGAGTCCCCTCCCCATGTTTCTTACTCAGTGCCTGCCAGTGTATCTTTCCATATTTTTACCCAAATGTTTGACAGCTGTCAACAAATACCATCACAGAGTCATAAAATTCCTGCTGATGGGTGCTGCATTGTTAGTTGGGGTAAAGAGGGGTCATCTCTTTTCTTAAACACTTCTGGAAAAAAATTGCTTTGAAGAACAGGCCTGCCCTGTTTAATACATTTAAATGCAGATCGTTTTGGCCTGTGGTTAACTTTAGTTTTGAATATTTGACTCTTTCAGATATGTAATTGCAACGAGTGCCTACAGTGGCTGTTTATAGAGTGTGTATTCCCTGCTGGTATGTGGGCGAGGCACTGGATGCTGAGGTTTCCTTGGCCCCTGCCTGCGAGGTCTCCTTCCTACCCAGGAAGACTCATTGGGACTGATGTTCTTCCATCTTCAGGGGAACAACCTTGTGCGACTAAAGAACCTCTACCAGGGTCAGGAGCAGTGAACTTGGAAGGAAAATCAAAGCAGTTTCCTAATTGCAGTTAAAGCACAGCCCAAGTTTCCAGAAAGCAGAGAGAGAGGCGCTGTCCCTTAGGCATGTTTTGTCCGGAGTTGAGGATATTAGCAATGAAAGGATTGTTGCTGTAAATAAAGACAATAAAATAAATCCCTACATCTTCCCTCAAAACAGAGAGATTGCTTCTGTTGATATACCACACTATTAATATTTGACTTTGTGTGTATATGGGATGTCCCAAGTGCTCAGATCACATAAGTGATGCCCTAGTTCCCATAAGTCAGTGTTTTCTACCTAGTCAATTCTGAATAATGTTTTAAAATTACATAGAATATTAGAGGATACGCTTTTCTGTTTTTTTTCCTAAGCCTTTTTAAATGAGATTTTATGTATCTAGTTATTTCAGCATTATTGCATTTAGTTAAACCCAGGAAACATGAAATGTCAGGTTTTGGTTCATCATTCAGGTCTTTTTGGAGTTTCTGCTTCTCCTTTTCACTTTACAGAGTTTTAAGGAGGTGATGTTTCTTCTTATGGCAAGAAGAAACAAAGAAAAGGAAATATCAGATGCAATTGATAGTGTCTGCTGTCAGCAGCCATTTGGGACAATTTTATGATTTACAATCCTGTCAAATTTATCTTGTGTAATAACCCAGGAGGTTTCAATTTGGCCTGCAGTGACACAGTGCTGGGAAAGGAAAAACCAAACATCTTTGCATTATTCCCTGCTCTGTGAGTTTTGTCTTACACCATGGAATAACAATGCGTACTTGCCTGCATGGAGGCACTGGAGCCTCAAATCCCATCCCTGCTCCTGTCAGGAGGATGGGTCCAGTCTCCACTGTGCCAGAGCTGCCCAGAGCCAGGGGCCATCTGTGGCCACCTCTGCCCCAGCTGGTCTCCAGCCCATGGCTCTGGGAGGCTGAAGGGATGGAGCGTGACTTTGGGAAGGCAGGTGCTGCTGTGCCTCTCTGAGCAGGGACCAGCAGGGCTCCACTGTGGACAGCAGAGCCATAAAAATACCTTCATCCAGCCTGCATGAAGGAAGGATTTTCTCTTTTACCTTTGATTGTTCATCAGAATACTTTGAATCTTGGCTCTCCAAAGCATAGGACAAATTTGAGCTGCAATCATTGCATGTAGAGGTCACTAAGAGTATGTCTGAGTGATCTCATCTAGTTTTAGCACTTATCAGTCACTGATTTTGGAGAGGGTGGGGATTTCTCCCCCCCCCCCCCCCAGTTTTCTGCCAAGCCCCTAAATATTTCTCAAACATTTTGTGAGTCTGATTCCAGGCAGGCTGAACCATGCAGAGGTTTAAGTAGTTAGAGACATGACAGACCTCTTCATGTCACCAAGCATGTGCCCTGTACTTCGGGATGCTGATAAGAAAAAAGCTGTGACCTTGTTTGCTCTCCCTATCCTTACTTCTTCCCCAAAGAAAACCCATCCTCATTGCAAACCAGCATTTTCATTAGACCAGGCATCAGATTGGGAGTTTTAAAAGATGCCTCACATTCTTCATCTCACTCTTCATTTTTGCTGTCTTTTCAAAATTAAGATGAATTTTTTTGTCTTAATATCATGTGGCATGAGAGACCAATGCCATTCAATAAACATGCAGCTTGGAACTTAGGGTTACAGCAGAAACTATGCTTCCAAAAGAATCACATTTCATTTTCCTCTTCCATATTTACACACTTATAAATGTGGACTTTCTGGAATTTAGATAACTTGATAGAGGTGACATGTGCCATATGGTCTTTAGGACAAATTCCAGCTTCATTAACAGTTCACTGGCTGAAAAGAATAGCAGTTAGTCTTTCGTGTAGTCTAAAATCAACTTGTCAATTAGCAAACTAAAAATTACTGAAATTACTGGAGTTTCTTTTTACAGAAGCCTCTGCTCTGAGCCTTCTCCCTACACCCCCTGTAGAGCTGACTTTGCAGCATCAAACCATTACACTCTGTGTTCACTGTTACTGCTTTGCCACTGGAAATGGGTCAGGATTAAGCAGAAGAATCTCAATGTGTGTGATGCAAATATGAAAGCTGAGGCAAGTGAAACCTCTCTATTGCTAAATCTTATGGGCACAGTGCTGGGAGTGGAGGGAGGGACCTGCTGGAAGAAGCCCTGAATGTTGTAGCTGGTGGGCAAAACCAGTGCTCTGAGAGCAGGAGTGCCATGAACCTCCAGGGAGAGGTGATGTCCAGCAGGGTGGCTCCTCAGTAACCAGCACTGCCATTTGTTCAGGTTCTGGATGGGGATGTGGGGAGAGCAGGGCCAGAGTCTGGGAGGGGCACCCTTGGCCTGGCCTACCCAGGGGCTGGGTCTTGGTCAGAGGGTATGATACATCTTTATTTTCCTAGTTCCATTTGCTGGAGGAAGACCTTTCTCTTTTCTGTTTCTTTTCTAAGCCACATGGGAAGCCTGTATTCCCTTACACATAAAATGGTAACAAATAATTTATTATACTCTTCTGAAGCTGGTTATCAGCTAAGGTTTGAAAGACTTGTTTTCTCCAACTGTTTATTGATATTACTTTTTGTTTTTTCTCAAAAGCCCTAACATCAGGTGATCTACCTGAAGGAGTATGGGGGATCAGGTGACTTTTTTGATGTCAACAGCAAAGACTGTGCTGTCAAGTGGCTGTATTGGCCACCCATGGAAGGCACAGGAGAACCTCATGACCACTGGTTATTTTATGAAAATAGCTCTTGAACTGCTTCAAGTAACTGGATTCATCATAAGAGTAAGTCTGCTGTGATCAAATATCTAGTGCAGGCTGCCCCTCCTGTCTCTGAACTCATCCCTGTTGGTTAATGCCTCTACAAAATGCTGTGCATGGCTGCTGTGATGGGAACCATCAGCCCCTGAACCCACTGTGCTGTTCTTGCTGAAGGTGGGATGCCCCTTGTTCAACTTCTAGTTTCTGCTCTCTAACTGTGAACTTTATCCATGTGATTTGACAGCCTTCAGTGAAAACACTTCACTGGAGGAGTAAGTAAAGGCATCTGCAGAGGCTTGTGACCCCATTATCTGCAGATCCTGGACAGCACGTTCTCAGATGTGTGGTACTGGGGGGTGGATATTGGATGGCCTTGTGTGCCTTTCAAAATGGGAGTAATATTTTGGAAAGACCCAATCAAATGACTGTAAAGTAGCTTCTTCTCTGGATATGTTACCTGTTGCTTGATGGGGGGGGAGGGGGGGGGGGAGCAGGTTGAGAAGCCAAAGCATTGTAATGTAAAGACCCTGGCAAGAGAGACCCCAGGTATCTGAATTGACCAACACCAGAAATGCTTATTTGGGTTTGTTAGACAGTTCCTCAGTTTTCTCTTTGCCCTCCCAGTCCTGACCCCTTTGCTTGGAAAACACACAGATGACTCCATGTCTGACAGCTCTGAATACAGGAGGGGAGGGTTTCCCCACAGGCAGCTCTGCTCCTGCAGCTCAGAGGAGCAGCTGTGGGACTCTGCTCCTGTTCCCATAGCACTGCTGAGGTGGCACGAAGAACAAGGTCATAGCACACAAGCTGAACTTCAAAAATTATTTTAGTAACTGTGCTAATGATAGTGGAACTGAGCTGGAAATGTTCCTGTCTGAAAGAGCTGGGCTGCAGAAAGCCACCTACTTTTTCTCTATAATTCAACAGAAACTGGGTTTGCTCCTAAGTGCAGCCTGGTTTGAAACCAACCCTTGTGTGGACTTGCAGGGGTTAATGCCCATCTCCACTGTCAGATGGAAACTCCCAGGGCTGGTAGGGATGACTGAGCGGAGCATGCAGAGGAGCTTGCAGGCCCCTTGCGTGTTGTCTGCTGTGCAGTCTGCTCTGTATTTAGGCTGTCTTGTCTTGCTAATCACATCTCATCTGTCAGCTCTCTGTGGCTAGAAACAAATTGTAAACAAGATGTCGAGGTGGAGTGGGATGAATTGTTTTAAAAAGGGGACAAAAAGAATCAAACCATCTTGAATGGCTAAAAATTTGAATGGGTAAATAGCATCTGAATGTTCCTTTTAAAAATTATTTTTAGTGCATGTTTTATCATAGCTAATGGATGATGGTTTATACATGAACATTTGGTTGTAAAGATGTACACCACAGTGGCAAATCTAAAGCAGTTTCATTCCTTCTCAAGGCCTGTAGCAGGTGCTTTACCATTTTTCCACCATTAAGACACTGGAAAGGGCTGCAGCAGTTTAGTAGCAACTTTTTCTTGCAAACAGTACAACCCCACCGACCAACACCAGCAGCATTTGCCCTGTTCACACCTTGCAGAATGTCTGATATTTCTGTGCTTCATTTACCAGATTTGCCCAGTAGCAGGACTCTGGTAATATGATCACAGACAATATAAGAGAGAATATGTCCTGTAGGCACAGAGAAAAGATTTATAGTTTACTTATTCAGTAAAAGTTACTTTGGTTACTAATTAGAACTAATTTTATTTACTTCTTAGAATTTCTATCACCAATAATTGTGTGTTCTCAGCTGAAAAAAGTGATGAACAGGAAGGATGTAACAGAGGAACTGTTTTTCCTCAGTTGAAGAAGATGCAATGTTAAATACTCAGATGCTATGGTTTATGTTCATTTAAAGTCCATTTTCCTTCCAGCTCCAGTGAATGATGTGGAACCAGGTGAAATGTTTGTGTGTGGGTCACAGATTAGATTTATATATCTTGATGGAAAGTTATTTCAAATAATTTTAGGCTTAGAAAACAAATCTGGAGCATGTTCCCAGCATTACTATAGGTATATGAACAAGTTTTGGTTGTGGCCATCACCAAGTAGAGAGTGAACAGTTTTCACCAAAACAATTTGATAAAATTACAGGTAAAATGAGTTTTATGAAAGCTACAGGGATTTTTAAAGAAATGTTAGGAAAAATACTGCTTATCTTTCAGCCTGTGTGGAAGGTTCTTAGGGTTTTGCTGATGAAGGATGGTGAAGGCCAGGGAAGCACTCAGGTCTTTAAATGCCCTTTGGAAAAGCTGCTGGTACCTGAGAGCTTCTACCCCCTCTCGGGCACAGCTTCCTCCAGGCAGGGGAGTATCTTCCCTGCAGGCTCTGCTTCCAGCTGTGACAGGGGCTGGATTCAGCAATTTTGGTGTTACCAGCTGCTCCTCACTGAGCTGTGCTTTTGGATTGGGTGATGGACAGAGAGGGAGAAAGGGAGATCCTGACCAGCCCTGTGACCAGCACACTCACGGGAAATGCTTTGTATAGTCTTAAGAATTTCCAGTTGTTTGCTTTAACACTTCTGTAAACATATTTTTTTTAGCAAATTGAGCCTTTATGTGGAAGGGCAATGCAGGGCTCATGCTGCATCTCACAGGCTGGAGAACTTCTGCAGGAGTGATGTGACAGCATGGAAAAATTCAACAAGAAACTGCCTGTAATTCAGGGCCAGCATCTTGTGATGAAGAGACATTAGAGAGCTGTGACTTAAACAAGAACTAAGCCTGATGCAGGTGTAGAGCTCTTCAGTAAGGTGGTGGTTCCAGGTGGCACAACCCTGCCAGGTCAGTGCAGCTCCTGTCAAGGACCTCCAAGACATGCCATAAAGGGAATAAAAGAGTGTAGCTGTGGGTACGATGCATGGTCTGAACACAGGGAGTGGTAGGGGCTAATTTACACCTGCACAAGATTATTGCTGGGTTTTGCATGTAGTGGTCTGGTGGTTCTTTTGTATTCTCACAAGAAAATAACTGATTGCTCTGACTGTTTTTACCCCTCAGAAAGGCAGAAAGCCATCGTTTAGTTTCTTTGATGTATTTTTCATGTATATTAGTCTGTGCTGTTGTATTAAATAAGAGTAACCATGATTTGCTAATGAGAATCACTGTATTCCCAGGGACAAACCAAGAGTAGTTTTAGCAAGGGGATAGACTAATGAGATCACTGAGAGGATACGTGGTTGAATTAACTATTGCTATTTAATATACAGACATTTTGCAAAGGATTAGACATTGTAAATCCAGTGGCCTTCCCAAGTAGGATAACTATCACTTTGAAATTATATTTAATTGTCCACTCTTGACTTTTATGTCATTTAGTGTGTCTAGCCATGCTATTAGTGACTTACTTCAGGAAAGGCCTGCTGTGACCTTACAATACACAAACCTCTAGACAGTTCCTCTTTATCCTTCTCTCTGGGCAGTCTGTTGTTCAGGAATAAAGGCTTGACATAAAGGAAAATAAAATTTAGCTGTACCAGTGGGGGAGGGAGGGGCAAAATCAAAGGCTATTTTTATGTGTAGAAGAGCCCTTGATGCTGATGGTTTTGTGTTGCAGAATTCCTCAGGGAAGGTGAACATGATGTCTACCTAGGCCTTGAACTACCCGAGCTGAGGCCTTAACAGGGGCCTGAGTGAGGCCTTGAAGCCTGTGACGCAGCTAGAAATTCTTAGCCAAGTGTGGCGCAGTTAGAAATTAGTAGTTAAGGTGTCAGGGAAAGATAACAGGGTTGTGAAGGTCACTGAATAGACTTGTTAGTGAGCACGTGATAGCCACCTTAAGAGTAAGTAAAATAAAGTGTGTTTTCATACTTCTCTCTGCTGTGTGCCAATGAAAAGCTGCTGTGATTGTAAACTATATAGAAATGTATATAAGTAACCATCTTAGCTGAAATAAAGCAGAACGTAGCTGTTAACCATATTGGCTTGATCTGCGTTCTCTCTATACTCCGACTTCCTTTTTATCTCAGGCCAACCCTGGTAATAGTTTTGGAATACCTGGATGTGTCTGATGGCCTGGAGCCCCCTAAGCTCAGGATCTGACCTATCTCAGACAAGGTTCTGAAGCTGCCATTGTAGAAATGAACCTGCTTTAAGTCCAAGAGATCTCTGGGGAAAAAAAAACAACCTAGGAATGGGGATTAAAATACTTTCTTAAAAATAATTAAACCCAGAGGTTTAGCAGTAACTGCAAAATGGATTAATTCCCAATTGTAGTTGCTTCTCACTAAGCATCTGATGGCATGAGAGCCGACACACAGCACTCCTGTCAAACTGCACTAAATGAACTGATGGATTTTCTCCTCCAGCAGGATTAAAGCTGCCTCCCCAAAATTAAAGCTGTCTTTTTTCATGTAAGGAGTGCAGCACCAGAACTTGCTGGCGTGGTGAGCAAGCCGATCAGATGACTAATAGCCCTCGGTCATGGAAATGATCCTTGAGGGCCGGTTGCAAATGCTCAGCAGTGATGAATGCATCTACCTACAGCAGAACCACCAGAGCCCTGGAGCACCATGGCCTGGCATTCCAGAGAGTGAGGCCTCAGGATCCCAGCTGTCCCTGGGAGGAACAGCTCTGTTCCTCTGAGGCTCCAGTCCTGGGGGAAGAGGCTGCAGTTAAAGCACTCATCCCTGTCCATAGGGAGCAAGAGTCCCAGCTCTGGGAGAGAGTGGAACGTGAAAATCATTGGCATGGCAGACTCAAGGCAGCAGTCCACCACAGCTGCCATTGTGAGGGGCACAAGCAAAAGGAGCAAAGTCACCAGGAACATGAGTTTTAAATAATGTCAATATATTCTCAAGGTGAGAGTTTGCTTTATGTAATTTCTCTGGGGCTCCGGTGGTCCTTTTGCTTAAGGTGGATGCACTTGTCATTGCTAATCAATTGCTAAATACCAGTACTATGATATTTTTTTGTGTCTGCACAGGCTGCTCCTCTGCAGCTGCTGACTTGGATGGAGCCTGGGACTTCAGCAGGAAAAATTATGAAAGGACCTGCACTTCCCAAGCTGCTCTTCAGGCAGCTCATGGGTACGCATTAAATCATGAAAATCCCAGCAAGCTGCCAGCTCAAGCAATGCCTGTGTTATCTCTGGGGGGAAAGTGTCATTACCAGTCATCCATCATTGTGTAGGGGTTTGCTAAGGTAATTTTAATTCTCCTTCTTCAGGTGAGACCAGAGCTCGTGAGAGGGGTGGTGTGAGCAGGGAGAGCTGACTCAGCTGTGCAGCTCCGCAGTGGGAGGCAAGATTGAGTCTGCCTTGGTGGGAAGGATAAAACAGAATATGTTAGAAATCTAAAAAAGTGAAGGGAAAAGGAGAGCAGTAACAGAAAAAAGGGAGCTTTCAACAACAGGGAAAGATGTGCAGGAGAAAAGATTCTTTGATATCTTTCCAAGAATGTCTCAGGTGATGGACACATCAGGCAGCATGCCCTCTGCCCTCAGATGCTCCCCATCTGGCACGGCCCCAGCTCCCAAATCATGCTTTGTAGAGTCTCAATGGTCTGGGATTTCTAATCTTTGTGTTGGCAATACTAGGGACAACCACTGTGGGCGCACAGTGGGCAGGCTGCACCTTCCCAGTGCTGGAACTGGGAGCAGAGCTGAGCCCTCTGGTTGCCTCTGGTTCTCTCTGGTCTCTGCACTTGCTGTGGTTGTGAATCTCAAACCTCAGGTCACAGTGATATTGTCATAAGCAACAAAAAGTGGTAATAAAGAAATTAAATCTATGTCAAAATCCATGGTTCTAATTACTCATATGCAGCATGACACCCCAGAATTGTAATTTCCAATTTCATCTTCAGTGGCTGACCACACATATGAATTCATTCAAGTAGCAAGGAAGGAATTAAGTGTTAATTTTATAAAAAGGGAAGGCTACTAAGGATTTAAATTAGATTTTTAAATTAAGTATAAACCTGTAAACAGTCTTTCTGAGCGTTCCCAGCTTCTGTCATTGATTATTCCCTACAGCAATAAAACAAAATGGTATGAAGTGTCTGGCAAAGTGCCTAGGCATTACACCTGTGCAGCAGGACAGGAGATAGCCCGAGCTGGGAGCATCTGGAAGTGCTGGCAGGAGTAGGTGGGTTCAAGGTATGGCCTGGGCTGAGCATCATCCTTCATCCTCCACCAGGGCTGTACTAGGCAGCGAGGTATTGAGGCTGGTGTATCAAGTTTTAAATGGGGCTTTAAAAGCCCTTTCTCTAATGGAGCACCCGATCGTGCTCTGTAATTAAAGATCGCGGTCCCGGCAGCTCTGCCTGTGGAGAGGGAGGCAGACTCCGAGTGCTTCTGCTCACTGCCCTCTTATCTTCCTGGCGTGGCTGCGGAGGCTTCAGAGACCTGTCACAGCACAGATAAGGACAGAAGCAAATTAAGATTTAGGAATTTCTTCTGGGACCTTCCTAGGCAAAAAGAGTTTTTTAATTGGTTTTCAATTCTGCGGCAGCCAAAGGTCTTTAATTAGGTTTTACATCATTCTTCTTACATCATATATGTTTAGCCCACTGTGATTTGGTTTTCTTTAAACAGATAAAAATACACTATTTGTCTTTTTCTCCAAAAATCAAGGAGCTGAGTGATTTCATGTAGATGCTAATCAGCAAATTAAAATGAATGGGCAAGGAGATCTCCTTTTTAATGCCTTTATTAAGGTCAGCTCTAGATGGGGGCCCGAGGGGTCGTGCAAACTGCTGCTGCTCCTGATGGACGACGTAGGGGAGGAGGTGTTCAGCTTTGCTGCACAGCAGAGCTGGGGCTTCCGTCCTCGCGAGAGTCCCTGGGAAGACGCTGGCTTGTTGACAAGTCTAGGGTAGGCATGCGGAGATGGTACTGTTATAAATGGAATCACAAATCGGATTAATATAAAAACAATTTATTAGAAAAAAACGATCCCAATCACTAACAAAGAGAGAAACCACAATAAGGACGGACAGCGCAGCCCTGGGTGGACAGGGATCTGTAACCTAAGGTACAGATTTCCCAAATCCACACAGAGCGAACTGCTGCTTGGGGTCTTATAGGGCTTTTCGTGTCCCGAGGCAAAACAGGTGTGGAGCATAGTCCGATAAAGAGTCCAAATACAATGTTGAATGAATTTCCCGGATTCGTCGAGCCCTGTGAATAGCGATACGGGAAGGCTCTTTTCACCTGCGTATCAAGCTTATCAATTTTTGATTGCATTTGCGGGTGGGTTCCGGAGAGGAGTCTTCTCAGCCCGATGTGTCGCTGATCATTATCTTAGCTGGCCAACTTCTTTGTCCCCCTTGATGGTCCTGGTTCTGCTCTTTGTCTTGGGCTGATGAGAGGTTGTGACTCGAGCAGCCGCCTGACTCGGGAAGGAATTTTTAAACAAACTACACTTTTTATATCTTTAAACTAACATTAATAAAACATATATTTCTATATTTTTCTGCACGAATTTTTACCCCAATGATACATTTATTACAGTACTATTTAAGTCATGGTGTGAAAAATGAGGTTTAAAACAACTCTTAAAAATTAAAGTATAAAGTTAGAAGTTATTAGTTATAGAATTGTAAAGTTAAATGTTAGAAACTGTTTGTACTCATTTTATAATATATCTTTGTGGCCTGTCAGGCAAGCATGTCGTTTCCATGGCAACGTAAGACTCCTACACCTCTCTACTCTGCCTGGCTACTTCACCCCCCCCTCCCTACTCATCGAGAACCATACTCTAACACCCCTTATGGTAATTAAGAATCCCAGGATGCAACGCCTCAGAAAAATTGGGACAACTTCCAAAACAAACAGTAATTAAGTCTCTTTTGCAACAACTTAAAACAAAAGGAATGGCAGCCAACTAATGCCTGAAACTTTGATCTTGCTGTGACCAGAAAAACATTCTAAACAATTGACTCCTCGGTAGAACCATGTCGAAATGGAATTGTCAGGAGCATGCTGCCGTGAGGGGAGAGGCTAATTCCCCACTCGGCTGTGTGCAGCAGCAGAGTGCCCAGCCCCCCTCTCCTTCTCAGCACTACGGTGGAGGCCACCCCACCCCCCCAGGCGCTTGTTTCTAAAAGAGCTGATATTTTAATAAAGGCATTTAAAGGAGGAAACATCGTCTCCTGCCATTTTTATCAATGGTGACAAGACACGGAGCCCCAGCAGGTAGCCTTATGTTTTCCCTGCTCACTGACGTAGTTTGGAGTCCGGTCTGGACAATGGCTCGCTTGTTCTAAGAGGTTTTAGGTATCAATTCTACTTCCTCTGGGGGCTAAGGCCCATGGGAGTCCTCTTTATTTGCATGCCGGGTGGTGTCATCGGTTGCCATGCGGGGAGCAGTAGGGGCAGGGGCGATTCGATGGGAAGGATACAGTTTCAAAGAAGGGGATCCAGAGGTAAGTAGCATTTAACAGAGAAAACATTTAGGAAAGGCATTTGCAATTACAATAACAATAGGTCTGAGGTAAATGGTATTTAACAGAGAAAGCCTTACAACAGGTAAGGTAAATAGTATCTAACTGAAAAGGCACTTTACAATATCAACATTCAACTGAATTCAGGAACTTGTATTTTTTTTCTTACAAAATGAATTGTTGAAACTTAAGCCTGCTAAAGACAATGCTTTAGTCTAATGTGTTGCAGTCTGTTTAAGCTACAGTTTATTCAAGTTTGTTCAAGTTTTAAAAGTTTCTATGGTTATGGTGTCTTTTATTTAGTCTAAGTCTGGAATTCGGTCTCAAAACCTGCTTGTGCCAGTCATCCAAACCTCAGCCCATTTTTCCTGAAACTTCTCCCTCAAACCAAATTTGATTCGCCTGTATGTGTTTTCCTTTCATTGATTTTTCATTGGTCCACAAATTTATGTTTACCTCTTATTGTTTCCCTGCGATTGGCCAGAGGTGACCACGAGCCCGATCCCATAGAGCATATAGCCCGCCGTGTCTGCGCTTTCGGGGTCTGTCTGGCTGTCTGTCTGATTCGGTGATTCAGGTAATAAAAATCCTTGGATCTGAGACAGTAGATCTCCCTTCCTCATTCCCTGTCCTCTGCCTGCACTGAAGAAAGGTTTCTAAGCAGCTGAACTGAAAAGTTCAGTGACGCCCTGCTCCGCAGCTCGGAGTAGGTGTCCCACTCAATATTGCCCGTGCGGAAAACAGAGCTGGCACAGAGATTCCTACCACGGCAATACTAATGCTGCTATATTTAGCTTGTCTGGTAAACGTAGTATTAAAAGCCTGATAACTTTATTTTTAATTATGCTTTTTCTACTTGTACTATGTAGCTGGCAAACTGGCTTTATAGTTTTCATCTGAAGCTCCCTTTTTAAACTCACTTTCTCAATTTTTAAAATCTTTAAAACAGCCTTACAAATACCCTACTTTGCGGAGCTCTGCTGTAGCACTGACACTTTACAGAGTTAATTTTGGCAAAAATACAAAAAATAAAAATATGCTTGTATAAGCCTTAATCAATTGGTATTTTAAGTGGAGCTCTTGATCTGCAGAGTGATACCTGAAACTGGTGGGTGCTGGCTTTCATCCAGGCTGGTGAATGGACCTCCAAATCCCATTCCCTGTGCCTGGTGCCTGGGGCAGCACAGCCTCTGCGGGGTAAGCCCTGACCAACACCTTCCAAAATCAGTAAAAATGGTACTTCTGTCCTGAGCAGATTTAAGGTTGGACCAAAAATCCATCAATACTCTGCTAGGAGTCCAGGTGGTGGATGATTGCTCAACTCCAGACAATATATTTGTTAACTCCAACCAACCAAGGTGTAACCACACTGTCACTCATCCTGTCTGGCTGAATATGAACCAACTCCTGAGATTAAATTATTTTCTGGGTGTTTCTATTGATTTAACTGGAATTACTAGGACTGAGTGCTGCTCTGCTATATGCATGTTGTCAGAAAATAAACTTATTAGTAGCTGGGGAGATTTGTCTCTGAATACTGATTTTCTCTATCCCCAAAAGCATTTTTATGCCCAAAATCTGCAA
The DNA here is from genome assembly GCA_024734555.1 of Trochalopteron elliotii. NCBI lineage: Eukaryota > Metazoa > Chordata > Aves > Passeriformes > Leiothrichidae > Trochalopteron > Trochalopteron elliotii. Next base: position 96,241 of record JANPWX010020113.1, read on the forward strand.
TGGTTTTGGAAGTTGCTCTCTCCCATGTTCACATCTGCATGTGGATGATGTGATGATGTGTCTTAGTAGTGCAGTTGGTCTTAATCATGGTACAGGCAAAAAATGTGGGTGAATGTGTGAGTGAAGATGAGCCTGGGGAGCTTCTCGGGACAAATGCCCTGCTCAGAGGACCATCTCATCTTCATCCAGAAAATGTAGCACCTACCTGGGGTGAAACTGCAGCTGCCAGCACCTCTCCAGCACCATCCATGGACACCATGGATGCTGTTTTCCTCCTTGTGACCAGCAGTGCCATTTTGGTAACACTTCCAGTCCCCACAACTTACACAAAACACTGGATTCCTTGGACATGGGTCCCCTGTGCTGGACCCACATTCCCTGTGCCTGTTCAGCTCCCGGCAGTGCAAAACAGGAGGTTAACACCAATTGCAATAAGGGCTTAGGGCTTATGTTAAGAAATAAATTGCAGTACATGGGCTTTATCCAGAGGAGAAAACCTCAAACCTGTGGTTAAATCTCATTAGTTCCAGTATTTAAATTATTATTTAAAATTATTATTCCATCTGCATGGTAAAAATTGCTGGCTTTGCTAGTAATTCCCTTGAAGAAAAGCCCTTACATGTGCACCTGGGTGCTGCAGGGTCTGAAGGGAGATGCTGCTGCTTCTCGTTTGTGGAATGGGACAGGCCTTGTGCTATAATACTGTTGAATGTGAGTTAGATAATGAATCTATGTTCATTAGTCAGCATCCATGGCTATACAGTTTGTTTCACCCTCTTTCCATGCTATCTGATGGATTTTCTTTCAGGATAGCCCCAGTTCAGCACACCTGCCTGCTATGCTGAACACATCAGGGCAGCAGGAAAAAGTCCCCTGAATTTGTCTCCACTCTTCTTCCAAGGAGGAGTTCATGTCCCACCAGTGCTCTCTGGGAGGTTCAGTGCTCCCCAACACCTTGAGAGTGGCTTTGTTGCTGCCTCCCTGCCTATGTTTCAGCCACTCATTACTGTTTAGGGGCTGCTGGGAGGATCAGCATTAAAATGGATAAAAATGTGTATTTGGCAAGGGAAAGGCTTTGGATTGTATGTGCAGTGTGTTGTACAAAGGGCTGATAGGTGACCTAAGTGTCTACAGTGCTCCTGGTCTTCCTTGGGACTGCTCTAAGACAGTTTGGAGGGCAGATTTCCTTGTGTGGAGGCAGATAAGCTTGCCAAGCCTCTCCCCTGAAGGGATGTCTCTTGAATGGGCTGTGATAAGCTCATCTCAACCCTCCCCAGGAGAGATACCTGTGGTGGTGGGTTTTGTTAAGCTGTTTTGGAGTTATGTATCCCAATGGTTCATCCCTGCTCCCCCCCCCGATAAATCAGTTACCGTCCAATGGTATCTCCTCCCCTGTCCTTTGTCCATCTCTCCTGACCCTGCCCTTGCTCTGGAAGCTTTGGTCAGCTGTCCATCTACCTCCTGACCCTGCCCTATGTTATAGAAAAATACCTGTCAGTCCAGCCTGGGGCCAATCACCTTCCTGTCTCACACCCTCTACCCCCCCCCCCCCCGGTTTAAAAGTGGGCGTGTGGGCTTTGTTCAATCTCTTTTCCATCCCCTCCTCTTGGGGAATAAAGATCTCTGAGAAACCATACAGAAAAGAGCCTTCTCTGATCCTTGCTCTGAAACCTAGACACTGCAGCATCTGTTTCTGTATAAGAACAACCTTGTTCTGCACCATTACCCGAGACTGCAGGCAGATTGGGGAACAGCCCCTGGCACTGCCAGGAATCAGAGCTAGCTGGGGATCTACTGGCCAGTGTCACCTTTGGACAAAATTAGCAAATTGAGTGTGCTGAGAAGTTCTGGGTGTTTTGCTTTCTATCCTGGGAAATGTTTCCAGAGGAGCGCATGCTCAGCAAAATCTGTTGCTTGATGCTGACTCCACAGCTGATCCAAAATAGCAGTAATTTTTCCATAGATATTTATAAAAAGGTTTTCATGCTTAAAAAATCCTGTGGAAATACTTCTATTAATTTCTGTTTATGCCCTGTCTTGTATTTTTTTTTTCTTTTTGGCCTTCTTTGAAAATTGTGGTATTTTCAGTTTAAAAATTCAGTGGGAAAGAGTGAAAAATGCCACCTGTTTTTCTTCTTTTTCTCTGCGAAAACTGCAGTTTCTGACAAGCAGATGTTCTTTATCAGATGAGAGAGGCTGGGTGGCTCTGCCTGCCCTTGGAAGAGCTCAGGAGTCTCTGTGCCCCAGATTGCTGCAGTTTGGGATCCTGCTCAGGTCCCTCAGCTCACCTTGAAGTTGCAGAGGGACCGGGATGGTTTTGGAGGCAAAACCATCACCTCCCCCAATCCAGGCACTACTCCTGCTCTGGGGAAGTCCTGCAGTGGCAGTGAGCAGGGTGTCTGCATCCCCCACGCTTCATCTGGGTGCCAGGTTGCTCCTGTCTGAGCTTTGGTCCTCCAGCACGGGACTCATGGGGTACAGAGGTGCTGCTGCTTTAGGAATGAGCTGCTGTTTGTCTCAGTGGACACTGTCATGTGAAGGGAGTGTGGGAGCATAATGACTCCAGCATAAATGGGAGAGCATTAAAATTAACGGGGTTTGTTCCTGTAATAGGTAGCTCATTAGGGTGAGTGCTAAGCTTGTCTCACTGTGGTGCTCTGGTCCAGAAACTGCCCTGGCTGAGCCTTCCTGGCACTGGAGCAGGACCTGCCTCAGCCCCAGGTGCCTGTCCTGGCTGTGCCGCTGCTCCTGCTCACCTCTGTCCCAGCTGAGCTGAGGAAATCCTGCAAACTTCCAAGGGTTTGGTGACCACAGGAAGGTCACTACAGGGCCTCCTGGCTTGGTGCAGGAGTTGCTGTCAACCCTGTGTGGACTAAACCCTTTGTACCATCTGAGCCTTTTTGGTGCACCCTGTGAGAGAGAGCCCTTGAAGACATAGGCTTCAGCATCTAGCATTATAAAACCCCTTTTTCCTCCACTGCTTGATTATTTAGAGGTGAAATGTTTCTGGGAGGCAAATGAGAGCATCTCATATTCCTTGTTTTGCACAGAGAAGCTCAAAAGTCACCTGGCCCCCAGGCTCAGTCCCAACAGCAGCAATACACTGACCTGTACAGGACTGGTTAGCCTGGCATCAGCCTGGGCAGTGATTGAATGCTAAGTCACATGCACTGAAGACACTTCAGCAGCAATTCTGATAGCTCTTCAAGAGCAATGGTTCTGGTAGAGTGGCTTTTGATTTGTTCCTAGCCCATACGTCTCTCCTCTTCAGCGTGGTGGTAGAAATTGCTTCATTATGAACTATTTCACTGCAGCAGATTTCAAAAGTTTGGGAATTAGAATCAAATTGCACTGTTAATTGCTTTTCCCCCAGATCTTGAGTCTTTAGGAGCTGAAGTATATTTTTTATTCTTCCTTCACATGGGCCTGTGTCAGTGATCACCTGCTCGATGTAGAGCAGAGATGAGCCAAGCTGTGCCTCTTTGCAAGGCATTCTCTGTTTTATCTGTACCAGTTCCTCTGATATCACCTTTTCTCTGACTCTCAGCCTGACCGTTTCAAGGTTTTAGAAAAAAAAAGAAAAGCCTGGTAATACAGTGCAGTTTGACACAGGTTTGATGTTATGTCTCCCTCTGTAAGACAGCTCTTGCCTTGAACATGAGCCTGGCATGTTCCTTGAACACTATAGCTGCTTCATGGACCAGGATCCTTAATGACAATTATGAGCTGGATTGTCATCACTGATAATGCCCTTGCTCTGAGAAATCTCATTTCAGCACAGCCTGCTGGTAATCCCAATGGAACTGGTTCCTGCTCTTAATTCCCAGCCACTGTCTTCAAGCAGTAACTCACTTAAGGACATTTCACTGACTGCCACACTCTGGATAGGTGAGGACAAGTGTGTTTCCCCAGTCCAAGGAAGCTTTCTTATAAGGAATCGTGCTATTGGTCAGGCATGATTTCCCATGGATGAAAATACATAGCATTTTATTGTTTCCCACTTGTTTTTATCCTGTTGTTTTACAGCTGATTGTTACATTCTGACAAAACAACAGAAATGCTGTTCTGCTAATCAGACTTATCACAAATGTACAGCCTCCCCAGTACTGACAATTAGCAAGTGTTCTTCAGATGAAAGTGATTGTCCAATATGGGAACATCGATAAAGCAATAGGGTGATTAACGAAACACTGAAAATGTATGGATAAATCTGAAGCTATCTGATCTGGCTCTTCACAAAGCAAGCAAGCAAATAATAAGGTTAGTCAGAGGACAGATTCATCACCGTCATGAAACCGAATTGGTTTTTATAGGATTGTGTAATTGAAAAGATTCTTGTGGGATGATCTGACTAGAGGTCAATGAGATGTGACTGAAGATGTTTGGGAGACTGCAGCTTCTTCACTGTAGCCTGCAGTAATTACTTGGAGCAAGAAAGGTAGTCAATACCCACGTACATCTGTTGTTCATGCTGCCTGTAAGTCATTCAATCTCATATGTGCATTTCTTCAAGGGTATTTTTTGGTTCTCTGCACTGTGGCAGAGGAACAACAGAAAAAGATATGCCTTAATAGGAGTTTGCATTGATTCCTGCACCAGAGAACTGCTGAGGGGATGGCAGGCTGTGCTGTGCAAGCACTGCTCTCCATGAAGAGTGGTTTGGGCTGTTTGGGGGAGGTGGTGTTGGTCAGAAATAGGAAAAGGATTACAAGGAAGCCTGGATTAAACTTCTCCCAGGATAAAGCTAACAACTGTATCTAAGCATAGTGGAATTTCACAGTGCAATTTTGCCTCTTGTTACTGTATCAGCTATCTTTGGCCTCTGAAGAGTTGGGCATCTTCCCTTAGAGCCTGTTAATTTTCTGCAGCTCCCTGTTTCAAGGGTGTTTCTGGATCTAGCCACCTATCTCTGACCAATTCATATATTTCAGTCTATAAGATTTCCTAGATATCTTCCTGGCACAAATGAGAAATTTGACAATACAGAGACCACATGGGTTGTCTGATCCTAAGCTTTCTCACTCCAGAAAGCAGGGAGGTGATTTCAGGTATCAGCTATTCTTGCTGTTGTCTCTGTCTCAATTTGTTTCTTGCCAAGGGCTGGAAAGTGGGTTGCTATTGTCTTAGGCTGCTGTTGGAAGTATCGCTTCCATACCTAATTATGTATAAAATCAGACTGGTTTTTTAGACACTTTGAAGTTTTTACAAGCATGACATAGAGTAAGAATAGTACAGAAATAGACCAATATTTCCCCTTACTTTGAAATTACTAAATGTACATCTAATTGCAAAGTGATTAAGACAGTCACCACAATTTGTCTCTTCTGAACATAGTTTTCAAGCAGTATAAATACTCTTAAATATAAAGCATTTTACAAATAGGAGAGCAGGAGCTATGAAGTTGGGCTCTCTGTGCAGTCTGAATTTTATACTGAACTTCAAGTTGCCTTTCAGTAAGTGACAGCATTACATAAAACAGCAAAGCCTTTCTGTGTGCTGCATGGAAAAAAAGATATACCTGCTTAAAAAAGCAGAATCAATGATGGAAGACATTGCTTAGTTGTCTGTTTCTACAACTTTTCCTAGTCTTTTTTTAATAATCATTTATTTCTAAGTTGTAGGATTAATGCCTGAACTGCTTTAAAATGAGGACCTGGGGATGCTCCAAGGTTAGCAATCACATATTTTTCATTTTTAAATGTTCTATTTCAGTTAATAAAAGCTATTGCACCCAGTGATAACAGTTACCCAGAACATCAGATAATAGGTTTAATGGAGCTTTGATTTCAAAATACTTGCCTTGAATGACAATATGCAAAGTTAAATAAATGATGGATGAGCAAGATTAAATGGAACAGAACTCTAATCTGCCTTACATAATATAGGAGACATTAATATAATTCTAAATACCTGTAGTTAAAGGCTATGAATGTCATAGTCAAGGAGAACACAATGCCACTGGCAAACCTTAATTTGTGGTCTGGGCATAGTTTCACACAAGCAGGAGCCCCTGAGCAAGCTGGATTTGGAAGCTGAATGCCTGAACACATCCATAGGAAAGCACATGCCTGTTTAACTCAATGGTAGCAGCAGCTCATGGACATGTGGGTTAATTTTGGGTTAAAACCCAGGTCTTGTTGGGTTCCTCTAGACTTGCTCTGCCCTCCAGTCCACTGGGCCCTTAGTGTTACAGGAGTTGTGTCCTTCATAATGGCCACTTTTGGAAGATGAATGAGATTTCTGCAGAAATCCTTAAATTGCCTTTTTAAATCCCTTCAGGTGTGAAGAGAGCTGCTGGGAGAAGGTGCTCTTACCCCACCGCCGATTTAAGCAAAGGCACTCAGTATCATTTTGGAAATTATGCAAGGTTGGTGAACCTGGAAGTGCTTCAAAACTATTTTAAAGAGATCCATGAAGGTCATTCAGGGATTTATAAATCTAAGAAATGTTAGGTAAGTGTTGGGAAAGATGAGACAGGAAAAGCTTACAGATATGATTGCTTGGCAAGAGATTCTAAAAATATAAAACCTGTGAGTGAAATAGAAATGAAAGCTAGCTTTGAGATGTAGGCATGGCAGGCAGGAAGACGGTGATTATCTGGAGATGGGTTGAGTGACAGCAAACAAAGGGACACCAAGGGACCCAAGAGTGTAGCCCCATCAAGGTATCAGGGAGAAGGTAGATAAGAAAGTCTTTAGAGTTTAGAATACAGTGATATGGTAATATAGCAGTTCTCATAGGCTGTATGTAAATTCTGTAGGATTTGTATCTCGTGCTGGTTGGTTACTGTAAATTAGAATATTCAACACAAAAGGAGATATAATGTATTGTAACAAGGACCTTGCTCTCTTGTTTGCTCTTGCTCTTGCTCTTGCTCTTACCTCTTACCCTCTTGCTCTCTCTCTCCCTCTCTGGGCATCCCTTCAGCTGAGGCTGGTGGCTGAAGGCAAGGCCCTTTTACCCACGACCCATGCAATAAAACCACGTGTTCCTAGAGTGTCTCAGGTCTGCAGAGTTCCCTCTCCCTGCTGTCAACAGATGCTCCTACAGGTAAGACTTCCTGCTTGTGTACAGCCTGGTCAAGGGAAGAAGCTGATCACTGCTCTCCTCCAGCAAAGCTGTCTGCAGCACTGGCTGAAACGACAGACTTGTCCCACGTTACTGTCATCTTGGGGAGGTATTTTCATTCTACCTCTGTCAGGAGATACTATAGAAAAACAGGCAATCTCTTCATATCAAATTTGTTCTTTCCAGTGTTGGACAGTGGGCCGGTACTCAGTAGGTACAACTGAAGCAATTAGCAGAGTAACCTGGGGTTAGAAAGGAATTCCTGTTATCTAACGATCCAGAAGAAAATAATATCAAAATAATAATATGGTTAGTTTAAAGAGTCACAAGTCTGCCCTAATCTGCTTATGCACTGTTAAAAAGTAAAAAGGGACTGCAGTTGCTTCCCAACATTTTTCAACAGGAAATCCCAAGTGGGCATGCAGTTAAGAGTGAAGCCAGAAGTGCTGGGGAATTGAAAGCTTAAAAAGGAATGGTATTGCCAAGTAACATGTTCATTGTGATCTATGACCTAGGGAGAGGCCATGGCTTTATGCATTTGGGGTTGTGTTTGTTCAGGATGTGGAGATGATACTTGCAGGAAACCTATTTTTTTTGTCCTGATTCCCCAGACTCTCCGTGCATCTCTCTGCAGGAGCATCGTGAACTTGGTGTGATCAGGGAACTATGTATCAATGCCTTCTAGTAATTTTGTCTCTTTTAGCATTCCCAGTTTGTATAAGATTGACTTGAATCAGAAAAGAAAGATATCCTATATTTCATCCTATTGACCCAGCTTTCCTCCTAGACAGGACGGGGCTATCCATGCTCATACACAGCTGGGACAGTTTCTTTCAGACTCAGATTCAGTTCAGAGACATATTGCTTTTGCTCTGAGTCTTCTGGATCAAGAAAAGGACTCTCTTCAGCCACCAGACTAGGATGATGATAAAGTCTCAGACAATATCAGGGTCATGGGTTAATAGGACTGTAAATCTCAGGGTAATTTCTCTGAAAGCTGAGGTGAAGTCATAGCCTTTGGCAAAAAATGTCAGCTGTATGGTTCCAACCTTATTTATCTGAGAAAAGCAGTTATAGGTAATTTGTGAATTGTGCAAAAACATGAACTCATGCATAATAATCTTAATGGAGCTTGTTTATGTCTTCTTATGTATAATTAGCAAAACATATGATCTGAGTTGTTCTTGTTTAGAGCCCTGTTTTGGGTGGTTGACACAGTGGAGTTGGTGTTGCCAAGAGCTATAGTGGGTAATGTTTTCTGATAGATTTAGTGTGAGTTGTTTGTGAACAGCAGTAGGGTCTGTAAATGTACAACAAAAAGATCAAGGCCATCATAAACAGTAATATCTGCTGCAAACCAGAGCTGCGGGTCCAGCACTGGCATTTCCTCCATGCCCTGCACAAGTGAGTGTCATCAGCTGTCTCTTATAAAAGCCTAATGCTGAGTGACTGATTGTATCGCAGCCTTGAGACTGTCTTCTAATTAGATATGCAGAGTGAATAATTTTAGTTCAATTACGTGTTGCTGGCTGGACAACCAGAGGTGTAATGCATATCTACACTGTTATAAATACATATTATATTATTGACTTTTCACAAATATTAAGATAAATGCTATATGTATAATGTTGGATTAACTTTGCTATATGAATATAGCTTTTATTTCTGCTATTAACAAAACTTAGAAATGCTAGTGGGATAGCTGATATATAGTTATGCTTGTAATTGAACTGTCTGCTTGGTTGAGATAACATCCAGTGAACATATGAGGACCCTGCTGCTGACGTTAATTATCAGCACCTGCCATCTGTGGAAAGTATGGACCAAAGCCCAAACTGGAGGTGATAATGAAGGAGGACCAAAACCACAGACAAGAAACACGCATACTCTAAAAAGGTGGACCCAAGGAGGGGCCATGCAAAATAGTTCCTGGAATATGTAAACTAGTTTGTGGAAAAGTATGAATATGCATAATGGTCTATGAATATGCAACATGATGATGTAATTGAAAAGGTATTTAAGGAGTATCTCTGAAGATGATAGATGTGCTCTTGACTGAATGTCAAGCACCCAGCTGTTTAACCCTTTGCTTTATCTCTGTCTCCTATTGTCTTTTTATTAAACCTTTTAAATTTTACCAGGTGTCATGGCTTGAAACAGTATCTCCCTGCTAGGACCTTAGAATTCTATAGAAAGGACAGGGACCTATGGGGGGGGGCAGGTTTTGGATTGACATGCAGTTCTGACCACTCAGAGAACAGAATGCGACTTTTGGTAATACCCATATAAAAGCTGAAGCTGGGTTGGAGACTCTCTTTCTCCCCTGTCCGGCGAGCAGGTAACACGTGGGCTGGCTGAGGAGAGCCCGGCTTAGGCCCTGGCTGCCCTCAGGGTGGCCGGGGCCGGCCGGGACTCCGGGAGGCGCTGCCCGCAGAGGAGGCAGGGCCGGCCGCGTGTCTGGGCTGCGGCGGGGATCGGGGCGGGTCGTGACAGGACCGTGCCCCGGTCCCCCCTGGCTGCCGGCACCCCTGGCCCGGGGGGAGGATGGGATTCCCCTCCCACTCTACGCTGGGCCTTACAGAGCAGCTGCAAGAGGCTCGCCGTCAGATCGAGGGGTGGAAGACAAGGTATCCATCAGCCTTCACCCCCCACCGGCATGGCTTTGGAACATTTGCAGCTGCCGCGCAGAGATCACCTGACCACCGCAGGCCTGGGCAAGTTTTAACTCTTTCCTGACACAGATTAAGACTTGAACCATTCTTGGAGATGAGAGAAAAGGCCAAATTGGGGACATGTAAAGGGACAATATGGAGATCTCAAAGTCAGTGAAGGAAGAGTGACTTTTTTTAAGTGATGGAGATGACGAGTTGCCTTGGTTCTAGGCTGAAAATCTCTTATGGATTTTGGTAACAGGACAATCTTTTAAATCGTGGACAATATAAATTGGGGAGATGATTTGTGGATTTGAGCAAAGGCATCTGTGATGAACTGAGTGAATATTTTTTTTTTTGTGTGCCCCATGAGAGGTTGAACAGAGAGAGATGAGAAGAAGCCCTCTGCCAGTGAAGAAGTGAGAAGACTGTCTCTGTTCCCTGAGTTGAAAAAGATCCTTTGTTTTTTGAAACAGCTCATTTTTAAAAAGTACCACCCCAATTTGTAAAGTCCATGGCCCAGAGGTAGTCATGGGAAAGGCTGCGTGATAAGGGAAGTTCCACAAATGCAGATTCTCCTGGGCAGGCTGCTTTTGTGTGAAAGTTACCAAACCACAGGAGTGACTTCTCTCTCTCAAAGACTGAATGAAAGACTGTTTTATAAGTGGTACTGACCTGGAGTTCTGAGTTTTGCCTGTTTACATTGTTTGTAGAAAATGAAAAGTTTGTAGTGGGAGAAAGGGTTGGGTTTAGAAATTAATTTGTGTTGTTTTTTTTTCCTTTTCTTATTTTCTTCTCTTAGTGTATCTTAAAAAAATCTATCTGGTTTTGCTTCTAAGTTGAGCCTGCTTTTGCCTTTTTCTCCCAAAATCCTATCTCTCAATTAGCAAACAAATTCGGCAAATGTAAAACCACCACACAAATAGTGCTGTGACTCGGATAAGCAAACCTAAACCACAACACCGGGAAAGTGAACCTCATTTTTCACATACACTAAATGTTATTATTAACGTGTTTCATGTCCTTTGTTACTGACTCTTGGGCACTGTAAATTGGTGTTTTGGATTGTTTGGGATTTTGTGTTTTTTTCCTATTTTGGCATTATTTTACAGCATCCAGCTAAATTAAAACCAGCATTAGGTGTTATTTAACATCTTTCTACAAACTTTATAGGAAAGCAGCATTGTTTGCATATGTGTAGTTGTATTGGAGGTTAGGATTGCTCCTTTTGTTTTCTTTCTCCCAGGGAATTTTCTCGCAGCTGTTGGTAGGACACAATAATGACCGGTGCATAAAAGAGACCCAAGAAGTTTAGGGGAAGGGTGTGGCTGGCTACTCTCGATGAGGGGTTTCTCTTGGAGGTGTTAGCGTGAGGAAGGAACACGCAATCACGGTTGATTGAGTGTGGTGCTTTATTGAAGAGCTCTGGGAATCAAGAGGCCTAGGGGCCCAAATCTTGACTCCACCAGAAGTCCGAAATAGACAGTTTTATACTTTCTTATTACATAAGTAGATATGTTAAACATTAAACCCCTATTGTTCTATTGCTTCTACCCAAGCATGAATTTAGAACAATCGATATTTTAGGATTCATGTTCCAAACTCTTACGATTCGAATTCAAGATTCTCGTGACTTGTAT
>JANPWX010020114.1:12405-67118 GCA_024734555.1 Trochalopteron elliotii
TGTCCCGGTATTTGGAAAATGCCTGCCCCATTCTGGGAACCAGGGTTAGTCTTACATTTACAGGGTTACAAAAATATACATTCTATCATCTACTACATTTACTATGACTTCTAGGTTTGATTGCACGAATTTATAATCATATCTATCACAGGAGATGTGGTGGTCAGAGGCTGCCTGGGTTACAGTGGCCATGAAATTATTGAGATTTTAAAAATTCTGTGAAAGGAGGGGCATCAACAAAACTTCTACACAGGACATACAGAGACCAGACTACAAAAATAAAAATATCAAAAATAAATTTAAATTAACAATACAAAAAAAAATTGTTCCTAACTCAATAAACTCATAATACCTCAAATCATCAAAACAAAAATACCACCTATAAATAAAGACAAAACCAAAAAATAAATCTAACTATAAACAATATTTCTCAAATTATCCATAACTGTAACACATATACTACAATCAAACAAACCAAGGGGGTGAAGCCCCTATAATATAATAAACAATAATCCAAATATAAATATAAAAAACTCTAACAAATTAATGATATCACACTACCCCAAACACATCAAAATAAACCTTATATACTCACAATAATGAAAACCACCACAAGATGGCTAAAAACCTATCCTGTACCTCATGCTATGGCCCATAACACCATTCTAAACCTTAAAAAACAAATTCTTTAAAAACATAATACCCCTGAGAGGAGTAAATCAAACAATAAAACTCACTTCAAAAATAACCTTATCAACACCTGGGCTAGGGAACATAGCATTAAATAAATATACCATATCCCCTACCATACACCAACTACTAAAAAAATAAAAAAATTCAATAAACTATTAAAAACCACCTTAGAAACATTAAATAAAAAATCTTTCAAAAATTAAAAACAACATCTGGCAAAGGCCACTTAATTAATTAACACCCAAAATTCCACCAACAAAACAAACCCTGCCCAGTCTGAGTTCCTACATACAATAAATAAAAATAAAATCCCTGTAACACATACAAAAAATTTATTAAAAAAAAATTTAAATCAATTCTACCTCAAATAAAAACAAACCCATCTGTGAGATTGTCTTTGCTCAAAAATCAAATAGTACATAATAAATAATACAAAAAAATAACACAATGTGTATCTCAAAAAAATCTAATTATTAAATAAAAAACATATATAACTATCACCTTTTATTAAATATAACTACCATTATCTGTATATAACTATATATTATTTTATATAAATATATGCATATATAATATATATGTTTATAAAATTAAAATTCAATTAATTTTAATAAATTAACAATATAATAATAACAGTAATAAATCCTAAAGTAACTATAACACCTGTATCCCCAATCATATATTCTATATTCTATATCTTTAAAACTAATTCTAAAAGTAAACAGGGAAAGAAGAAGCACACAATTTATTTTAAAAACCAGTATTCACTCCTCAAAATATTTTCTCATCCTTAAAACTATATATGTTCATCAAATACACAAACAACAACCAAAAAGAAAGTGTTTTTTCCTTTTGTTAATCTAACTAAAACAAAAAAACTTCGCCAAACTGTTTTTTTTCCTTTTTTCCTTAAAGTGATTTAAATCTACTTTAAACTAAAAAAAACCCAGAGGAGCACTGGGATCTTACACCCACGGCCCACTGGGCCTAGACCTTGACATTTTCCAAAACCAAAAAGACTAAAACTAATAAAAAACTAAAAAAACTAAACTAACTCCTAACACAAGCTCTCAATTTTACCATCTCTCTTCAAAACAACAAAAAATTTTCTTATTTCATATTATTATTATTATTATTATTATTCATTCTTTATACTTATAAACATTTTGTTTATTAAATAAATAATTTTTTCCACTTTTCTCTAAAAAAATTCTTTTCCCAAACCTGCTGGGGGAAGGGGCTGTTTAAATTTACTCTCTAAAAAAAACCCATTCAAAAATTTCCTCCCAAATTTATCTTAAACCAAAACAATACATTTTTATTGGTGCCCAACATGGGAATTAAGTGGGAAAATAAATAACATCAAATTCCCACTAATATCATGAACAAAATCAGAACAATATCTCCACCAACCCACAAAAAAACCCCACAAACTTTCCTAAACACAATAAACTTATTAAAAATACACATTCCTAAATGAAGCCAAATTGTGAGCCCTCTCTACCTAATTACCCACAAAAAAACCACTTTCCACTAAAGCCCTAAAGAACAACACACCTTTACCCAAACCAAACAAAAAAACACTTATACAATAACCCTTAACCCAGTCAGTACAGGACCAAATATAAAAAACATACTCTACAACCAAAAACCATAATCGATCCTAAAACCTTTGGCAGAAGGTGCCTAAAAAAACTCAAAACCAACCACTAAAATTCTAAAATCAAAATTGCAAAAAATCATATATCCTACTCAGGATGCAGATTTGGGGAGTGCCAAATCAGGTACTGATATTTTTTAAGGGAAACAGCCCTTAAAAACAAAGCGGACCATGAATGATGGACACACATCAGGAAACAAATCGTGAAGGAGCAGGAACAGCCTGTCACTCTGTGCCAAAATATGAGTTAGCAGGGAAAATGACTGAGCTGGTTGGAATTGGGGCTTCTGCAGGGACTCATGGGAGAAAAAGAGGGTGCATCACCTTTGGACAGAGGGGCAGGTAAATCAGTAAATGTTTAAGGATGTTGTTAGGTCATGCAGAAAGAAAATTAGAGAGGTGAAATCTCCATTAGCTTAACCAGGTTGCTTATTTAAAGGATAATACAAATTATTTTATATATATATATATATATATTGATATATAATTACTGGCAAAAGGAGGTATAAGGAAAACCTCATTCTTTATTAGATATGGTGGGGGAATATAGTAACTAGATTGAGGAAAAGGCTGAGGTACTTAACCCATTCTTTGCCTCAGTTATCAACAATCAGACAGGCTGTCCTCAGGACAAGTGTTCTCCTGAGCTGGTAGATGGGCACAGGGAGCAGAAGAGCCCCCCTGTAATCCAGGAGGAAGCAGCTGCTGAACTGCTGAGCCACTCAGATGCTCACAGGTGTCTGTGGGAGCAGATGGGATCCATCCCAGGGGCATGAGGGAGCTGGTGGATGAGCTCCCCAAGCTGCTCTCCATCATTTCTCATCAGTCCTGGCTCCCCAGGGAGGTCCCAGAGGACTGGAGGGGCCAATGTGAGCCCATCCCCAAGAAGGGCTGGAAGGAGGATCTGGGGAACTCCAGGCCTGTCAGCCTGACCTCGGTGCCCACCAAGGTTATGGAACAGATCACCTTGAGTGCCATCACAGGGCACCCACAGGATGGCCCAGGGATCAGACCCAGCCAGCGTGGATTTCAAGATCTGCATTGATGATCTGGATGAGGGGATCGAGGCCACCATCAGCAAATTTGCAGATGCCACCAAGCTGGGTGTGAGTGTGGATCTGCTGCAGGGTAGGAGGGCTCTGCACAGGGCCCTGGACAGGCTGGATCCAGGGCCCAAACCCAACAATGGGAGGTTGAACAAGACCAAGGGCCGGGTCCTGCACTTTGGCCACAACAAGCCCTGCAGTGCTACAGGCTGGGGACAGAGTGGCTGCACAGTGGCCAGGCAGAAAGGGACGTGGGGCAGTGCTGGACAGCAGGCTGGACATGAGGCAGCAGTGTGCCCAGGTGGCCAAGAAGGCCAATGTCTCCTGTCCTGGGTCAGGAATGGTGTGGCCAGCAGGAGCAGAGCTGCTGTGCCAGCACTGATCTGCCCTCAGTTCTGCACACAGACAATGCTGCTGCTGCTGCAGAGAAAGGGAGCAAAACAAGGGATCTTCAGTGAAAACTTTGCTGGGAGATCCTTTAGTTCCTTTACAGCCACTGATAGCACAGCTCCTCATTGGCACAGTCTTTGACCACAGAAAATGTGGAGCAAAACAAAACAAGACAGGGCACAAACAATGGCCTCGCTTTTTGAACATCATTGAAAACTAAAACACAGGAAAAGAAACCATAAGCAAAGCAACAAGAGCTATCAAAGATGACTTTTATTACAAATGATTTGCAGGAACTGGCCAACAGTTTAATGTTTCCGAAATTGCCCAGTGATCAGTTTCCACACTACAGCCTTGAGCTCCTGGTTCCTCAGGCTGTAGATGATGGGTTCAGGGCTGGAGGCACCACCGAGGACAGAACTGACACTGCCAGATCCAGGGATGGGGAGGAGATGGAGGGGGACTTCAGGTAGGCAAAAAAGGAGGTGGTGCGGAAAAGGGAGACCACTGCCAAGTGGGGGAGGAAGATGGAAAAGGCTTTGTGCCGTCCCTGCTCAGAGGGGATCCTCAGCACAGCCCTCAAGATCTGCACATAGGAGAAAACAATGAACACAAAACAGCCAAAACCTAAACAGGCACTAACAGCAAGGAGCCAGAGTTCCCTGAGGTAGGAGTGTGAGCAGGAGAGCTTGAGGATGTGTGGGATTTCACAGAAGAACTGGCCCAGAGCATTGCCATGGCACAGGGGCAGGGAAAATGTATTGGCTGTGTGCATGAGAGCATTGAGAAAGGCACTGGGCCAGGCAGCTGCTGCCATGTGGGCACAAGCTCTGCTGCCCAGGAGGGTCCCGTAGTGCAGGGGTTTGCAGATGGACACGTAGCGGTCGTAGCACATGATGGTCAGGAGGGAAAACTCTGACCCAAGGAAGAAGACAAGCAGAAAGATCTGTGCAGCGCATCCTTCATAGGAGATGTTGCTGGTGTCCCAGAGGGAATTGTGCATGGCTTTGGGGACAGTGGTGAGGATGGAGCCCAGGTCGGTGAGGGCCAGGTGGAGCAGGAAGAAGAACATGGGGCTGTGCAGGTGGTGGCCGCAGGCTACGGCGCTGATGACGAGGCCGTTGCCCAGGAGGGCAGCCAGGGAGATGCCCAGGAAGAGGCAGAAGTGCAGGAGCTGCAGCTGCCGTGTGTCTGCCAATGCCAGCAGGAGGAAGTGGCTGATGGAGCTGCTGTTGGACATTTGCTGTGTTTGGACATCCCAACCTGCAGAAAGAGCAATGACCGTGATATTGTAGGGGAAGTTTCTCACAGAAAAGTCAAAGCCCTTCCTCAAAGATGCTCTCCTGCCATTAAACACCTCCCCCTTTGTCTATGTCTAGGAGAACTTCCTTCACCTTGGTCGCTGGAGCCCTGATTGCTGCTGGCCAATGTTCAGTGAGGAGCCAGATCTCGAGCTGCAGGACACCTGGGAGTCAGCCCTGAGCCCCAGTCAGTGCAGGAGAACAGTGATGGCAGGGGCCAGTCCTGGTGTTTGAACTTGGACAAAGAATCTCTTCCTAAGGCACAGGAGCTGCCAGGGCCAAGGGCTGGGGATTGCAGGAATCAGAATGAGAGATTCTGCTGCACCTGGGGAGAACAGAGAGTCCAGTGAAGCAGGAGGACTGTCTGAGTCTGTGTGCAGACTGAGGGGAGCTGCTCTGTCCCTCTCTCCTGTTCCCAGCTGCTCTGGCCTTGCACCTTTCTGAGCTCCTCTCCCATGTTACCCTAGAAAGCCAGGAGACACTGCTGAGAGCAGAGGGATCCCTGGCACACAATGTGGCTCCTGCCTTTCCCAAAGTCAGGCAGAGTCAGCTCATTCCCAGCCTGCCAGCCTGCCCTGCCCAGAGCTCCCCGGGGCAGAGGGAGCTGGGACACCCCATTGCTGTGCTCAGCCTGCACAGGAGGAGCCCAAAGGCTGGGCCTGAGCCTGCAGCTGGAACTACCATTCCCAGAGAGCCCATCAGCAATGCCAGGAGCACCTGGGCAGGGCAAGGAGAGAGTGAGCCAGGCCCTGAGGAAAAGCCTTTCCCTGCCCAGCCCTGCACAGCCCCTCCCAGGCAGCAGCAGGGCAGGACAGTGGCCCTCAGGCCCTGGTCAGGAGGGCATGGGCACATGGCAGGAGAGATGCCCTTCATCTCTGGGGCTGCTCTGCCGGCCCAGGAGGGGACTGAGGGCCCCGAGCCCCCGGGCTGAGGGCTGGGAGAGGACACAAGAGCTGTGCTGCTCCAGGCAGTGTCTGCCATGCAGGGCAGGGCTGGCAGGTGCCACATGTCCCCTGCAGCAGGGCTTCCCTCAGCACTGCCTCCCTCCCTCCCTGCCCATGGCACTGCTGCTGGAGCTGTCCCAGCCTGAGCTGTTCCTGTGGCCCCGGGCTCCTTCCCTGCCAGTGCTGCCAGAGCCCAGCCCAGCCCCTGAGCCAGCTCTGCCCTGCAGCTGCTCGGGGCTGCAGGGGTTAAAGAACAGCTCCCCCAGGCCTGGGCACCATGGAAAGGTGATGCTGGATGGATCTGGGGGCAGGGGAGCTGGAGGTACTTGCTGAGATTCCCAGGAAAACACAGTGTGAGGTTTTAAGAGCCTCAGCTCATGCTCCACACTGCACAGCTGAGTTTCCATTCCTACCAAGCTGACCCAGGGAAAAGTGGGAGCAGAGATTGAGGAAAGCAGAGACTCAAGCAGGAAACTTCTGCCCTGAATGAGCTTATGAAAAGTCCCCTCAGACATGACCTGGGCATGAGCTGGAGCTGTGAGCAGCCCAGGCCCACACAGCACATTCTCCACAGCAGCAGGACCTGCCCTGGCTGGATGCACTCCTTGCACCCACAGCCCCACTCCACCATCCATGGGAGCTCCCAGGCAGGCTGAGAGCTGCCCCTGGCAGGTGGCAAATCCCATGGCCTGGCCAAGAGCCCTCAGGGCTGCAGCACCTGCTCTACACCACAGCCCTGGGCACCCCTGGCTGCAGCCCCAGCTTCAGCCCCTGCAGTCATCCCTGGCAGCAGGAGCCATCCTGCCCTGTCCCTCTGACGGTGCCCAGGGCAGCCCCGGCCTGGAGCACATCCTCCCCCAAAGCAGAAAGGGCAGCAGAGCCATCCTTACAGTGCTGTCAGTGCTGTCATGGGTCAGCTTTAGGAGATCCCTGCAGCCACAGACTGTGTCACAAGTGGTGAAGATTTCTCCGTGAATAATCACAGAATTGTCCTTCCAGCAGCTTTAAGCCTCTTTCTGCTTCACTGCTCTCAGGTACCTGCAGGCAGTGCCCTCAGCCCTGCTGGGCTGGGAGAGGAGCTGCTCCTCAGGAGAAATGTCTTTTTGAAGCTCTTCTTGATTGCCACGAGCTGCCTCTGTGCCAGTAGCCCAGCCCAGCTCAGCAGCACAGACACAGCACAAGGACTTTAATGACCCTCTTGGGGCTTTGGTGTTGTTTTCGTTTCTCAGAGAATGTTAAAAAAACTTTTCAAGAACTCAAAGTCAGATTGAAACACTGAAGTTCCTTGAAGTTTTAATGGGTCCCAGTGAGGGACACAACTGAGAAAGTGTCCCCAGGTTTCAGTTAGAGCAGAACACTGCAGGCACTGATGACAGGTGGGGACAAACCAGGCAAAGGTGTCTCTGATGCTGAGCAAACCTGGATGTGGTTCAGGAATGCAAAGGGCCAAGGCCTGAGCCCCAACCCCTGGCAAGGCACATCCTGTCCCTCCCTCAGTGCTCAGGGCTCTTCCCAGGCTACTGGGATGTGGGCATGTGCAATGCCAAGGGCAGCACTATTGCCAGGGTTGGCCTGAGATAAAAAGGAAGTCGGAGTATAGAGAGAACGCAGATCAAGCCAATGTGGTTAACAGATACGTTCTACTTTATTTAGCTAAGATGGCTACATTTATACAGTTCTATATAGTTTACAAATTACAGCAGCTCTCTATTGGCACACAGCAGAGAGAAGTACGACATCACACTTTATTTTATTAACTTTTAAGGTGGCTATCACGTGCCCACTAACAAGTCTATTCAGTGACCTTCACAACCCTATTATCTTTCCCCGACACCTTAACTGCTAATTTCTAACTGCGCCACACTTGGCTAAGAATTTCTAGCTGCGTCACAGGCTTCAAGGCCTTACAGGCCTTCATCTGAGGCCCAGGCTAGGTGATTCACTCACAGTCCAAATATTCACTATCTTTAAAAACTTTGCTACACAGCACCATGGGGCAGCCCCTGCCAGGCTGCTGAGCAGGGCCAAGGAGGCAATGAGGCCCCAGGGCTGCAAGGGTCACTTGTCTCCTGGTCATGGCTCAGGCCCAGGCCCAGCAACCATGGCCAAAGTGCTGCAGGAGTTGGCTGTGTCAGGGCCTTGCAGCTGCTGCCCATGCCTGTGCCCTGTCCAGCCCAGGCTGTCCTACGGTGTCCATGCCCTGCACCTCTGTCCCTGCAGGCTGTCGTCATCCCCCGGCTGCCCCACCTGCCTGGGCCCTTCCTTTGCTGACAGCTCTGCGTCCTGCCTGCCTCTGCCTGGGCACACACAGCCCTGGGCTGCTCCAGACTCCTTCTGGGGGATGTGTTGTACCACAGCCCTGCCCTGGAAGAGAAATTCCTCTCCTTGTTTTCAGTTTGGACCTCCCCCACTGCCCTTTGTGGCATCATTTCTCAGGCTGTTTCATACAATGAAGAAGTGCTCCACCATCTCTGGATCCACCCTTCAAGCCCTCCGAGGCTACTCCTATTCTGTCCTCAGTCTTCACACCCCTCAGCCCAGGGCCCTCAGTCTCTATGGGCCATGTGCTTGAGGCCTCCAAATCCCATTTTAGGAGATTTTTGTGTCCTTTCAAGGTCTTTTCAGATTAAAACATTGTGGTCATACAATAATCCATAAAATGTGATGATGTTTCATGGCTGTAGTGGCAAAGGAAGGGGCAATGTCTTTAAAATGGTCAAGGATAAATTTAGATTCGATAACAAGGAGGAAATATTTTATGATGGAGTTGACAAGGCAGAGGAACAGGTTGTCCATAGAAGCCAATGTCCCATTCCAAAAAGTGTTCAAGGTCAGGAGCTTTGACCATCTGTTGCAGTGGTAGTTGTGCCTTCTCACAGCAAGGGGGCTGCAGTAGATTGCATTTTAGGGCTATCCCAATTTAAGAAAACCAAAAACTAAAAAATTATTTTCAAGGAAAGTTCTGAAACTTCTGCATGAAAGTCTCACCAAGGGGGTCAATGGCAGAGCTTTCCTGCATGACCTTTCCAGCTGAGCATGGAGGGTTCTGCACTGGGGTATGAGACTCATGATGAAAATCCACAAGAGGGCATTTGGGGACTGTACAGGACTTGCCATGGGATGTCTCAGATGTCCAGGAAGAGAAAGGATGGAGGATCAAGGCTATTTTCTGAGGAAAAGGCATGAGAAAGCAGAAAGAAGGAAGGATGAGAGAAGATCATAATATTTAAACAGGGTTTACACAATTGGCTGGTCAGGACACTGCTTTGGCAGTGCCCTACAGCTGATCCCCACAGCCTGTGGCATTTTCCTCAACCCTCCTTTGCCAAGAACTCTCTGGGACAAGGCAGCTCTCTCTGCTCTGGGTACCCAGGGATGTCCAAGTGCCAGATACTGGAGTGGGGAGCACAAACCATCAGGTCCTGTGTCCTTTGGGGCCCAGGCACTGGTGAGACTGGTGTGTGCACACAGCACTGGTGTGTGTGGGGCTGGGTGTGACCACCAGGGAACATCAAACCAGAGCAGCCAGCGAGCAGCAGAGGCTTGGGAGCTGCTGTGGGAGATCAGCTCCTGCAGGGGTCCACATGGTCTGGGTGTCTCTGCAGCTCTGCATCTGATCCTGCCATGGCAGAGCACACAAACAGCCCCTCCCTGTGTCCCTTTCTTCACTGACTGTGCTTTGGCCTGGCCTGGAAACCGCCTGAGGTCCCTTCCAGGAGAAGTCCCTGTGCATTTCCCTCCCCCAAGGCTCTGCCCTTCTTGATCCAGCAGCTGTGGGGCAGCAGAGCTGGGGCAGTGCAGGGACAGGGCTGGCTCCGACAGGGGCCATGAAGCCACTGCCAGGAGGTGACAGGAAGGACAGTTTGCAAAAAGGAAATTTAGAAATGGTGACTTTGTTGTGTTTAGGAAAGGAAAGCTTAGCTGGAGCATTTGAGGAGGATGAAATACAAGGGATGTTGGGTGAAACAGGGAGTGTTCAACTGGAGATGAGGAAAGATTTTTCCCCAGTTGCAGGGCTGGTGCAGAGCAGCGTGGCCATGAGCCCAACTGGCCTCCCTGTGTGCCAGGGCTAGTCGGGTTCTGTAACAGAGGTGCCCCCAGAATAAGAGCCCAAGTGGGGCTTCTCCCACCCTCCTCACTCCTCCACCTCCCCAGGGATGGAATTCCTGCTGTATGGGTTCTGGCCAAAATGTCTGCTGAGGGCCAGCCAGGCTGCTGCAGTGGCAGTGACCTCCCAGCCATCCCCATTGCAGACTTGTCTCCTGGCCCTTTCCTCTGCCCCTGTCTTGTCTCTGCTGGGATGAGCATTTTTGTGATTAATATCTTGTCCCCAGATTATGGGACCAATTTCTTCCCAACCAGGCTCCTGGAGCAGAAGTGGCTTCACAACCAACATGTGAAGACTGAAAGACAAAGAGCAAATGGGAAGTTAAAGCAGGATGTGGTTGGAAAGGGCTTGTGTGGATGTGGACTTTTCTGGGGCCACTGTGGGAAACAATGGGTTGGATAACAACAGATCTGCCCAGAGCAGGTCGGAGCCAAATTTGATCTGAGCATTGGCTGTATTAGGGACAGAGCCCCTGGGCACAATGATGTTTGGTCTACTCATGTGGGTGTGGGAGCTCACCCTGTGCATATTCCCATTGGTGCTCCTCTCAGGGACCTTTTTCAGAGCAGAGAGAGGGTTCAGGATTGCTTTGTTGCTGTACTGTGGGATGTCAGTTTATGACATCGTAACATCAAAGGCAGTGAGGGTCATTTGGGATGTGTCTTCAGTACTGCTCTCCTGCGCTTGCTTCAGGTGCTACCGCTGGGTGCCCATCAATAATTGTGCCCAGCCTGTGGGGGGAACAGGGGAGGATGATTTTCCCCCCTTTCACCCCCTTTTCCTCCTTCAGGCCTGGTACAACAACTTTTGAGATTCCTTTGTGTGTTAAGGAAACATTTTTCTTGCTGCTGAGTCTGCCAGGTCTCCTCAGTGTGGTCCACATCATGTTTAGTGTCAGGACAGAGATTTCTAGGAAGGTCAGAGATCTGCCCCAAGGATGGATAGTCATGAGTGGCATAGAATGTGGTAGCAAATGGGCCAGTATTTGGAGGACTCCTCTCCTCCAATGGTTTAGAAGTTCACCCCTGAACAGATACAGGACCCTGTCAAAGCGATAAAATATGTGAAGGAAAAATGCTGCAGCAGCTCCACAGAGGTGCAAAGTGATGCAACCTGTAGGACCCTGGCTGCTCTTTCTGGGACACTGCTTGTCACTGCACAGCACCCTCGGGACAGGAGAAGGAAAGCAGAGCAACAGACACCGTGGGCACTCCTGAACCAGGGGAAGAGCCCCTGCCAGGAGCAGCTGCTGCTATACAGAAGAAATCCAAGACCAAATCAGCATCAATCCCTTAGTGAGGGAGGAAGAGGAAAGCAGGGCCCTCACAACAGGAGGAAGAGTCAGGGCCAGAGACAATCACCTGATCCCTGTCCTCAGGTGAGCTGCGAGGTGTGTGAAAAGATTTCAGCTGCCCATTGGAAGAGCCCTTGGTGACCCTGCTGCTCTGTGCTGGGATATCACAGCTCTGATGGGGAACTGGATGGTAGTGAAGCCAAACAACTGCCATCCTTGTCCCAGGATTTAGACATTGACCAGGTGTAAGGACCTGATAATAAGAAAAATGCCTCAAAAATTGCTTTGTCATTGTGTCTGCTTATTGTAATGTCTTTGAACACCTGGAGACTGTCTCCCATGTCTCCCTTGTCCCCCATGCAACATCCTTCAAGCCCTCTCTCCACGTCCCCCATTTCATGTCCCCCATCCCACATACCCCATGTCCCTCATCCCATTCCCTCATATCCCCCATGTTCCCCATTTCATGTCTCCATCCTGTGGCCCCCATTCCATGTCCTATCTCCCATGTCCCTCTTGTTCCCCATCCCATGTCCATCCCCCATCCCCCACATCCCCCACATCCCCCCATCCCCATTCCATGTGCTCTATCCCACATCCCCCATTTCTCCAATCCCATGTCCTCAATTCCATGTCCCATCCCATTGGTCCACACCTTCCATGCCCCCCATTCCATGTTCCCTGTTCCATATTCCATCCCTCTCCCTGCCCCAGCCCCGTATCCCCACTCCTGTCTCTGCGGTGTCACCACGACGTCACAGAGGCCCCATCAAAGTCACAGTGCCACCAGCAGCATCACTGAGCATCCTGGGGGACAAAGCAGGAACTAGTCTGGTGATTGGACCTCCCAGACCCCACATTTCAATTCCACATCCTGATCCCACATCCTGATCCCACATCCTGATCCCAAATCCCAAGGGAGTGCAGAATGAGCTCTCGCCCTCCCACCACCAGGAGGACCAAGGTGGAGCTCTGGGGGAGGACAGAGGTGGCTTCAGCCACCACCCCTGAAGGTACCAGCACTCCCTGGGTCCCCAGGAATGTCAGGATCTATTGGGATCCTTGCTCAGTTTTCCTCAATTCCCAGAGTGGAAGAAAATTTGGGATGCAGTGGCCAACTTCGTCCTGGAACAGCTCCTGCAGCAGAACAAGGTCACCCCAATTCCCCTGCCATGTCCACTCCTGGGGCTCAAGGTCACCTCTGGTTCATTCCAAAATGCCAAAATTCCTCTTCCAGGGGGTTCGGATCCCAAAATCTTGAAACTCCTCTTGCATGCAGATCCAAAAATCCCACTTTCATGGGGCACGTACCCCAAAATCCTGAAATTCCACTTCTAGAGGAGAGCAGATCCCAAAATCCCAAAATTCCTGTTGCAGGGGGTGTGGATCCCGACCCTTGGTGCCCTGGATGTGGTGCCCTGGAGGGTGAAAGTTGGGGACATAGAGGTGACAACACGGAGGCCGATTTTTTGCCTGGCCAGGAATTTGGTCCAGAGATACAATTTGATGGATGACTGGAAATTCTGGCCAGGTAGGACCATAGGAATTCTGAGGTGGACACGGATGGAGGGGGAGGGTTGAGGGAGGGGGTGGAAAAAGGGGAGTTGAAAGGTGCAAGAAGAAACCAAAAAAACATGAGTATACCCTAAAAGTCCATGAGGAGATCCTAGAAACCACAAAGAGACCCCCAAAAAACACCAGATCCCAAAATCACAAGGAGAACTCCCCCCAAAAAACAAGAGGAGTTCCCACAAAAATCCATGAGGAGCTCCCAAAACCCACGAGGACACCCTAAAAAAGCCCCATGAGAACAAGCCAAAAATCACAAGGAACCCCCAAAAAACTGTGAGAAGACCCAAAAATACATTGCAAGACCTCGAAAAAATCCTGTGACAAGACCCCAAAAAACCATGAGACCTGAAAAAAACATAAGACGACCCCAAAACCACAAGGAGATTCCATGAATCAATGAAGAGACCCCCAAAAATCTAGGGACACTCCATAAAACCAGGAGAAGACCCCCAAAACTATGAGAAGACCCTACAAAAGAAGAGAATACCCAAAAAAACCTATGAGAAAACCCCACAGAAACATGAGAAAACTCAAAAACCCATGAGAAATGCCTCCAAAACATGAAAAGGCTCAAAAACCCCTAAGGAGGCACCCAAAAAACTCAAAAAATCATGTAGGCACCCAAAAAAACCCCCATGAGAATATCCCATAAAACCATAAGCACACCTCAGAAACCACAAGGAGACAAAAAAGAACCCCACAAGACCCAAAACCACCCCGAGAAGACCCCAAAACATCCTAAGAAGTTTTTAAAAAAACATGAGAGGACCCCAATAGCCATACAGAGACCCCATAAAACCTTAAGAAACCCCCAAAACCCCAGAAGAAAATCCCAAAGCCCCAGAGGATACCCCAAATCTCCCTATGGTCCATGTCCTTCCAGAGAACCTGGATCCACTCCGGATGTTTGCAGTGGCGGCAGCGCTGGGCCTGCCCCGGCGCAGGGTGGAGGGCGCCCTCCAGGCCACCATGTCCCTCCTGTCACAGTGTTTGGGGACAGGTGAGGATGTGGCCCTGGTCCTGAGGGACATTGGAGTCATGCTGGTGGAGCAGCGCAAGGTCCGGATGAGGTTCTACCATGAGTTCCTGGAGGCGGTGTCCGGGAAGGAGAACCTGGAAAAGGGTGTCTTCAAGGTGAGGGGATTGAGGGGATGGGGGCAATGGAGTAGGGTGATCCTTTAAAATTACCTCATCCGTGGGGAGAAGGTCCCACCATCTTTGGGATTCTCAAGTCCCTTGGCCATGTTGAGGAGATCCCACCGTTTTTGGGATCCCCCAACATTTCCTCATCCACATGGAGAAGGTCTCATGTCTTTGAGGTCCTCTTTGGGCTCCTCCAAATACTGAGTTCCTCATCCATGAGGAGAAGATCCCACCAGTTTTGGTCTTCTTCAATGATGAGTTCCTCATCCACATTGAGGAGGTTCCACCATCTTTGGGGTCCCTGAGTCCCTGGGTCATGTTGAAGAGATCCGACCATCTTTGGGCTCCTCCAACATTCCTTCATCCATGTTAAGGAGGTCCCACCATCTTTGAGGTCCTCTTTGGGCTCCTACAATGCTGGGTTCCTTGTCTTTGAGGTCTTCCATCACTGACATCCTCATCCATGATAGGAAGTTACAGCCATCTTCGCGCTCCTCCAATGCTGATCTTCTCATCCATGAGAAGGTCCCACTGTCTTTGGGGTCTTCTGATACTGAGTTCCTCATCCCCATGGAGAAAGTCCCATCCCTGTTATCTTCTGCTGCAGATCCAGGAGCTCCTGGACATGGTGGTGCCTCAGGGAATCCCCGTGGCTGCTCTGACCTCGTTTGGCTCTGTCATCGTCTTCCCTGAGTGCGTCCAGGGGTGATCCTGGGGCTCCGGGGGCAGAAAAGGGTCCAACCCAAGCCACTCCAGGATTCCTTGGATTTAGAGGGCCTGGTATTCTGCCCTGGGAGGGTCTGAGGGATGATGGATTTTGGGAAAACTGTGGTGGATTTGGGGAAAATATGGACAATTACAGGGAAATGGGGGATTTGGGGAAAATATGGTGGATTTGTGGAAAGTAAAAAGGATTTGGAGAGAACCATGGTGGATTTGGGGAAACGGTTAATTTGGGGGGAAAGAGGGATTTGGGGAAAAAAAGATGGATTAGGGAAAGTCATGGTGGGTTTGGAGAAATGTGGTGGATTTTGGGAAAATGTGGTGGAAGTGGAAAAAACATGATTTGGGAAAAACCAGGCTGGATTTAGGGAAAACAGGGTGGATTTTGGGGAAAACAAATATATTAAAGAAAATGTGTTGGATTTGGAGAAAAACAAGGTGGATTTGGGAAAATACGATGGATTTGGAAAAACAAGGTGGATTTGGGGATAGTGGGGGATTTGGGGGAAAAAAATGGCGAGTTAGGGGAAAAACAAAGTGGACTTGGGAAAAATAGTGTATTTTGGGGAAAATTATGGTGGATTTCTGAAAAATGTGCTGGATTTGGGAAAAAAAATGGATTTGGGGGGAAATGGTGGATTTGGGAAAAATAGTGGGGATTTGGGGAAACCTGTGGTGGATTTGTGAGAAATTGGGTGGATTTGGGAAAAAACAACGTGGATTTGGAGGAAAAAATAAGGTGGATTTGGGAAAATTTGGTGGATTTAGGGGAAAATATGGTGGATTTGGGGAAAAACAAGGCAGATTAAGGAGTATGTGGTGAATTGAGGGGGAAATGTCATGGATTTGGGGAAAACTGGTGATTCCAGAGTGATTCCAGGGTGATGACGGTATTTCCCACCCAGGTTCAAGAGGGAAATGGTCCAGGCACCACTTCCGAGGGCGCTGCTGCTCCAGAGCCTCCAGAACCTCCCCAAGGAGACCCCACATTCCAGGGAGGAGTCGGGGCCACGGATCAGGAAAGAAGGGAATGGCAAGAAAATTGGGAGAGGTAAAACAATTTTTTAAAAAAAAAAAGGGGGGGGGGGGGAATGCAAAGAAATGGGGAAAAAAAAGGTGGAATAGGAAAAACCTAGGAAAATGGGAATTAATTGGGATAATAAAGGAATGAGGGAAAGGATAGAAATAGGGAAAAATCAAGGAAAGCGAAAAATAGCAAAAAATGGGGAAATGGGAATTTTGGGGGATAAAAAAGCAAAAAAAATTGAAGAAAAAATCAAGGAAGGGGAAAAATAGTAAAAAATAGGGAAATAAAAATTAATTGGGATAATAAAGAAAGGAAGTGGAGGGAAAGGAAAGAAACTGGAAAAAAATCAAAGAAAAGAGGAAAACCAGCAAAAAAATGGAGAAAATAGGAATTCTGGGGATAATAAAGCAAACAAATGGGAGAAAGGAAAGAAATTGGGGGGAAAAAATCAAGGAAAATGGAAAAAAAATGGGGAAAAGGCCAAGGGGCAATGAGAGTGAAAAGGCAAAGAAATGAGGGAAAACCAAAGAAATGGATAAAAAATGGGAAAGAAAAGGGGGGAACGTGAAGGAATGGGGAAAGAAGAGAGAAATATGGGGGGAAAGGGAAGAAATGTGGGGGGGAAAAAGGGGAAGAAATGTGGGGGGAAAAGGGTAAAAATGGAACAAGTGATGTGACCTCTGACTTGATCTCTCCTTCTCAGTTCCAGATGCAGCTTCTGGAATGTCAGAGGCAGAGGAACAACCTGACAAAGAGATTCCAGAAAACCAGAAAACCCAGGGGAGGAATGGGAAGGAGAGGAAGTTGGAAACAGAACAGGGGAAGAAGGAGACAGAGTCAAGAAAGTCAGAAACCAAACTGGGGAAAAAGAAGTCAGAAACTGAATTGGGGAGGAAGGAAAAACTGGGAAAGTCGGAAACTGAACTGAAGAGGAAGGAAAAATTGGGAAAGTTGGAAACTGAACTAGAGAGNAGGAAAAATTGGGGAAGTTGGAAACTGAACTGGGGAAAAAGAAGTCAAAAACTGAACTGGGGAGGAAGGAGAAATCAGCAATGTCAGAAACTGATTTGGTGAAAAAGGAGAAGTTGGAAAAGTCCAAATCCAAAGGGATGAAGGAAAAGCTGGAAAAATCAGAAAAGTCGGAAAAGTCAGAAAAGTTGGAAACTGAGGGGAGGAAGAAGTCAGAAAAGTCCCCAAACAGGTGAGACTGAAGGCTTGGGGACAACCTGGTGTTCCCCAGCTCAGGATGACCTTTCTCATTGGATCCTTCCAGGGATCATCCCAAGATTCCAAAGGCCAGACCACGCCGGGACTGTTCCGGGCACCAGCACCAGATGCACACAGCCAAAGCTCTGCTCTCCAGAGGAGGAAGAGGAGAAGGAGACAGGGAAGAGGTGAAGAAGAAGGAGAAATCCAAGTGGATCCATCTTTGGGATCCCTGGAGCTTCCAAACACCGGTGATCGCAGTGCTGTCGGCATCCAGCTCTGGCTCCAGCATTCCTGAGGATCCTCATCCCAAGGAACACCTGCTCAGCCCTTCAAGACCAAAGACAAACAGGACAAGCAATGAGAATTTCTGGCCAGTGGTAGGCACATCTCTGGAGTAGCTGGGAATCTCTGGGAATCTCCAGGAACCATCAATAAATGCCTCTGGTTTGGGGTGGTTGAGGAATGACTGGGAGGAGCTTCCTTTCCTCAAGGATCCGTTGGGATCTTCTCAGTTTTCAACCAGAATATGCCCTTTTTGTCCCAAATCCCATTGGATCCAAGCCCAAATCCCATGAGACCCACCACAAAATCCCATTGGATGCAACCCCAAATCCCAATAGATCCAACACAAAATCCCATCAGATCCAGCTCCAAATCCCATTGGATTCAACCCAAAATCCCAATGGATCCAACGCAAAATCCCATTGACCCCAACCCTGTCTGGTTGATCAGGGTATCCCATGGCCATTTGTGTCAGGAATTGCCACTGTTCCCCCCAGAGCCCCCGCAGCTTAGGAGATATCAAGAGATATCTGGGACCCTGCGGGAGTGGAGCCTAGGCTGCCCCTTCCACTCAGGATTGAGGAGCAATCGCATGAGTGACAGAGTGAGTGGGGCTGCTCAGGGTATTGCTTCCCTGGGGTTTTCAGCACTGCCACCCAAGTCTCCCTCCTCCTCCCTGCTCCTCTCTGCTCCCTGACGCCCGGGAGCCCACGGCTGGTGTGTGCGGTGCTGCCTGGGGCCAGGGCCAACCCTGCCCGGGTCCCCTTCTCCGCCATCACCACGGGGAAGGCCCCGCCCCGCTACTGAAGCGCCCCCTGCTGGCCGCCAGACAGCTCCTGCCCTGCCCGCACCCTACCGGGGCCACCAGCGCCCCCTGCAGGGTGCGGCCAGAACTGCACCCAAGGGAGAAGGGGAGCCTGATGGGTGGGTGACTACTGGTATTGTTTGGCTGTCATTTGTTCTCTTCTGTTATATATATATATTTGTATTTGCTAGTGAAGAACTGTTAATCCTTTTCCATATTTTTGCCTGGAAGCCCCATAATTTTTAAGCCACAATACTTTGGAGAGAGGATGCTTTCTTTCCATTAGGAGGATTTCTTTTCATTCCAGGAAGGTGCCACCTTCTTTGGCGAAACCAAGACATTAATCTACCCAGTGACCTCACACAGCCCCTCCTGTGATGTCATACAGCCCCCTTTATGATGTCAGAGTCTGCTCTGTAATTTCATAGCCCACTCTGTGATGTCACACAGATGGCCTGCATTGTCAAAGTTTACTCTGTGATGTCACACTGCTGTCCTGTGATCTCATGGCCTACTCTGTGTTGTCAAAAAGCCACGCTGCAATGTCATCACCTGCTTGTGATGTCACACAGTCTCTCCATTATGTCATAGTTGCTCTGTGACCTCACAGCACCTTTTCTGGGACATCCCCCCGTGGGCAGGGTGGGCAGGGGGCCTCTGCGTACATTTGGGCCCCGGAGCCCCCGGTACTCGGAGGTGCCCAGCAGCTCCCGCAGGCTGCAGAACCTCGGCGCCACCCCCGACAGCCACAAGTGTCCGTCCTCGTCCCGGCGGAGCCGGCACCACTTGGAATCCCGGCCAGAGCGCGGCTGTGGAGCCACCGCTGGGCTCAACGGGGCGGGGACCCCCGGGAGCCCCCAAACCCCTCCTGCCCCGTGGGTGCCCACAGCAGCCCCAGGGCTGTGCCCGTCCCTGTGTCACCATCCCCGCAGCTGCCAGGGCTGTGTTTCCCTCCCGGGGACGGGGCCCTGCGCGCTCCCAGCCCCCCAAACCCCCGGCAGTGCTGTGTGGGTCTCACCTGGACGCAGACACTCAGCAGGGAACTGTCCAAGGCCTGGGGGCTGCGGCACAGCACGGACAGCCCCGGGGCACCCTCGGCCACCTCCAGCTCGATCACAGCCAACTCGGCGCTGCCAAGGGCAGGGATGGCCGTGGTCCTCCTCGGGGACACCCCAGGACCCCCCGTGCCCACCCCTGTGCCCACCCCTCACCACGGTGTCCCCAAGCCCCGCAGGTCCCGGGGTGCCCAGGGGGCGGGATGGGGACCCGGCCCTCCCGGGGGGATTCTGTCACCTCCCTTTCCCATCACCGCCGGCTCAGGGCTGCTCAGGGAGTCTGGGCAGGCCCCGAGGGGCCCGTGGCACTGGTTTGCCACGTCCCCCAGGAGCCGGGCAGGGGCCACCTCCCTGCACAAGGAGCGCTGGGCACCCACCCTCAGCCGGGAGTGGCCATCGAGGAGAGGCACCAAGGAACGAGCCTCCCACAGCCTGGGGAATTCCCCCTCCTGCACCAGGCGGGGCGGCAGCCCCACGTCCCCCCAAGCCCCCAGGGGCTCCCCAAACCCCCCCAGCTCCCCAGCACCTGCTTGTCGGCCTTGGGGAGGGTGACGAGCCAGTTCTGCACGGGGCCGCCCTCCCAGCTCGCCACCTGCTCGGTGCTGATGTCGGCGATGTCGGGGATGTCACACAAGTGCTGGAGCTTCCGTGAGGACATCCCTGGGTGTAGGATCATCTGTGGACGGCAGGGAGAGGGAACTCTGCAGACCTGAGACATTCTAGAAGACGTGGTTTTATTGCAAGGGTCGTGGGTAAAAAGGGCCTGCCTTCAACCACCAGCCTCGGTTGAAGAGAAGTCCCAAAGAGAGAAGGAGAGAGAAAACAAGAGGGTAAGAGGTAAGAGAGGAGGGAGCAAGAGAGCCAGAGAGAGGTGGCAGGGGTCAGAGCACAGGGGTAAGAGAGTGAGGTCCTTGTTACAATACATTATATCTCCTTTTGTGTTGAAAATTCTATTTTACACTTACCAACCAGTACAAGACACAAAATCCTATAGAATCTACATATATATCTACATCTTATACAGCCTATAAGAACTACTACATTACCATACTGTATTATATTTTAAACTCTAAAAACTACTCTTTAGACTATTCTCTTTTTCTACATTTGTGGTGAATGAGAATGAAGCAGCTCCGAGTTATGAAAGTTATAAAGTTATGTTACTTGTTATAAAGTTATGAGGTTCTAATTTAATGACATAGTGTTAATTGTTGAACTTGTTCACCCCACTCTGTACCCCTTTCCCCAAAAACCCTCCTACCTTACCTTTCTCGTTGCTGCTGCTCCCCAACATCACTGCTCTTCGCTTCTGCTGCTGCTTCGCCTGCCTGCTCCTGGTCTGCCCCACTGGATTGCTCCCTGCCTACTCCACTTCCTGCTTCCTGCCTGATCCTCTTCCTACTTCCTGCTAACCACCGGCCTGCCAGTTGAGCTGCTGCTGCCACCCTTATGCAAATTACAGGGCCCAGATGCAAGATGGGACCAAATTGACATTAAAAACCCCTAGTCAAGACAAGCCAACTCAAAATTCGGATCTGCAAAGGACAACACTAGACTGACAACACACAGAGGTATCTACTGACAGTTTACTGTACCTTGCTGTAACTGCAAAAGTACTTAAAGAGCAAGACACCCCTGGACTCAATGAGCCACAATGAGTTTTTTGGAACCCCTGGGAGGTGAGAACTCCCACTCTGCAGCACAAGCAGGACAGTAGATTGCACTTCCTTCTCAGCAGTGTGGCCAGAAGAGAGCAGCGGCAGCTTAGGCCATCCCTCGAGGCTCCTCATTAAGGAGCTGATTAATAAAGGCATTAAAAGGAAGAAACATTGTCTCTTGCCCGTTTATTACACATTGACCTTTGGATTCCTTAGCCAGCAGAAGGGTTCAATCAAAAAGGATTCTCCTTCAGCTGGCTAGGCTACTGTTTTCAGGTTATATATTAACTAAAGCTCGGTATCCTACAACTCAAAGCAAGCTTTCATTTCTATTTCAATTATAAGTTTCATATTTTCAGAATCTTTTGCTAAGCAATCACATTTATAAGGTTTCCCTGAGTCATCTTCCCCAACACCCGGGGTGACACTGGTGGCACCCTCATCCCCACACCGCGGGACCCCCACCACAGCCACCAGCACCTCCAAGCCACTGCATTTCCAGGACATGCCACTCTCTCCTGACGCGGGGATGACGCGGGGATGGCCAGGAGCCCAGGGGCACACGGACTCTCTTCACTGCAAAGGCGCTGGAGCCGCTCCAGGTCCAGCAGGGACTGGAGCTTCAGGCGGAGCCCTGGGACATTAAAAAACCAGGATTTGAAATTCACCCCAAAACCCTCAAAATTCACCCCAAACTCGGCCCTGGGACATTAAAAAACCCGGAGCTGAAATTCACCCCAAAATCAGCCCTGAGAGCCCCAAAATCCTCAAAAATCAACCCAAAATCAGCCCTGGGAGGTGGAAAAACCAGGATCCAAAATTCAGCCCTAAATCCCCCAAATTCACCCCAAAATCCCCCCGAGCTCCCACAGGGATTTGCTGCAGCGCTGATGGAGGCACTGGCGGAGGAGGAAAATGTGCCCCTGGATCTGGCTCTGGAGCGGCGCCAGAAACGGGAGGTACGAGTGGGTGGTGGGGTGTCTCCAGGGATATCGGGCTGTCCCCAAGGGTGCCTAGGCTGTCCCTAGGGATGCTAGTATGTCCCCATGGGTGTCAGGCTCTCCCAGCAGATGACAGAGTGTCCCTATGGATCCCAGGCTGTCCCCAGGTATACAAGGCTGTTTCCGTGGATGCCAGACTGTCCTCAGGGGAGCCTGGTGGTCCCTATGGCTTCCAGGCTATCCCAGAGTCACTCTGTCCTCATGTGTTTCAGACTGTCCCCACAAGTGCCAGGCTGTCCCTATGGATGTCACAGTGTCCTCATGGGTGCCGGGCTGTCCAGTGGCTGCCAGACTGTCCTGATGAATGTCAGGCTGTCCCAAGGGTGTGACACAGCACCCATCTTGGCAATCTAGGATGCCCTGCACCCATTGTGGGACTCCCACAAGCAGCTCCAGGTGAACCAGATAAGAGGATCCACGTCCTGCAGGCACCGGTGGGTACTGGATGAGAAGGAGGAAGAGGAAGACGAGGAGGAGGAGGAGGAGGAAGAGGAGAAGGAAGGGGAGCGGGAGGCAGCCTGGCAGAGCTCACTTGGGCAAAAGGGTAATCAATGACAAGGTAGTCCAAGACAGGGCTGGCCTGGTTGTTCATCATCTGGAAGTGGTGGGGCTGTCCCAGTCCACACCAGTTGGGGAAAAACAACATGATGGGGAAAGCAGAGGGGTCTCAGCTCTGTGTCCCCAGTCAGTCCTCAGAGAGTCCCAGGGAGCTGGGCTGGGGCTTTACCTGATCCTGGACATCATGACCTGGCTGCGGAACTCATTGATGAGGCAGAGATGGTTGTGGAGGAGAAGCGGCAGCTCAGATCCTCTGTGTCCAGGGCAAAGAGTGGGTGGCACACAGGCAGCATGCTTGAGGACAGTGAGTGGGGCTGGGACCCCCAGTGAGGATGGACACGGAACCCTGAGCCCCTGGCCAGGACCTCAAGCCCACGGCTGGTACCCCAAGCCCACAGCTGGGATGCAGAGCCCATGGCCAGGACTCCCTGTTGAAGACAAGCACAGGACGTCAAACCCAGAGCCAGGACTCCAAGCTCACAGCTGGAATCCAGGATGCCCTCCTCACCAGCACCACAACTGCTCCTGAGCAAGTACTGGCCCCTCTGGCACCTCCAAGACAGTGGAGTGGGAGGCTGAGGGAGTTCCAGGGGGTGTTAGGGTCCCCCTGGATCCTGTTCCCTTCAGCACCCTAAAACAGGATGGAGGTTGAGAGGGTTGCAGGGGGTTTTGGGGTCCCCCAGGGGTCCTGACCTCAGGCATTCTCCTCCCCCTGCAGTCCATGCTCTGCCTGGCCCTTGACATCTTTGAGATGACCCCAGAGTTGCTAAGGCTGTTCCATGTATGCCTCCAGTGGGACCCTCAGGTGAGGACAGGGGTCACCCCATGCCAAGGGACTCTGGGGAGGGGGTGCAGCCCCTGTCCCCACAGATCTGGGGCTGATGGGGCCTCATGCCCAGCACGGCCTCCACCTCCATCAGCACTGTGGACGCCAGCAGCGCTCAGGACTTGGTGAAGCCACAGCTGCTGGCACTGTCCCCACAGGAGCATCTCCAAGGGGCTCTGGGAGCACCACTGGAGGCAGCTGGGAAGTGCCAGGCCGTGCCATCCAAGCTGTGACACGCTACCCCACCCCACTCTCTTGTCCAAGAATTGCTGCTCCTCCTGTTGTTGGGCAAAAGTTGGAAATCTATTTTCTCTCAGTGGCACCAGGCAAGCCCGGAGCCAGGGGCAGGACCTTGCCCTGGAGTTCTGCAGGTGCTGGGTTTGCTCAGTTGCAGCAGAGGAGACAGAGCTGGGAGCTCCCCGGGGGCTGCGGCTCCTTGCCAGGGCCGGTGCTGGGGCAGCTCCCACTGGGGCCTCGGGGCAGCAGGGATAGCAGCCCAGGGAACGGCCAGGGCTGGGCCAGGCCGCCTCCGGGCCCCAGAGCAGCAAAAGCTCCTTCCCCTACGTGGGGGGCTGCGCCACTGACCAGGCTCCCCAGGGAATGCTCACAGCCCCGAGGCTGCCGCAGCTCCACCAGCCTTT
This sequence comes from Trochalopteron elliotii, assembly GCA_024734555.1. Lineage (NCBI taxonomy): Eukaryota > Metazoa > Chordata > Aves > Passeriformes > Leiothrichidae > Trochalopteron > Trochalopteron elliotii. The sequence continues at coordinate 36,342 of JANPWX010020114.1, forward strand.
GGACACCCCTGCCAGGGATGCCCAGGCTGTGCTGGCCCTGTCTGTGCAGGGCCAGGGGTTGAACTCAACGATCCCGGTGGGTCCCTCCTATGTCAGCCCATTCCGCAATTCTCACCCTTTGGCTCAGCCTTTGTGTCCCCTCGAGGCACCGGCAGACCTGCTGAGGTGGGGCAGGACCAGGGCAGCCCCAACATTCCCTGACTGGAGACGCTCCAAGGAAAGCTTCCAGACCCATGTCCAGTCAACAGAATTGACCAGTCACTGACCCTGAGTGACCATGGCCCTGCCAGCTCAGAGGCACCACTGGGGCAGCTGCATCTCAGCCGTGTCCCAGCTCCTGCAGCTCCTCCTCTGCCCTGAACCCTCCTGCACCACAGGGGGCTCAGCAGCCTGGCAGGGGCTGCCCCATGGTGCTGCCCTTGGCATTGCACATACCCACATCCCAGTGGCCCGGGAAGAGCCCTGAGCACTGAGGGAGGGACAGGATGTGCCTTGCCAGGGGCTGGAGCTCAGGCCTTGGCCCTTTGCATTCCTGAACCACATCCAGGTTTCCTCATTTCAGTGCCACTCAGGGGTCTCCTCTTGGGGTTGCAGAACACCCGGCAACTGGAACCTTGGGGTGAAAAGTAGTGATTTTGGTCCTCCCTAGCAAGGCCATTACTGAAACTTTATTCCTTTTGCCTTGGTGCCTTGTAGGGCTGGGGGTGTTTTCTGCACCCAGTTCCAGCCCCCAGCACTTGTGGAATGCACTCCTTGCAAATGTCACACTGCCAGTGCCCTGTCCTTGTGCCACCTGCTGGGGCTGGGCATGAACAGACCTCCTGGACTTGCATTTCCAACTCCTCTGGAACCAAACCTGAGGAACCTGGAGCTGCTTAAATGTGAAAAGTGGAAGACTAGCAACTCTCAAGGAGGAAATCTCCCTCTCCTGGGCCAGTCAGTGGCAATGCTGGAATTCTTTTCTGCTGGGGAACTTGGGAGCCTGGCTGAGCAGGAAAGGTGATGCGGAGCCAGAAGCTTTCCTTGGCTGAAGCAATGCCATGGCATAGAAAGACCTTCCCAGCACTGTGCCCTGGGCCAGAAAGGATTGTGCCACCACAGCTGTCCCTTCCCTGCTGGGTTGCACATGGAAAGTTGTGGTGCCATCCTTTCCTTCTCTCCAGCCCTCATCTGGAACTTGGATTGAACGGGGACATGAGGAAAGAAATTTCTCTCTCAGGGCAGGGCTGTAGCGAAACTGCACCTCAGGTGCCCCTGAGGTGTTGAGAAGGAGTCTGGAGCACCTCAAGGCTCTGTGTGACCAGGCAGAGGCAGGCAGGATGCAGAGCTGTCAGCAAAGGAAGGGCCCAGCCAGGTGGGGCATCCGAGGGATGATGACAGCCTGCAGGGACAGAGGCGCAGGGCATGGACACCGTAGGACAGCCTGGGCTGGACAGGGCACAGGCATGGGCAGCAGCTGCAAGGCCCTGACACAGCCAACTCCTGCAGCATTTTGGCCATGGCTGCTGGGCCTGGGCCTGAGCCATGACCAGGAGACAAGTGACCCTTGCAGCCCTGGGGCCTCATTGCCTCCTTGGCCCTGCTCAGCAGCCTGGCAGGGGCCGCCCCATGGTGCTGCCCTTGGCATTGCACATACCCACATCCCAGTGGCCCGGGAAGAGCCCTGAGCACTGAGGGAGGGACAGGATGTGCCTTGCCAGGGGCTGGAGCTCAGGCCTTGGCCCTTTGCATTCCTGAACCACATCCAGGTTTCCTCCAGCATCAGAGACACCTTTGCTTTTGTCTTTCCTCCTTTACCTTATTTTTCCTGACATAATTTTTATCAGTTTTCTGCTCTAACCGAATCCTGGGGACACTTTTTGCCCCTCAGTGGGACCCACTAAATGGTCAGCAAATTTTAGAATTCGAATCAGGCTTGGATATCTTTAGATGTTTCTTCAGCTCCCTCTCAGGGACTGATGTTCAGGTATTCAGCACCCAATCAACAAGAGAAGTCTTTGTGCTGTGTCTGTGCTGCTGAGCTGGGCTGGGCTCCTGGCACAGGGGCAGCTCCTGGTAATCAAGAAGAGATTCAAAAAGACATTTCTCCTCAGGAGCAGCTCCTCTTCCAGCCCAGCAGGGCTGGGGCAGTGCCTGCAGCCACTCCAGGCAAAGCACACAGGCACAGAGAGCTTCAATCAGTCAGAGCTGGGAAGATGCCGAAAAGTGGTCTGGGAAGAATCATTCCCAGCCCTTGACACAGGAACCTCTGGCTGGAGGACAATGCAGTTGTAGCTCCTGCAGTGATCTCCTAAAGCTTGAACATCTCACTGAACTATGGATTCTGTAAGTACAACTCAGAGTATCATGAGTGTAGAGAAGCTGATATTTTCATGAAGCTCTGACATGCTCAGGGCTTCTGCTCACTCCAGGAATATTTCCAAGACAAGTATTTGTATAAAAATGAGGAAATTTCCTAAGACTTTGTTTTCTGTTTCCTACCTTTGGAGAATGGGGGAGAACAAATATTAAAGTTATTATTAATTTTGACATGTCCCTAGGACATCTAACTTTTATTTTTGGTGATCAGTAGGTGTGCAGGAGATTCTTAAAAGTGCTTTCAGCCACTCCTCTGCCCATGGACAGCACCAGCATCACCTTCACTGGAGCCACCAGCCGTAGTCTGACCTGTCCTTTCTCCAAGCTCCAAACAGAACCTACCCCCAGCCACTGCCCTGCAAACAGGCAGGTTTCTGTAGGGCCAAGAAAATTGCACAGAGACTTGGGGTCTGTGAGTGCTGGCAGGGAGAGATCAGGCACAGAGAAACACCTCCAGGGGGAAAATCTCCAGGATTCAGAGAGATGATCAGGCAATGAAAGAAAACAAACCCCAGAAATGTTGTGGCAGGGAGAGTTTAGAGATCTCCATAAGATCCCCTCCAGTGCAGCCCCTCCCTCTGAACAAGCCCCCTCCCTCCTGTCCCCCCAGCCAAGCCTCTGCCCTCAGGGCTGGGGGTCCAAGGTGTGAAGACCCTCCTGTGCAGGCAGAGCTGCAGCAAAGCTTTGGGGGAGCTCTGCAGACCCGGGCCCAGTTCCCTCTGCAGAGCCCAGGGCTGGGAGCAGCTGCCCAGCACTGGGGGGCTCTGGGGGGGGCACAGCTGGGACAGGGTGATGCTGTCCCCAGTGCCCAGCTTTGGGCTCTGCCTCTCCCAGCCGCACCCTCTCTGTGCTTGGCCTTTTTCCTTCCCTTCTCTGTGCCGTGGTTCCTGTGCTCTCGTTGCTGTCAGCATCTCTGAGAAGGGAGATTTAGCTGCAGAGTCACATCCTGGCTCTTGGGGTCATTTTCTGCAGCTGTGTCTCTGGGAACAAGTGTCCCCTGTGGGGCAGTGGGCAATGCTGTTAGTGCAGCCAGAGAAGGATCTGGAGCTCCCTTCATCCAATACCTCTTTTGGGACTCTTGGCTGTGTCCCTGAGGATTTCTCTAAGCTGGGAGGTTTCCACCAGGATTCAGAATCTGTCCATAAAGTTTATGCTATCTGAAACACCTGTAGGGATGCACAGAGTTCTGTGATGGATAAAATGCTGTTGGATTGGTGAAAAGAGCCACATTCATCCTTGGCTACAAATGTGGAGCTGAGACCTTGAGGAAGGGACAGACAATTGGTGGTCTGTGATGGATGCACCTGCTCCCAGCAGTGCCTTGGTGATCTTCAAGGGAAACATGGGAGTGTGATCATTCTCCATTTGAGAAAAGTGCAAGACAAGAGAAATTCTGAACAGGACAGACAGACATCTGACAGATCATCTCCCCTCAGACTCCATTCGTCATCTTGCCTTGCAAAAGCTTCTCTGTTCTCACTTAGGGCAGCAGAAATGCTGAGAGTCTCTGATATCCAAGAGCACCAGGAGAAATATGGAGGGAGCTTAAAAAACAAAACCCCTGGAACTCTTAAAACATAAAAGCAGTCTGTTACACAGAAGAGTGTTTGGGAAATGGCTTTGATTTTTGGTTACACAGATCTCCTCTAACACTTCCCTGTCTTTTTTTCCATGACAGAACCCAATGCCCAAAGACAGCAAATGTCCAACAGCAGCTCCATCAGCCACTTCCTCCTGCTGGCACTGGCAGACACACGGCAGCTGCAGCTCCTGCACTTCTGCTTCTTCCTGGGCATCTCCCTGGCTGCCCTCCTGGGCAACGGCCTCGTCATCAGCGCCGTAGCCTGCGGCCACCACCTGCACAGCCCCATGTTCTTCTTCCTGCTCCACCTGGCCCTCACCGACCTGGGCTCCATCCTCACCACTGTCCCCAAAGCCATGCACAATTCCCTCTGGGACACCAGCCACATCTACTCAGGATGTGCTGCTCAGGTCTTTCTCCAGTTCTCATTTCTTGGAGCAGAATATTCCCTCCTCACTGTCATATGCTATGACTTAATTAAATCCAATCCTTTGGCTATGGGGACGAATCAGCCTTGGGCTCATGGGGGGAAATAACTTGTTTTGGGACAACAACCTCAGGGTGGGAAGGCTGTGAAGGGATTTGGGGAGGTCCCTGGGGGGAGCTGTGGGGCTGTGCAGGGGTTTGAAGTCTCTATTCCCTGAACTTTGATAGGTCTGAGCAGCCCCCCCAGTCCACGGCTCCCACGCAGGAACCCCCATACCTGGGGCTGCAGCACCCCCAACAGCCCCCAGCCAGAGTCAGCTCTGCTGATGACTGCCCAGATGCCAGGCAGACCTGCAGTGCCCAGTGCTGCCCACTTGGACCCCACCTGCACCCTCTCCCCCTGTCTCCCCCCTCTCTGCTTCCAGCACTCCTGGAGAGCGGAATCTGGGGAGGGAGGAGGTGGGAGGTGCTCAGGTCAGGGCCCCCTGTGCTTTCCTGGCAAGAGTGGCTGGGGAGGGGCCAAGTTGTGGGCGGGAGCCTGGGGATGCTCCAAACCCCATCCCACAGGCCTGGAACAGCTCCAGGGATGGGGCAGCCACAACCTCTCTGGGCAACCTATTCCTACCTGTCTTCCTGGACATAGCAACAGGGCTTGGGGTACTTCACAGTGTCAGTGCTGAGTCTCACAGACCTATTCTGGCCAATGTCCAGCTGCTGGAAACACGGCACTGACCCGTGGAACCTGCTCCACCGGCATCAGGGACCAACCAAAGGCTCATGTCATGATGTCTCACTGGGGAAAATCAACAGACATGACAATCAATTGGCATGACCATGAGATGTTGAGATGACTGTGGGCGAGTGATGGTCATGACCAAGAGATGACCATGAGAAGACCATGACATGGCCATGACCATAGGGTGACCAAGACAATGAGATGTCCCTGAGCTGAGAGCTCTTGGGGAGAGCCTGAGATGACCCTGAGATGTCCCTGAGGTGGTTGTGCCCAGGTGCTGCTGGAGCAGAGGCTCCTGAGGATATGAAGAGCTACTAAGGCTGAGGTCATGGACCCGGAGGTGAAGAGTGCTCAGAAAGGAGATCTGCTGCGAGGAATCCCAGGGGATGTGGGCAGGAAGGGGAGGGATGTGGGACTCTAGGAATGGGGGAGGGGAGGAATAGAAGACACCAGGAATGGAGTATGATGGGAATGAAGGACAACAGCAATGGGGAACATTGGGAACAGGGGAGATTGGGAAGGGAGTACATTGGTAGCTGGGGACACTGAGAACAAGAGGCATGGGGAGTGAGTTGAGGCGATGCTAGAGGAACCCAGCCAGCTCTCTGTCCCCGGCTCATGCCAAGACCTGCTGCCCCACGCCGAATTGCGCTCGGGTGGTGGCAGAGCAGAGCTGCTGAACACCGCAGCACCGGGGCTGCTCCCTACGGCAGTCAGTTGTGATGCACTGAGGATCAGAGTAAAGAACAGGGAAGAGTCACTCATGTGCTTCTCAAAGGATTTATATTCCCCGAGGGGGGCAGTGACAAGAAAAAAACAAAAAGCTGGCAGCTTGCACGGTCTTTTAAAATGGGGAGGAACAGCAGGAGGATACAATTCTTCAACCAATCAGGGGTATAACTGGGAGGGGATTGAGGAGGGACTCAAAATATGGCAACCTATAGGAAAGACAATGGGAGTGGAAAGGGCTATGTGGACCAACAGGGTTTCGGAGAATAGGGAAATTCCTGGGTGGTGTTTAGGCAGGGGGTAGGGACAACAAGGATTGACATGGAACTCTCTGGAACTAAGGGCAGGGATTTAGGGAAGACTGACATTACGTGAATGAGGTAACAGGTGGGTCTAGGGAGTGAATGACAAGTGGGCAAGGGAGGAGAAAACTTGGGGTAAAATCAAACATAGCAGTGGGAAAACAGGAACAAATCATTGGGAAAATAACTTCACAACAATTTAACAAAAACACACCACCACAGTGTGGGACAGTGGGAATGGGACAGCAGGAATGGGAGGCACTGGGAGTGGGTTAACAGAGGGATTGAGGGGCATTGGAAATAAAGGACAACAGAAATGAGCGACACAAGGAACAGGGAACATTGGGATAGAGAGACACTATAAAGAGGGGACACCAGAGTTACCAAAAATATGGTAAAATAAAAAATCTTAACATCAATGCAGCATTAAGAAACAGTATTCTTTATTTGTCCAGATGCATGAAGGGATAGCTCCTTCTAAAGCTGTGCATGCATTCTTCTTTCCTTGGGATTATTTTGCAAAACAAATTGCCTATTTTTCAATAATTGATTTATTAGTTTTTGTCATTTTTGTGTTTACTGTATTCCTTTGTAAACTAATCACCATATTCTCTATTACCTAACGTATTTTCTGATGTTTTAGTTCCATTATCTGGCACATTAATTGCAGAGGTGCGATTACCAGCCCACAAGAGTTTATCAATCACCTGCTGGGATTTTCCTAACAGTCTGGCTAACTGCCTGTCCTGATTACTGTAATTTGGGTTTTGTTCCAAGACATTCAACTTTTTGCTAAGCATTAGCACAAGGATACCTTTTTCAGCACTCTCTTTAGCTGTTCTGTCAGCTAACTGATTCTGTATATGAACTGGTGAGTTATGATGTCTAACAGCTGGCCTGAAAGCCTCACAGACACAAGTAACCCTGACCTTAATTTGATCAGCCTATACCCATGAAAGAACACAAGTAGACATCTTTAAGGAAGAAGGCACTGTAGTAGCTGACTGATTTCTTCTTTGTACTTAATAGGAGACCTCTGTGCTTTCCTTCCATATGGCTCCATGGGCATGTATTATTCCAAAAGCATATTTTAAATCAGTCCATATGGTTACCCTTTTTCCCTCAGAGATTCCCAGGTAAGGTAATTAACTCTGCTGTTTGTGCTGATGTGTTAAAAGATAAAGCCTGGTCTTCTATTGGCTGGGTCAAGGTTCCCACTGCACACCCAGCTGCCTATTTTCTGTTTCATACAACGCTGCTCCCGCCAGCGTGCAGGTCCAGTTCTGGGTCCTGGATGGGATCACTCTCCAGATCCCATCTGCCAGAACACACTTGTTCAGTGGTGACCAGGCAGTCCTGGCACAAAGAGCTCTGGGCTTCTTTTGAAGCCTGGAGAAACATGGCCAGGGTTTAAAGCAGGGGTTACCTTTCTGGGGTTTGGTTTTCTCTCACCCGAGATTCAGGTGGTGGTTCGAGAGAGTCTTTTGCCCTCTGAAAGTCCTGAGTCAGGTGTGAGAATGAAATGGAGTCTTCAAGGTCTTGTTTTTCAAGGTTTCTCCCGTGTTTATTGTTTCTTATCTTACAAGTTTCTCTGTGTCTGGTCAAGATGTGAACAGCAGCTTAGACACAAAGCGACTCCCCCTTCAATGGGAGGTCGCTACCTTCTTATACAGATAATTACGTGTCTGTTATTTACAACTACGTGCCAATGCCTATTACCTATACTAAAAGCGTCATTTCTACTTTGACCCAATCTCCTTGAACTACTTTGTGCCCCCGTCACTGCAGAAAATGGATGCCAAGGGAGAACAAGAAGAACCCAGGGTACCACCCTAAATCCTCCATCTTGTTCCCCATTCACCTCCATTCTAAAAATCCCAAAACTACAAAATTTTCCACCCAGTGATAAACTACACTACTGTCTGTCACACCTTTGTGACTTCTAATTCCTTTCTGTGTTGGAAGTTTTTCTCATGGACTGAAATCAAAGCCTGTGTCTTCCTGGGCTCTGTGCCAGGGTCTACTACAACCCCCCTGGACAGATGCCCCTGTACAGATTTCAAACCTTCTTGGTCGGGTCCCAGACCTTTTTTTGCTTTCCCTGGGAGCAAAGGGTTTGCATCACTCTCATCTCTCTGTTCAAACATCTCATGAGATCACAGCTACTTCAACATTTACTTGCTTCAGCACGAATGCCTTTGCTCATGTCTGCAATTTGAACACTCTATCTCTTCGTACTGTTTCTATTAATTAAAGGGATATTCTAGTGTATCAAGTCCATCAGCATGACTTTGCAAAAGAATTTTAGCCTAAGACTAAGCCATGTCCTCATTCTCTTCCTATCTGGGACTTGACTCTTTCTTCACTGACCTTAGTGTCTTTATGTTGTTTCTTTACATGTTTTCACTCTTTTTCTCTCACTCAAGAGAGGATCAGTGCTTTGCAAGTTTCATCTGTGCAATGAAAGAGCTAATAACTTGCCCGGGCCTAGTGGATGGTCATGACGATCAGCGGTGGCCGAAGCAGCCACGATGATGGATTTCAGGCCATGCTGGGGCTGTGCCAGGATCTCAGGGGGCCTGGGCCATAATGGTGGCAGCGGCTCTGTCTGCATGGCTGGTCTCTGGCCTCTGTTGTGTTCAATTCCAGCCGTGGGGCCACTCTCTGCGCGCCTGCAGAGCCGCCCCTGGTTTCAGCTGCAAGATCTCACATGGCACCAGGACAGCCCTTCAGCAAGAAGACTCGGGAGTGGCAGCCGGAGCTGTTTACAGTGGAGGATTCTTCGGCGGCCACGCTGGGGGAGGGGGAAGAAGGGGCTAGGATCTCAGCAGCAGCACGGCTTGGGGCTGATAGACTCCCCTTCCCCTGGGGCCCGACCCGGCTGGGATAAGGCTGGGCAGGCTGCTCAGGAAGGGGCCCGGCCCCTCAGCAGGGCCCACCTGGCCCAGCCCAGACACACAGAGGAGGCCCGGCCGGCCCGTTACTTGCTCTCAGGCTGGAATAAGAAGAAAGCTTTCCTGGCATTTGTTCATATTTAACATGTGTGTTCACAGAGGCGTGTTCAGCTTTCTAGTGGTTTAACCGAGACTTGAATTTCAAAGGAATTAAGGATTTTAGAAAAGTTAAGGTTTTAGCTAGAGATAAGCTTTGCCAAAATTAGTTAAAGTAGATAGATAGATAAGCTGTGACGGAAATAATTAGAAGTTAATCGTTAGTTGAAAGGAACCGGATCTAGGATAGCAATCACGGATCTAAATAACTAATTGCTTACCCTTTCTGTGTTTGTTTAGCTGTGTTTATAATGAGAAACAGAAGAAACTGATAAATAGATCTAAGAATACAAACAACAGTAAATCTTCCAGCATCCAGAAACCCATTGAACAGTCACAAAAACAGGAAACTGGACTTCTACCAGCTATCATTTGTCTTGATATCCATTGAAAAGGTTGAAAGTTTAGAATGAGGGAGACTCTCCTCACTTCCTGTTTTTACGAACCCTTCCCATAAAAAAGACCACTGACCAAATTCAAGGAACAAACTACACATGCTTAATAGCTTTTTTTAGCTAATTATAATACGAAGCAGAGAATGGGAGGTGTTGGTGCTATGAATATGGAAAATAGTATTTTGGGTATTCAACACTTTTGTAAATAAATAGACCCTGTAACCACCTGTAATTTTGCAGTGCATATTAGGGAGTGATCCCACGCACCTGCCAAGTGTCACATTAAACATACACTTTCCAACTCTAAACTGTTGGAGAGTCTTTTGTCCATCACAGTTAGGTATTGATATTAGATCAATATCTATCTTTTAATAAGTCATTTTGGCAACTACGGCAGGACTCTGCTCTCTCTGGCTGAGAGGCCAGCAGGGTCTAGGACCCCTCTGGGTGCCCACCCAGAATTTTCTGGGAAAAGGACTCCTGTGGCCCCACTGACATTCCTAGGAAAGACCAGGATCTACCAGAACTACAGACAAAAAGGTATGTTTAGAATTGAAAACCTACGAAACCAGGCGTTGGTAAGTCACAGAGAGATGTCCTTTGCGCAACAGATGCCTGAGTGGGTTTGGTTGTAAGTTCCGTGGAGTCTGGTATTGAGGGTCTGTATTCCAAGTGGAGCCGGTAATGGCACCAGGAGCTTGTGTCCCAAAGCAGGGCAGCAGTGGCAGCAGAGCTGCCGGTTTTGTTGCAGTGTAGGAGCTGTGGTGGTTCTGGTTTGGTTTGTGGTTTAAAAGCGGCTTGGTGGTTTGCAGTTTGGGGTGTTAGCCGTGAGTTTTGAGGCATGAGGGGTCCCATCTCAGGTCACGGAAGATCGTAACCACAGTCTTCATACGCCAGATGTGTGTGTGTAGTGTGGACGGATCTTTGTTTTGTGGTTTTGTGTGCTTAGGTTGTAAAAAGTATCGGAGTGTTGTAGGAGTTGTGGTTTGTGAGGGATTGTGTTGTAGGCATTTTGGATTGTGTGTTTTGGAATGTGTTAGCAGCATATGGCATGTGTTTTGGATTTGTGTATGCTTGAGTTGTGAAAGAATTTTAAAATCCCCACCTGATCAGCAGAGGGATACCTGCATCTGAGAGGGTAGGAGGATTCAGAGCACTTGCATTGCACGTGGGTTGTGTGAAGATAAGGGAGGACTAGGCTGTGCATGTGAATTGTGGCTGTATATGTGTGCCAGCAGCAGGAGTTTGACCGGCATATTACCAGGTGAAAGCAGCAATTGTGTGTGTTTAAGATGGTTGCTTTTGCACAGGAGGAGTGGGTGGTGTGGGGGAGAAGTTTTGAAACTACACCTGGTACATCCCCGGTGACTAGCAGAGTGGCCCAGGTTTTGCAGCTTTAAGCTGGGTCTCTTGGCTCCCCACAAAGCCCCGAAAGATTTTAGTTGTGGGTGTTTGTTTTAACTGTGAGGAAACACAGTTGGTTGTTTGTAAGGTTTTGGGATTGTTAGCGTGCGGGGCAGAAGACAGAGCGCTGGTAGTCCCTAGCCACAGGGGAGTGAGACTCAGAGCCACCCCCTCCCTCCCTCGCAGAGAGATTTGTGTTGTGTCCTGGCTGGAATCTGTCAGATTTTTTGTGAGGCTTTGTTAAAACCCTTGGGTGAACATATGTTTAGGATCTTGAGGGACCCATGGCTGGTTTTTTTTGTGAGTCAAAAAATTATTAGTGTTTGGGGTTGGTCCCAGCAGAAAAGGGAAACTCAGCAGCCTTGGTGAAGAGTTTGGAGCTTATGACCAGCACTGGCGGAGGTATCCGAGGGATCTGTAGTGTTGAGATTTGCAGCTGATATAGTTCACACTGTGCTTTGTAGTATTTTAAGTCAAATGGTGGCAGAGGCTTAGTCAGCATTTTGGAAAGCTTTAGAGCAGACTACAGCTGCAATCCACACAGCCCTTGGCACAGTGTTGAGTTTTGAAACTTCTGCCAAAACTTGGCTGGTATTTTGTAGAGTTTTCAGCTGTGTTTTGATTATAGTGTGGAAAGAGTTATGTTGGCTTTTAGCTGCACACTTGCTACGGTATATTTAAAGATGTTTGCAATTTCTAAATGCATTTTAACCACAATTTATCCAGCGCAAGGTACAACAGAGGATTTGATTTGCTAGCAGTCTGTAACTAGCAGTTTGAGGGGGGAGAAAACAAGTTTGTGTCCTGTTATTTTGGGTGTTTTGAGTGGAGTGTTTGAGGTGTTTTGATTGTGTTGTGTGACTTCCTTTAGAGCAAAATAAAAAGGACCTTTTCCTCCCAGTGCTGTGGTGTGTGTGGGGTGGGTGTTTTTTTCCAGCTTGGCACTGCCAGCTTTTCCGCTGGTTTCTTCCTTCAGGGAGGTCCTCACTTGGCACTAGCAGGTGTTTTTCCCCACACCGAGCACCAGTTGTTACAGTCCTGCCTGCTTTATCTTGGCCGAGGTCAGGATGAAAGACACAGGAAACATAGAATCGAGTTCGGTCTTGGTTGTTTATTATATCTTACCTACTTGTCAGAGTCCAGGGCATTCCTTTGGTTGCCCTGGATGGTCACAGACCTCAGCAGACCCGAGAAAGAGAGTTTGAATCCTGGACAGGGGGGTCTGTCCAGGGGGGGGTTGCCTGGCACAGAGCCCAGGAAGACACAGGCTTTGATTTCAGTCCATGGAAAAAGCTTCTAACATTGAGAGAAGAATCAACAAGATCTGAGACTCCTCTTCATTCTCGCGATGAGCTCAAAGGCTTCAGGGGGACAGAGGGCAGGCGGACCCAGGCAAAAAAGACCCAGCTCGAAACACCACCATCTGAACCACCAACCTGGAATTTCGGAGAGAGAAACTCTAAAATAAACTGAGAATTGGCATCCCTGTGTCGGCACAGAGTGGCCCTGGGTCGGCGAAGAGTGGCACTGGGTCGGCAAAGAGTGGCCCTGTGTGGCACAGAGTGGCACTGGGTGGCACAGAGCGGCCAGAGTGGGCACCAGCAGACACAGCAAACCCTCAGAAGCCAGGAAGACAACCTGAGAACACAGGGGAAGATTTTTGGCCAAAGCAGCTGATCTCAAATTCGCCTTGGACCGACGAGCTCCAAGGGCCCTGCATACGTCACCCTGAGATCTGCTGGCCAGTGATCAGGACATCTCCGGATCGAACTTGACAACACCTGCACCCCAATTCTTGGATTTTGATAAGACCAGTTGAATTTAGAGGACATGGGAGAAGCCCTTTCCCAGGAACAATCAGGGAAATACCCACTTCATGTAGCCTCGGAATAGCAGGGAGGAAGGAAGAAAGTCCTTTTTATCTGCTGGACAGCAGCCAGCAAAGGGTTCTTTTGTTGGCCGGCAGCCAGCAGCAAGTTCTTCTGCCTGTTATCAGCAGGCAGGTTTCGTACCTCCTACAGGAGGAGGGGAAGGGGAGAGCCAGCAGCTCCCTCTGAATTTAGTTGGAGGGGACGGCCAGCAGCCGCCCTCAGGATTACCGCAGGGAGGTCAAAAAACCTCTCGAGACAGGAGAGTCAGCAGTTCTCCTCAAGTGAGGCACAGGAAAGCCAGCAGCTTGTCCCTGTGCCCCAAACGCAACACCTGAATCCCAGAAACCAGTCCCGGGAAAATCAAAACTCCTGATCCATCCCAGTGACCAAGATAACAACATGCTTTTTTTCGAGGCATGTCCTGTGGGCACGGGACACTTGCCCCAGCAGGAGGGGGAGGGAGAATTGAGACAGAGTTCCCCCAGGAGTCTTTTCAGCCCCCTTCAGACGCAGCGCGTTCAGACACCGAGCGAAAGTTTTCCGCCGCCTTTCCCCCCATCCACACGGGGACAGACAGTGCGAGGGGGAGGAGGAGTCGGGGGTAAACAGGGAAAACAAGCCCAAATCGCGTCGGCGGTGAGAGAGAACAGCGCGGGGCGTACGCGCGGAAGCGATCGAGACCAGCGGCAGCGGGAAAGCGCACCGGGTCGGGACGGGACAGACCGCGGGGCTGGGATGATGGGGGAGGAGAAGCGCACGGCGGCAGCCCGGCGCGCGGCACTGCTGCGGGCTGCGGGGGACGGCACTGGCTGGGTTGTGCCTGCGTCGCGGGGCGTGAGCGAGGAGCCGCCGGGACAGGCACCGCAAGTCCAGAACTATGTACTACAAACCCCAGAAACCCTTGCGGCAGGCACGGAACGAGCGGGATGCAGCTCGAGCCGCGGGGTCCCTCCGGGCGGGAGAAACCCCGACAGAGAGCGAGACAGGGCAGTCCCTGGGGGCGGATCGACAGGGAACACCGTCCCAGGCAGCGCGGCACCGGCGCAAACAGAGCCGGGGGGCGGCGCGGAGCCAGCGCAGGCGGAACCGGGGCAGGCGGGGGCGGTGCAAGCAGAGATGGGGCGTGGCCGGGGCGGAGAGTTTCTCCAGGGAGCCACGCCCTCAGGGCAAATGCCGCGAAGCCTGACCCCGCCTACAAGCAGCATTTTGACATGATCAGTCCAGTTCCCTCAACTTCTCCTTTCAGCAAAAGGTAGCCAGGTTTCCCTTGAATCCACTGCACACACCCTTTGTTCATTTATCCTTCAGCTACCTGCTGGGCTCACCCTTTTCTTTGGCAGTGCTGCACAGGGATCACGTGCTGCACAAAGTTCCAGGTCCCCACTCCTCATCCAGGAGGGGGAGGGAGGGACGCCTGAGATGCCAGTAACCCTCGGGTTTACAAGGGGCTGCATTCAGGCAAAATGATAACAAATCAATTAAAGCTACAGGTTTTCTGAATTCAGAAGCAGAGATATGGAAACCATTGAAAGTTTGCAAGCAGGTACCTGATCACAAGCAAGAGACCTGAAAGAAAACCAGCAATCATCTGTTCCTTCATTGTGCCCAAGCCCACTGTAGTATGGGGAAAAGACCTATTGTTGTGAAATGGAAATGGATTTTTGATTGTAGTATTGATGTATTTGGATCCAAACTGGGTTCTGTTTTAGTATTTTGTTGATATTAGGAGTAATTTTTGTGTGACTCGTTTTAAGTTTCAGCTTTGTTAAGTATAAGTTAAATTTAAGATAAGGATTTATAAAGTTTAAGTGATAATAGGTTTATATTTTATAAATTTAAAGTTTATTGTGTACATTTTAAATGTAAGTTTTGTTAAAATAAGCTAAGTTTGAGATAATAAGTTTTAAGACAATAAGCAAGTTAAGATAAATAAGTTAAGATAATGTTTTGAGATAATAAGTAAGATAAGTAAGTTAACAAGTTTTAAGATAAGTAAGTTAAGTTAAGATAATAAGTTTTTAGATAATAAGTAAGTTAAGTAAATTAAGTTTAAGATAAGTTTTAAGTAAAAAGTACTGTGAATTTGTTAATTTTCTATATTTATAGTTGACTTTTTTTATGTGTTTTAACATCTCTTTTTGTAATTATCTAAAAGATATGTATCATGATACATTTCAGGATCTTTCTTTATGTTCTTTAGTTGCTTAAGCATTTCATAATTACTATTGTTAAGAGCTTTGTTTTAAAGATGTATTAAAGAATATCACTCTAGATAAAGCCAGGTCCTGGCCACACCTTGACTTGGACTAGAAGAGATGAGTTCATCAACAAATCCAGATGTTTTCTGCACAATGTCCTGGGTTGACGGCGCCTCCTATCCCAATCGTGCAGCTTTATCTCTATGTACTGCACTGTTATGTCTGACAGCTGCCCCCTGCCCCTCGGTGGGGTGTTTTGCCGCGGTGGGGCTACTGGCTTTGGCTTTTGTTGCTAGCTCGGCTTGGCTGCAGGCTTTGCTTTGCTTTGCTTTGCTTTACTGCTAGCTTTGCTTTACTTTGCTTCTGGCTTTGTTTTTTTTTTTGCTTTTGCTTTTGTTTTTGTCCCTTCCCCCCCCCCCCCCCCCGAAGATCACTGGACCGGCTCCGGACCTGACCTGGGAATATCTGGGGGTCCTCGACGCCTGAAAACAGAAGCTCTGTGCCCTCCCCTCACAGCAACTGCTTGAGTATTTTTTCTTTTCCCTTGTGTTGGGGAGTGTCTTTGTTTATTTGTCAATAAATAGGTTTTTTCCACTTCTCCTCCGAGGAATTCCTTCTCAAACCCAGAGCTGGGGGGGGAAGGGGTGGTGGAGGTTTGTTTTCTGGGGTGCTCCTTCTGGAGACCTTCCCCTAATTTGTCCTAAACCAGGACAACAAAAAAAAACTAGATACAAGTCACTTTGAGACTTGACGATTTGACCTCATCAATGACAGCAGGACAGACTTTTGGAGTGAACTTGGGAGCCTTGCTCGAGAAGGGATACCCAGGTCTTCACTGGAAAAGTGTTTCAGCTGTTGCAGAATCTGGGACAATGAGACAACATTTTGGTAATTGGCAATCGTTCAAATGTACATGTGTTGTTGTTGACAGTCATTAACTGTCATCTGAAAGATTTTCAGTTGTTGGATTTGATAATTTTCCTGATAGATTTCAGGTTTTAACAAGAGTTGTGCATTTTCCATCAAAGTACACTTTTTTACTAACCTATGGCAAAGAGCTTGTTTGTGTTTCTGTAGAAAGAGGACACAAGTGAATTCCTGCAATGAATGTGAAAATCATGTCAAATGCAGAAGCTCTGATGACTCCAAGAGTGGAGAAGTGAGCATGCAGATGTGAACCAGTGTCAAGACTGCAACCTTCTTTTCATTCTGCATGCAAGGACTTTTGAGCTTGGGTTTCTTTTTCTTTCTGTGAGAAAATGTGTTTGAATTTGAAAATGTGTATGAATTTGTCAGATGGTTCAGAATCGATTCATGGGAGCACACAGCAGTTGCAAGACGATGTGGACAAACTTGGAGAAGAAACGGGATCACGGATGAATGGCATGTTTGATTTCTTTGACCTTTCACCATTGTGGAAGGGAGCTTTGAAAACAATTTTATGTATTTTATTGAGACTTGCAATTCTTATCATGATTGAGACGTGTTTGCTTTAGTGCATACGGCGAGCCATGGACAGAGCAGCCAAAGAGGTGTTTTTGGTGAAAAGAGAAGGGGGAGATGTCGGAGTCCAGGGCATTCCTTTGGTTGCTCTGGATGGTCACAGACCTCAGCAGACCCGAGAAAGAGAGTTTGAATCCTGGACAGGGGGGTCTGTCCAGGGGGGTTGCCTGGCACAGAGCCCAGGAAGACACAGGCTTTGATTTCAGTCCATGGAAAAAGCTTCTAACATTGAGAGAAGAATTACAAGTCACAAAGGTGTGAAAACAGTAGCTTAGCACAGCACAGGGTGGAAAATTTTGTAGTTTTGAGATTTTTAGAATGGAGGTGAATAGGGGACAAGATGGAGGATTTAGGATGTTGCCCTAAGTTCTTCTCCTTCTTCCTCGTCCTCCATCTTCTGATGTGACATGGGCACAAAGTAGTTCTAAGGAGATTGGGTCAAAGTAGAAATGACCTTTTTAGTGTAGTTAATAGGCATTGGCAGAGAATTGTAAATAATAGACACGTAACTATTTGTATAAGAGGCAGCGACCTCCCATCACGGGGGGAGTCACCCTGTGTCCAAGCTGCTGTGAACATCTCGGCCAGGCACAGAGAGAAATGTAGGATAAGAAATAATAAACACACGAGAAACCAAGAAACAACAATCCTCCTCTTCAATCTCACACCGAGCTAAAAGGCTTCAGAGGGACAGAGGGCAGGCGGACCCAGGCAAAAAAGACCCAGCTCGAAACACCACCATCCGAACCACCAACCTGGAATCTTGGGCAGAAAGAAACCTAAATAACCCGAGATCTACTTACAGTATTTACAGCTTGAGCTCCAACTTGCCAGCTAGAGAAACAAGGCAAAATGGAGAGACTCTAACTTTCACCAAGGCTACTTAAAAGATAGTTACCCAATACCAAAGTGACACCTATATTATTTATACTTTTGACCTAATAGTGACCATTCGAGGTTCGCAATGCAGACCTCTTTCACCCAATTAGAGAAAGCCACCCAAATCCATGAAGAAGGCAGCAGAAGAAGGTGAAGAAGAACTCAGACAACACCCTGAATCATCCGTCTTGGCCCACACACGTTACTACATACCAAACCCGAACCTAAGTTTTCACCCTGTGAGATCACACACCACTCTAACTACACACCCACAACCCCTGTGCTGTCACACAATCTCGGAAGCCTGTTCCAAGGCCTCAGGTCAAGTGTGGTGCCTGCCTGAGGGTCAGCACCCCTCAGCCCAGAAAGCCTGGAATTTTCAGCCTTTCAGGGTTCCGCAATGGGGTGAGCATTTTTTTATGAGAATACTGCCGTCCTGTGGTGAAAAGGTATAACTACATGGGGGTTTTTTGCTAGCAATTAGCGCTCTGATCCTCATTTCTGAGGCAACACTGCCCTCCTGTGTCAAAAGTAATAATTGCATAGCCTAGTTGATTTGGTTTACTGTTAACATTTTCCTTCCTTTAATTAGTTTTAAACTAACAAGCTGTTTAACCTCTTTTCTTCCATTGGTAATGTTATATGCCTAGGAATAGGAGGTACAGGGAACAAGAACCTAATCTGGAGGAATTTCCCTGTCCAAGGAAGAGTTGTAACTGTCACCTGTGGATTGTGTTTTGTTGTGTAGCTTGCCAGGAGCTGTTGGTCCGACGAGTATTTAGGTGGAGGAAACCTAGAAGTGGAATTTGTGATCTCTGTTGTACAGAGGAACAAAAGGCCACCCAGATTGCTATACAGATTTTGTTGGCAACTGGTCAGGAGGCACACAGTAGTAGTAAAATATTTGAGCAATTAGAGATTGGGATTTCAGGAACCCCACAGAAACCAGCAGAGATCCTTAGGCTTGAGTGTGCCCAGTATATCTTTGTACTGGAGGAACACCAGGTGAAGCTTCAGAGTTGGGATAAGATTAAAAAGTGTTGGGAGAAGAACTTTCAGCATGGGGGCAAGTGAGAGTAAAGAGATTCCTAAGAGTAGCCCCTTGGGATGTATTTTGACACATTGGAAAGAGCTGGTGGGCTATGGTAGTACAGAAGCCAAGAGGGATCTTGTTAATTTTGCACACAATGGTGACTGCTTTATAGGCTTGAAGAGAGGATGAAATGGCCATCAGTGGGAACACTTGACTATGGAACACTTTTACAGCTAATGCTTTTCCTTAGGCATGAACAAAAGAGGCAGGAGGTTGCCTATGCTGACATGTTTTTCACTCTTCGGAATCAGCCTGAGTGGCAAAGGGATTGTGCAATTAGGCCACCCTCTGACCCCTTGGTATTGGCTCTTGAAAAGGATGATAAAGCTATCAGGGGAACGGTGTTGTAGTGCATGCTCAATAAATCAAAGCTGCACGCATCCTGACAAGGTATACCAAGTAGAGGCTTTGGAACAAGAAACGGCAGATTTGTTTAGACGACCTCCTAAAAGGCAGGAGAGAGGAGGGGCGGCAGTGGAAGCAGATTTAGAATTGCCGTCATCAACTCCAACTCCCCCCACTTCATCCTCTGCTTCATCTTCCTTCAGGACAGCAGTTGAGGTAAGGATTTCCCCACCAATTCCCAAACCAAGAGAGCCATCCAAACTGTACTCACCAGTACCCAACAGTGACAGTGAGTGGGATGAACCTGAACCCTCCCCACAGGGTCCTGTAGCATCAAGAACCCAGAAACAAACTGGAGAAGTCATACACGCAGCTCTCAGGGAAGCAATAACCCCTGAGGGGAGGACAGTGCTAATTAAAGTTCCTTTCTTCATGATGGTTTTGGAGGCCTGGGAAAAGATTGCTAAGAGTTATCTGAGTGATCCAGTAGGTGTTGCTAAGAAAATAAGGTTTATGATTAAGCAGCATAGACCCAATTGGGCAGACCTTCAGCTACTGCTTGATGCTTTAACAGAGACAGAAAAGCAATTGGTTTTGAAAGCAGCTGGGGGTCTGGCCAAGGATAATTGTAGAACAACACAGGAAGATGTTAAAGATGTACTTCCCCTTCAAGATCCGGCTTGAGACCTTAATAACCCAGAGGGATCAGGATGGCTGAAGACATACCAGGAATTATTAGTGAAATGGCTGGAGAGAGCAATCCCTAATCATAAACTGGTTAGCCCTATATGCTATTAAAGAGGCCCCCTCTCAAACACCTTCTGAATTTTTACATCATTTCCAAGATGCAATGCGTCAACACACCACCCTGGATCCTGGATCTGAAGAAGGGACACAGCAATTAGTAAATTTGTTTTTAGGCCAATCCTCAGGAGACATCAGGCAGAAACTCCAAAAGATCCGGGGCCCAAACAGCTGGAACTTAAGAGACTTTATTGGATGAGGCGTGGAGAGTTTTTAACAATCGGGAAGAAGGATATACCCTATTGACAGCAGTAGTAAGAGGTGGGGAAAAGGGAAAACGTGGGCAAGGTCCACCAAAACAGGGACAACCCCAACTAGGAAAAGACCAACATGCATTTTGCTAGAAATTTGGACATTGGAAGAACCAATGCCTGGAATGAAGAAGGGGTGATGAACAGAGAGGAGGTGATTGGAAAGGAGAAGGGGTGGTTACTCACGTAAAGGAGGACTGAGGAGGTACCAGAGGGCCCTACCCTAGGGGACCCTCTGGTTATAGTCAAACTGGGGAACAAAGAAAAAGAAGTGGAATTTTTAATAGACACAGGGGCAACATGTTCAGTGCTGAATAAAGCCCTAATACCTTTAACAAGTGATTATGTTATGGTAAGGGGGTGTGGTGGTTTAGCATGGATTGAGAGCTTGACTGACAAATAGGAGTGTTGCACACGCCTCTGGAGACCCAGTCTTAAATCAAACGTCCCAGGTGACTCGGCTTTTTCCTTTTCCAGCTGGCAAGGAGTTAACACCGCTTTGTAAGTCAGAAGTTTGGTCTGGGCCCCCCGGGGCCGGGGCAAGGCCCAGCCAGGCCTCGGTGGGGAGGGGCTTGCTGCCTGTGGGAGAGCTGCTCAGGCCAGCAGTGTCCCCCCTCTCCCCCAGCTCGTCCGATGGGGAGAGGAGGAGGAGGATTGCAGATCGGCAGTGCTGGCCCTGCACCAGTGCTCTGGGCCTGGCTGCCGGAGCCTCTGGTCCCTGCGGGGAAAGAATCTTGAGAAACTTTCTTCGGAGCTCCAGGGAGCTGATCCAAGTTTGAGTTGCTTTAGATCTGACCAGGGGTGGAGGAGGGTCATCCATCAGCGCTCCTGAGCATGTTCCCTCTCCCCTTCCCCCCACCACCACCATTACCTTCAGCCTTGAATTTCCAGGAGTCAGCTGGAGAGGAGAAAAAAAGGCTCTGGGCAAAGACATTAACCCTTTTCTCTCCTCCATGGAAGACAGAGTGATTTGAAATGTAGAGGGACAGCATTGAGACAAAGTCAGTGGAAGAACTGATAAAGACTGTTGGAAGAAGGGATGGAGGAAGTGGACATTTCTGACCGAACTTCTCTGGATGTGAATTATGGAGAATGCTGCCTGGGGGAATGCAAGTTCTAGCCAAAAGGTTGTGTGTACTGATATAAATGAGATTTAATTGAGAATTTTGAATAGAGTATGTCCCCGGCTCCTGGGAAAAAATAAGAAGGTCTCAGCCTTTGAGACGAAGATGATTCTGCAGAGGAAGTGATTAGGCCCCGGCTCCTGGGCATAAAAGGAAGTCTCTATTTCTTTTGAAATAGAGACGATTTTAGAGATAGAAGAAGAGAATCCTTGCTTTGTACTAGAAAAGCATTCTTAAAACAGTACCCCAAACATGCGGAGGCCCATAAGCAAACCTAAACCACATAAATGGTGCATTGGCTGGGAAGTCGAACCAAAACTACTACAGGAAGGCAACTGGCCAATCTGAAAGAGCATATTTCTGTAAACCACTGAAGTATAAATTGAGGAAACAGTGGGGAATCCATCAATTTTTATACATGCCTAATGCTCCATCTGCACTTTTGGGCAGGGATCTGCTGGAGCAGTTGGAAGCAAAAATGATATTCAAGAATGGGGAAATTAGTTTGGAGGTAAAAGATCAACAATATGTGGAGTTATTAAGCTTAATGCTAATAACCAAAGAAATTGCAATTGCAAATGAAGAAGAAAATACCAGGAAAATAATGGATCAGGTATTCCCTGGAGTGTGGGCTTCTAATATACCAGAAAGGACAAAGAATGCACTACTGGTGCAAATCAGGCTCAAAGAGGGAGAACAACCAGTAAGGGTTAAACAAAATCGCTTGAAAAAGGAAGACAAAGAAGGAATTAGTCCAATCATTGAAAGCTTTTTGCAGATAAGACTATTGAAAGAGTGTCAATCTGATTTTAATACCCCTATTTTGCCAGTAAAGAAGCCTGATGGGTCACACAGGTTAGTACAGGATTTAAGGGCTGTTAATAAAGTAACTGAAGATTTGTACCCAGTGGTTGCCAACCCTTACACCTTGCTAACTCGTTTAACACCTGAACTAATCTGGTTTACCATTTTAAAGGATGCTTTCTTTTGCCTCTCTCTCCATGAAGTCAGCCAGAAAATTTTTGCATTTGAATGGGAAAGCCCCAAAAACTGGGCACAAAACTCAGCTCACATGGTGCGTATTACCCCAGGGGTACAAGAACCCCCCCTGGTGGGGGGACACCATATTCAGAGAGCAGCTTGCAAAAGATTTGGAGTCTTGGGAACCCCCACCAAGAGAAGGACATCTGCTGCAGTATGTGGATGACCTCTTAATAGCTACCTGGACCCAGGAGGCAGGTGTGGACTGGACGGTAAGCCTCCTAAACTTTTGAGCCTGCAGGGGTATCGAGTATCCCAAAAGAAAGCTCAGATGACGAAGCAGACAATTATTTCCTTGGGCTACGAGGTAGTGCTGGACAAAGAACCTTAGGGCAGGATTTCAAGGAAGCAACATCCCAGACCTCAAAACCTCAGACGGCAAAGGAACTGAGAACCTTTATAAGTGTGATGGGGTAGTGCAGACTGTGGATTTATAACTATGGGTTACTCGTTAAACGCTATACTTCACAGAAGGAAGCAGAGACCTTCAACGGACAAAAGAAGCAACACGAGCCTTCGACCAACTAAAGAAGGCCCTCATGTCAGCTCCAGCCCTGGGACTTCAGATGTGAGTAAACAGTAGCAGAATTTCTCAGAGAGCAAGGGCATGATTTATATTGATTGAGGTTTGAGCTACCCCAGCCTGGCCCCCAGATCCAGACCTGTGAAGCCTGTGGCACAGTTAGAAAAGTATCTGGCATAGTTAGAAATTATGTTAAGGTATTATTATAGGACAGTGGTTTTTCTAGATATTAATAGGTATAGTGTGTAGTGTGAACACTTTAGCCACCTTAAGAATGAGATAAACAATGTCTGTTTGCATTTTTCCTTATGCTGTATACCAATGAGAAAATATTTGTAATTGTAAACTATATTGAAGTGTATATAACCTGCCATTTCAGACTGAATAAACAGGAGAACGTATGTTGACCATATTGGTTGGATCTGTGTTGCTCTGTCCAGCTTCCCATATTTTAAGGGGTTCCCTGTTTTCGGTAAACCATTCTTTTTGTTTTCTCACAAAAAGCAGGGGATTGCTTTGGGAATACTAGCACAGAACCTGGGCCTGTATCAGAGGCAGTCGCCTACCTCTCCAAACAGTGGAACATGACAGCTAAGGGGTGGCCAGGGTGCCTCAGAGCAATTGCAGCAGTGGCAGTGAATATCCAGGAGGCACACAAATGCACCCAAGCCTAGAAAATGACCGTGCCAGTGTCCCACACAGTGTCTGCAGTCCTGGAGCCAAAAGTGAGACATTGGCTTTCCCCACAGAGATTCTTGACATACCAAGCCATAATGGTAGAGCAAGATGATGTAGAAATTGTGGTAACTGAAATTGTGAACCCATCTTCGTTTGTCAGTGGGGTACAGGAGAACCGGTGATCCATGATTGCCTGGAGACCATTGAAGTCACCTACTCCAGTCGCCCAGATCTGAAGGACACCCCTCTTGAGGACACTGAGACTTGGTTTACTGATGGAAGCAGCCATGTGATCAGTGGAAAAAGACATGCTGGGTCTGCAGTTACCATGAGCAGAGAAGTAATAGAGTCTGGACCATTACCAACCAATACGTCGGCACAGAAGGCTGAACTAATCACCTTAACCCAGGCCTTAGAGATGGCAAAAGGAAAAGAAATTAACATTTATACAGACTCAAGGTATGCATTTGGGGTGGTCCATGCACACAAAGCCATTTGGAAAGAGAGAAGGTTATTGAACTCACAAGGGAAAAATATGAAACACACACAAGAGATATTGAAGCTATTAGATGCAGTCCAGTTACATGAGAGGGTAGCTATCATGCACATCAAGGCACACCAAAGAGTGAGCTCCAAACTGGAAGAAGGAAACATACTGGAGGACAGAGAGGCAAAAAATGCAGCCAAAGGTGAGGCACCTGATGACACAGTTGAAGCAACATTGATCCCATATGGAAAAATTTCCATTGAAGGTAAGCCAGTTTACAATAAAAAGGACAGGAAACTTACTATGGTAGAAAACACAAGTTACAATCAGGAGGGGCGGGCTGTAACAGAAGAAGGGAAACTTGTGGTACCCTCCTATTTATTGTGATCATTAGTAAAGAAAGAACATGAGAAAACACACTGGGGAATAGATGCCCTCTACAACCATCTGAAAGACAGAATTGTGGCCAGAAAATTGCAGGTCACAGTGATACAGGTAACTCGTCAGTGTGGTCTCTGCCTTCGAGCTAATTCTAAGAATACCCCAAAGCCTAAAGCTGGACAAACTGGGAAAGGTTGTGGACCTGGGCAGTGGTGCCAAATTGATTTTACAGAATTACCCAGGAAGAGGGGGTATTGTTACCTGTTGGTATTAACTGATATCTTTTCAGCATGACCAGAAGCCTTCCCTACCAGGACAGCTAAGGCACAGGAGGTAATCAAAGCACTGTTGCAAGAGGTAATATCACATTTTGGAGTCCCAGCCACCATATCCTCAGATAGAGGACCACACTTTATTTCAAAAACTGTGCAGCAAATTAGTCACCACCCAAGAATAGACTGGGAATTGCATACCCCATATCATCCTCAATCCAGTGGCCAGGTGGAAAAGATGAACCATTTGATTAAGCTACAAATTGTAAGATTGGAACAAGAAGTAAATTTGTCTTGTCCCCAGGCTCTCCCATTGGCATTAGTGAGAATTCGAACAAAACCAAGGACAAAAGAGATATTAAGCCCTTTTGAAATATTATATGGGAGACCACATGCAGTGCAAGAAGGAACAACACCCATTCCAGTAGGGAAAGAAACCCTACACAGATACATGGTGGCCCTGAATAAGCAGCTTAAAGAGATTGAAAAGTATGTGACTGAGGCCCAAAACAGAGAATTTGATGGGCCAGTACATGATGTACAACCTGGGAATTACATATATGTTAAGTCTTTTGCAGAGAAGACTCTGGAAGCGCAGTGGGAGGGACCCTTCCAGGTGCTCCTCACTACCTTCACTGCAATCAAGATCAAAGAACAGAAGGCTTGGATCCATCACTCCTGGGTGAAGAAGGCCCCCAAAGGAATTTGGAGGGTCACACCAGGTGACGAAGACCTGAAGTTGAAACTTACTCAGAATAGCAAGTAATGGACTCATAGTTTATGGACATTATGTGGAAAGTTGTGACTTTTGTATTCATTGCCACAACCATAACAGGAGTCAAAGCAGCACCACACAAGTATAATGTAACTGGGATATACCAACGCCAAGGGAAAGCTGAAGTCTTTCAGTCTCATAGAGCTTTAAGTAAAATGCTCAGAGTTACAAATGCAAGTATGTGGGAAAGAACAGATGTTTGGGCATGTGAATATGCATTTGTACAGGATGGATTCCACAAGGCCTACCACCCACCCATAGAACTCATCCTAATCAGTCCTAGATGCTGTGACCAATGCTTAACCAAGTGTCCTGAGTTTAAACTCAAAATTGAAGGGTGTGCACCAAAAGGGTTTGATCTTGACTTTAACATAACCCAGGTATGCACCAAGTCCCACAAGAAGAAGGCTAAGACAACCCCACCAGTGTTGAGGAAGAATGTGACAACACAAATTCCAGTCATTTTTGAGGAAGGGACAGTTTATAACTCCCATAATTACTAAAATTAGGCCATATGCTATTAAGAAAACAGGAATTCAGAGGCTATTGATTGACCTGGAATGGTCTCTGAAACAAGTAGAAATGGGAATGCAGGTAAATGCTTCTGCCATCCGGCCAGAGTGTGTCCCATTTCTCAAAAATTCTTTTATGGATTGGATCCCTTCACTGCAAAAACACATGCCTTCTAATTTTAGGAGAAAGAGGGATTTCAGTGGGTTATTAGGAGCAAGATTAGGAGTTTTGAATACAGTGGATTCAGAAGTGTTAATGAACAAATTGACCACACTGGGGAGCGATTTGGTTAAATTACAGCAGCCTTTGCAATCCTCTTTGTTGGCTCTAGGTAACAATCATTGGAAATTGTCCAAAATATTACCAGAATGGGAAGACATAGAAGAGCAGGACCATGAAGTGATGACTAATGCGCTAGACACAGCTAGTGAAAACATTTCTCTGGCTCTTGGGTGTACTCAAGCACAACTGTGGATGCAGTCAGTGGCTGCTGCAGTCATCAGGGAAGGTGGAGAAGGAACATTTCCTGCTGAAATTCGCAAAATTGTTTGGGATAATGCCTCTGATGTGGAGAGAGAGCTTCAGTTCTGGTGGATTTTAGTCAGTTTCACCTATAACCCTGTGACAGGTGTGGTGACAGCTTTGGTTTTAACCATACACAATGCATCAGTGAGCTTGATATGTCCATTAGTCACTCTGGGACTAAATCATGAGGGGATGGTACTGCATCCTTCTGGACAGAGGATGTGGGCATGAGAAATTGAGGGGAAATGGCAAACCATTAACCTAGACCCGTTCCATGAGGAAAAAATCAGGATATGTATGTGAAGGGACTTTAGAAGATAACGAAGATACCTATTTGGACATGGAGCAAAGCATTTGTCACTTTGAAATGCAGTCAGTCAACTAAACAACTTGGTTGGTGTATACAGGACAAGGTTGTGTCTGTCTCAGGACAGCATGTCCCACCATAGTTGTCCAGTTGTTGAAATATCATGAATTGAAAGAGATTTTGAAAGAAATTAAAGATGCAGGGAAAAAGACTTTGATCACGATACATCAAAAGGGTTTTCAAACTATTTGAAGAACACTTGTCTCATCATTGGTGGGATGTGCTTTTTGGATGGTCACCAACAACAACCGGTACACTTAATGCCTTGATCCACCCTATCATTGTGTTGCTCATTTTAGTTGGCATAAGTTTTTTCCTGTCTATTGCAATACTTATTTGGAACTGGAGGATGGTACAATAAGTGGCAACCTTAGCAACACTATCAAAGGTATATGGCTTGGTCTTGAGAGATACCAGCCATGTGGCTTGGATAGATGAGGAAGAATCCATATACTGAGTAAAGGAATTTATGCATTTCAGAGAAGAAGTGGGGAATGAGACATGAATTTCAAAGGAATTAAGGATTTTAGAAAAGTTAAGGTTTTAGCTAGAGATAAGCTTTGCCAAAATTAGTTAAAGTAGATAGATAGATAAGCTGTGCTGGAAATAATTAGAAGTTAATCGTTAGTTGAAAGGAACCGGATCTAGGATAGCAATCACGGATCTAAATAACTAATTGCTTACCCTTTCTGTGTTTGTTTAGCTGTGTTTATAATGAGAAACAGAAGAAACTGATAAATAGATCTAAGAACACAAACAACAGTAAATCTTCCAGCATCCAGAAACCCATTGAACAGTCACAAAAACAGGAAACTGGACTTCTACCAGCTATCATTTGTCTTGATATCCATTGAAAAGGTTGAAAGTTTAGAACAAGGAAGACTCTCCTCACTTCCTGTTTTTACAACCCCTTCCCATAAAAAAGACCACTGACCAAATTCAAGGAACAAACTACACATGCTTAATAGCTTATTAGCTAATTATAATATGAAGCAGAGAATGGGAGGTGTTGGTGCTATGAATATGGATTAGTATTTTGGGTATTCAACACTTTAGATTTACAAAAAATAGACTCTGTAACCACCTGTAATTTTGCAGTGCATATTAGGGAGTGATCCCACACACCTGCCCAGTGTCACATTAAACATACACTTTCTAACTCTAAACTGTTGGAGAGTCTTTTGTCTGTCACAGTTGGGTATTGATATTAGATCAATATCTATCTTTTAATAAGTCATAACAAGGTGTCAATATTCAAAACGAATCACTGTTTTTGTCAGGCATGGAGGAAACTGTTAGCAGCTTCTCTTAGAAAAGTCATTTACCTGGGTGGCTTCTTCCCTCCTCACCAAATGGCAATCAATGCAAAACCAGCACAAATAGTAAAAGAGGGGGGAGAGAGAGAGTGAGAAAAAGAAAGAAAGACAGAAAGACAGGAAAAAAGGAAAAAAGAGAGTCTTTCATTAGTTAATTTGCAGATGACACTAAGCCAGGAGCATTTGTCAATCTGTTGGAAGGTAGGAGGGCTCTGCAGAGACACCTGAAATGGTTGGATGGATGGGCAAAGTCCAACAAGCTGAAGTTTAATAAGTCCAAGTGCCGAATCCTGCATTTTGGCCACAATAGCCCCCTGCAGTGCTCTAGGCTGGGGTTGGTGTGGCTGGACAGTGCCCAGGCACAAAGGGACCTGGGGGCTCTGGTCAGCAGCCAGCTGAACATGGGCCAGCAGTGTGCCCAGGTGGCCAAGAAGGCCAGTGGCACCTGGCCTGGATCAGGAATGGTGTGGCCAGCAGGAGCAGGGAGGTCATTCTGCCCCTGTACTCGGCACTGATGAGGCCACACCTCGAGTGCTGTGTCCAGCTCTGGGCCCTCAGTTTAGGAAGGACGTTGAGACGCTTGAATGTGTCCAGAGGAGGCAACAAGGCTGGTGAGGGGCTTGGAACACAACTCCTGTGAGGAACGACTGAGGGAGCTGGGGTTGTTTAGCCTGGAGAAAAGGAGACTCAGAGGTGACCTCATCACTGTCTACAACTTCCTGAAAGGTGGCTGTGGTCAGGTGGGGGTTGGTCTCTTTGTCCAGGCAGCAACTGACGGAATGAGAGGACACAGTCTGAAGCTGCACCGAGGGGAATACAAGTTGGATATTAGGAAAAAGTTTTTTCAGGAAGGGTGATAAAGTACTGGAACAGTCTGCCTGGGGAGGTGGTGGAGTCACCATCCCTGGATGTGTTTAAAAAAAGACTGGATGTGGCATTTGGTGCCATGGTTTAGTTGAGGTGTTAGGGCTGGGTTGGACTTGATGATCTTGGAGGTCTCTTCCAACCTACACATTCTGTGATGAAGGCAGGAAGGCAGGAAGGCAGGAAGGAAGGCAGGAAGGAAGGCAGGAAGGAAGGCAGGAANAGGAAGGCAGGAAGGCAGGAAGGAAGGCAGGAAGGAAGGCAGGAAGGAAGGCAGGAAGGCAGGAAGGAAGGCAGGAAGGAAGGCAGGAAGGAAGGCAGGAAGGAAGGCAGGCAGGAAGGCAGGCAGGAAGGCAGGCAGGAAGGAAGGCAGGAAGGCAGGAAGGCAGGAAGGCAGGAAGGCAGGAAGGCAGGAAGGAAGGAAGGNNAGGAAGGCAGGAAGGAAGGAAGGAAGGAAGGAAGGAAGGAAGGAAGGGGGACAGGGAGAAAGTGACAGGCATTAGGTAGAAACATATCACCCCTCCAGGGGTCCCAATGACATCTTGGTGTTCATCTCCATCTGGTCTTCTTGGTGGTAGGTGTCCCCCACCACCACTGCTGAAAAGTACAGAATCCAGTGAATCAATGGAGGTTTTGGGCAGGTGGGAATGCCCACGGGCCTCCCTTGCAGGGGGCCAGTTTGATACTGTCCATTGCAGCACCATGGATCTGTTGCACCATTGCAGTGTTGCTGTGGTGCTCTGGCGCAGGGTCTGGGGGCCTTTGGGGAGGGCCTTTGATGGACCATGACACCCCCTCTGCCCTCCTACACTGGATGAGCTTTTCCCTGGGTGAAGGGGCCTCTCGACTGAGCTGGTCTGCAGTGGAGGGTGGGTGGTCACTGTGCCTCTCACCAGAGGCTTTGCCACCACACACCCAAAGCCTCTCTCCTCCCCAGCCTTTGGTGGGAAGGTCTGTTGGAGCCTGGCAGCTGACAGCCCTGAGGATCAGAGAAGGTGCTAAGTTTGATCCCTCTATGAATGTATTCTTCTCCATCAGCCCAGAGCTGAGTTACTTTTATCTTATCTCCAGGGCCTTAGTCTGGAGGCCTATTCAGGGTGTAGTGGTCTTCTCT
Organism: Trochalopteron elliotii; assembly: GCA_024734555.1. Lineage (NCBI taxonomy): Eukaryota > Metazoa > Chordata > Aves > Passeriformes > Leiothrichidae > Trochalopteron > Trochalopteron elliotii. Next base: position 66,248 of record JANPWX010020114.1, read on the forward strand.
GCAGCTTTTATACAGTTTTGCTATAATAGGCAAAAGTCCTTCACAAAGATGTTTAAACCTTAAATTAGGACATTTCAGTCCCTGACAGTAGTGAAGAGCTGGAACCTCCCAGTATGGGCCTGAGAGCTGGTGTGTGACTAGGACCTCCCACTATGGGCCTAGGACTCCAGAGCCTCCCAGTATTGGACTGGGACCCCAGACTCACATGAGGGTCCCACAGGAGTCCCTGATGTCCCCAGGGGTCCCCACTCCTCTGCATGGCTGAGGAGGAGGAGAACGGGGGGCACCTTCATGTGTCCAGGCCTGGGGGAGAGTGAGGGGATCCCCCATCAAACATGTCCCCAAATCCCCTGTGACCTCTCCATCTTCCCCATGTCCCCAGTGTCCCCAAATCCCCTGTGACCTCTCTCCATCTTCCCCATGTCCCCAGTGTCCCCAAATCCCCTGTGACCTCTCTCCATCTTCCCCATGTCCCCAGTGTCCCCATATCCCCCCACACCCCTCCATGTCTCCCCCAATGTCCTGCATGTCCAAATGACCCCTCCCTGTCCCCTTGTCCTCCCTGTGTCCCCCTATGTCCCTCATGTCCCCCCCTCCACGTCCCCACGTCTCCCCATGTGCCCCATATCCCATGTGTCCTCACTGGTCCCCCACATTCCCCTGTGTCCCACATGTCCCCATGTCTCCCCATGTGCCCCGTGTCCCCATGTCCCACATGTGCCCCCATGTCCCCATGTCCCACATGTCCCCATGTCCCACATGTGCCCCCATGTCCCCATGTCCCCATGTCCCACATGTCCCCATGTCCCACATATGCCCCATGTCCCCATGTCCCCCATGCCAACCCCTGTCCCCACTCACTGCACTCCCA
>JANPWX010020120.1:0-20479 GCA_024734555.1 Trochalopteron elliotii
GGGACCTGGGGACTGTGGGGGGAGATCAGAGAGGGGTGGGGTTGACTCAGGGACGGGTGAAGTGACTCAGTGAGGGATGGGGTTGAAAGGAAGGGGACTCAAGCAGTGATGAGGGGACATAGAAAAAATTTACAGGGAAGATGGGGGTGCCCACGTAGGGCTCAGGGATCCGGTGAGAGACCTGGAAATGGATGAGGGACCCTCGACAGGGATGGGGGGTCTGGGCAGTAGTGGGGATCCACAGGAAGGGCTGGGGGTCGCCAGACGGGGCTGAGTGTCCCCAACCAGGGGACCCAAGGAGGCTTTGGGGGTGAGACTGACCGTGCACTGTCACTTTCACCGGCTCCGACTCCTGCCACTGCCATGTTCCCCCGGAGTTCACCTGACCCCGGCAGCGGTAGCGGCCACTGTGGTTCAGCTGCAGAGGGGACAGGGACAGCTCGGTCCCCATGAGGGATCTGTTCACCTCCTTGTCCCCATGGTAAAATCGCACCCTGGTGACTGACTTGTCCCCAAAGCCCCGGCAGCGCAGTGTCACCGTGTCCCCCTCCAGCAGCGGCCGCACCGGCACCTGCAGCACCAGCTGGTCTGCGGGACAAGGGAGGCCTTGTCACACCAGGGGGGTCCCGTTTTCAGGGGGACCCCCCATTGAGTCACACCCAGAGATCCACCACGGGTCCCCAGTTCCACAAACAGGATCCCCTTGCACTGGGATGCCCTGGCATGTCCCCATGTGTAGGGGACGGGCTCTGGTCACATCAGGTGGTGAGCCATAGAGCACAGTGAGTGTGGGGATGGGCATGGGGAGCCCCCACAGCCTCCTCAGGTCCCCCAGTGCTACGTGGGTACCACCACCTTCCCCATAAACTTCTTCAACGTCTCCCCATCACTGCTCGGGTCCTCCTCCATGTCCTCCCATCCCTGTCTGGGTCTCTTCACTGCCTCATGGCTCTTCACACCCCTCTCTGATCTCCCAGCTTGGTCTCCAGGTCCCACCATGCCTTTCCTGTGTCCCCACACCCTCCCTGGTGTCCCATTCATCCCTCTTTAAGTGTTGTCTCCCTAAGCCCCTCATCATTCCTTGGTGTTCCTATCCAAGCCCCCCTCAGCTCTGTGCCTTTTCTTCCTCACGGGGGTCCTCCTACCCTTCTCTTTTCCCTCCACCCCCCTGGGTCCCTGACTGTCTTCTGGTGTCCCTTCTCCCACAGGGGTCGCACTCTTGGGAGTGTCCCTGTCAGCACAGCCCCCTGCGGGACAGGTGGCACTGGGGGACTGCCTGGTGCTGAGCTGTGCAGTGGCCATGGGGACAGGTCCCCTGTCCTTCACCTGGCACCGGGGGGGCTCGGGGGCACCGCTGGGCACTGGCCCCCACCTGGAGCTGGGCCGTGTTGGGGACAATGACAGAGGCCGCTACCAGTACCAAGTCAACAATGGGGGCAGCGTGGTTGAGAGTGTGCCCCTGAATGTCACCGTCCTGAGTGAGTGGGACCCTCAGGTGGGGGTGACCCCACCCACGGCACCCCCATCCCACCATGCCAGGTGCCAGCCCTGTCTGTGTCCCCACAGTGCCTATGGCCAATGCCACCATCACCCCCAGTCCCCTGTCACACCAGGTGCACACAGGTGACCCCATGACCCTGCATTGCTCAGTGCAGGTGGGCTCAGCCCCTGTCACCTTCACCTGGCTGCACAACGGGCAGAAGGTGGCCCAGGGTCCTGTCCTGGAGCTTGGGGACATCGATGTGGGACATTCAGGCACCTACCAGTGCATGGCCACCAACCAGCTGGGACAGGACGAGCACCGCATGTTCCGGGCACTCAGCCCTGAGCTGGCCCTGGAGGTGACCCCTGGCTCACCCTGGGTCACAGGTGGGATCACAAGGGGTCACTTGGGGTGTCCAGGACCCCCACAGTTCAGGGTGACGCTGATGTGTCCCCAGCAGTGGCTGTGAATATCGGCAGGACCCTCGTGTTCCTGGTCCTGCTCCTGGCTGTCATCGGGGGCTGGCACTGCCGGCACTGCCGTGGTGGGTGACAGTGGGGGTGATGGGGGTCCTGGAGTGAGGAAAGCCCCCAGAGTGGAGGCAGAGATGGGGCAGCACCCAGGGCCCCTGAGCTGAGGGAAGCTGAGCTCACAGGGACCTCGGCTGGGTTGCTGGGGGTTGTGTGGTAAATTTGGAAGGTCTTGGTTGGGCTCCAGGTCCATCACTGGGTGAGCTTTGAGGAGCATTGGGGTGGTACTTGGAGCTCCTGGAGAGTTTGGGGAGCTCTTGGAGCACCGTGCAGGGGTGTTGGGGGATCTTTCAGCTGTCCTGTGGGAGTTTGGGGGGTGCCCCTCCCTGCTGGGCTTGGGGTTCAGGGGCTCAGAGGGTTGGGGACACTGAGGGGTGAGGGTGGGGTTGGGGGCACTGTGATGGTGCAAAAGTTCTGGGGGGTTCAGGGGTGCTTGGAGTGGCCAGGGGGAATCAGGGGTCTGGTGGGAATAAGGGCTCCAGTTGGGGTTTGGGGGTCCTGTGGGTGTTTGGAGCTGCCGAGGTCCCAAAAAGATTCAGGGGTCCCAAGGTCCCCACAGTCACTCCCTCCCCTTTTCCTTGCAGCCACCAGCAAGCCCCAGGACAGGTGAGTTGGGGGCTTTAGCCTGGACTCTCCGTATCCCCCTCCCCAGACACCCCTCAGACCCTTTATTTATCCCCACAAGACCCCCCAGAGGAGGAGGCAGTGCTGGACTCCCACATTGTGAGCACTGAGCGGGCAGGGGGTGAGTACAGGGGGAGACATGGAAACGTCATCCACGGGTGTCACCCCACCCAGGTCCCCACAACTGGAGTCACTCTCAGGGCCCCCACAGCTGTCCCCTGGCCCTGCCCCATCTCAGGATCCACAAGTGACCAATGCTTAGAGGCCGGGATGCCACGAAGAACAGCAGGACCCCAGTGACATCTATGGGAATGTGCTGTGACACTGGGGGCACTGGGGGCACTAGGGGCACTGGAGGTCCCTGCCCAAGGCCACCCCCCCGTGTTCCCCCCAGCACCTGTGGGTGCCCACCGTGCCTGGGGGATGGTCACAAGTGGGGGGTCCCATGTCGGGCTGCCCAGAGCTCCCCATTCCAGTGCTCCCAGTGCTCCCAGTACCCCCAGGGGCTCCCCATTCCCTCCCCCAGTGCAAGGGGGGGCACAGGACCCTTGTCCCTCCCACTGCACACAAAACGCAGCTTTTTGATTAAACCAGGAGAAATGGTTTTGTTTGTTCAGCTGTGCCAGGTCAGCTCAGATGGAAGAGGGTCCCAGTCAGGTGGTTGAGCAGATGGGTGTGGGATTTGCAGGACTTTTGGGGCTCTCTCAGTCCCTCGGGGACAGGGACAAAATGATCCACTGCAGCATTTCGGCATTTCCGGACTGGTTCCCTCTCAGCTGCCCCGCACAGGGGAAGGAGCTGCCGCTCCCTGTTTGTCCCCTCTCGGTGACACCGGCCAAGGGCTCGGGGACCTGCGGCGGTGCCGCCCCGTGGCCACAGGCACCGATCCTGCAGCTGCCGAGCCCCTCGGGCAGAGCTGGAGCCCCAGGACGGAGCTGAGGACAGGTGGGGGTGACCCCAAATACCACCCAAAGCCCGCCCCAGCTCCAGCTCTGCCCAGTGCCCCCCAGTGCCCCCCGGTGCCCAAAGCCCCGCACCCGGCGCTCCATAAGCGGCGTCTGAGCCCTGGAGCTGCTGCGGAGCCTCTGCTGGGCCCGGCCCTGGGGCGGGCGGGGGACACCGAGACGGAGGTGTCGGGAGGGTGGAGGAGACCAGGGAGCCCAGGGAGGAGCCCCCGGCACTGCGGGAGCCCAGTCCTGCCCTAGGGTCACTGTCGCACGTCGCAGCTGCCATCGCGCTGTCCCGGGCTGGGGGCACCGATGGTGGCCATGTGTCCCCAGCAGCTGTGACAGCGTGTCCGAGGCCACTGTCGCCGTGTGTCGGGACCGGCTGTTGCCATGGCAATGGGACCGACAGCTCTGGGCACTGGTGGGGCCCCGGAACAGGCGGGTGGCGTGGGGAGGGGCTGGGGCCGCCCCTTGTTGGGAAGGGCAAATCCAAGGGATGGCAGAGATGGAATTGCGGCAGCCGAGAGGAGCCCGAGGCTGCGAGAGGAACAGCCCTGCAGAGAGGAAGGAGGAGCACTCTGCCATGCTCCCCATACGATGATGTCACAAAGGCCCTGTGGGTGTTCTGGAGACTTCCCCTTTTCCAGGGCAGTTGGGATCAGGATATGGCAAAGCGTGGGGTGTCAGAGACAGGAAAGGTTTCATGTCGGGAGACATTTTGGAACACCTGCGTGTGGCAGTAGTGGGTCAGGCCTTGCTTTTGATGAGACCCAGGAGCTGGCAACTGTCTTCATTTAAAAGGAAAATGTCTGCTAAGTAAAGTGGGAAGCTTCCTGGATTGGAAAGAAGACCCACACTTAAAAATTATTATAATTTCAAAAATGAAGGGGTTTCCAAGAAAAAAAAGCATGAAAGTGTATAACAGCTCTATATCAGAAAATTTTTGGAAGAGAACAGAACAACAACAAAAGAACAGAACCTTCCCACCCACTCAGGGCTGGTTTTTCATCTTTGGTGCAGTTATGGCCACATCCACCAGGGGGCGCTGAAGAGAACACACAGCCAGCAGAGGGCGCTGCCGGGAATACTCCTGGCCAGCAGAGGACGCTGCAGGAAGCCCTGCTGGCTAGCAGGGGGCGATGCAGGGAGCACTCCCGCCCAGCAGGGGGCGCCCCAGTGCCAGCTCGATCCCCTCAGGGCCGTGGTGGCCTCGGCTGGGAGGGAGGAGGGGAAATTGCTCCTTTTGCAAACTCACGGCCACCAATCGGTCCCAGCACCACCACTGGCAGTGGGGAGAAGCGGCCAAGGCAGCAGGTTGGATCGCAGTGCCAAGTGGCAGCGTAGCAGCGTCCCAGGGCTAGGCACAGACCTGCACAACACCTGTGACTGCTCTCCCTGATCCCAAATGGAGGGAAGGCAGCATTGACTGCCCAGCCAAGTCTCAGGGTCACAACAGCACCTCTCATGGCTTTACACCACAATTCCTGAAAACCTTCAGCCTTTTCACTCCCTTTTCCTCCTTCAGCCCTGGCACAGCACCTTTGGGAATGTTGAATTCCCCTGGGATGGTGAGGAAAGCAGATGCTTGGTGCTGCCACTGCCAGGGCTCCTCAGGGGGCTCCAGCTCACGTTTGGAGTTCCTGCTCTTCCTGGACCCCTGTTGATTCTGACACAGCAGCTGCAGGGAGATGAGGAGGAGGTGAGCAGACCCGCAGCCCCAAGGGCTCTACAGCAGCAGCTGGAGCACCAAGACAGCCTGGGCTGGGAGCAGTGGCGTGGGAGTCAAAATGGGGTGAAATTGGAGCTGGCTAGGCCAGTGCTGCTCCGGGTGTTGCAGGGCCTTAACGAGGTGTTTTAACTAAGGCTGATGTTCCTAAAGTTCAGCCGTGCTCCTAAACCATCCCCGTGCACAAACACATGCATCTGCTGCCTCTCTGAGAGATTTCAAGCTACACAATGCCACGCTGGACACATTTTGAGGGTCACATGCTCCCAGCTCTGCCCACAAGGAGTTATTTTGGCTGCCGGGAAGGTTTTCTGGTGGTTTTTGCTGGTGCTGGGGATGATTCAGTGCCTGTGCCATGTGGCCGGTGCTTCACGCTGGCCGGTGCTTCACGCTGGCCGGCCAGGAAGGCCGAGCTGGAGCAGCAGCTGAGATGTGAGCGGCTAGAGCAGGTGGCCATGGGAACAGCACCTGGCCATGCAGGTGGAGCAGGAGCTCCGGGAATTGCGCTGGGTGCTCAGGTGAGGTCCATGGGGCTGGGGCATGGTGGGGCACTACTTGCCATTCTGGGACAGAGCAGTGACACCCATCGGCCTCCAAAGCCTCCTCAGGGCTCAGGCACAGCCTCACAGGAGGTCCCGGACCAGGCTTTGGGGACGATTTGGGTGCTCCTGGGCTTGTTCCTGACAAAGGGCAGTGCTGCACGAGCAGTCGGCACATCCCGAAGGATCAGCCCGGGACTGCTGGAGCCTGAGAGCTGCGGGCAAGGACAGCGGGAGGGAGCCGGACTCCGCTTAGGCGGCGCTGCCTATGGAACGTCTCATCCTGCAGGAGCTTGGGAGCCTCTGCCAGTGCCGGCCCTACGGCTGTCGGGGGGTGCGGCCGGAGGGGCCGGGGGGCACCGGCTGGGAGGGGCCAGGATAGAGGGACCAGGACCCCAGTGGGGAGCCCCGAGGGTGGAGGGACCGAAATTGCCCAGGGTAGACCCCGGCCTGGCAGGGGAGCAGAGACCCTGGGCTGGGCTCTGTGGAAAGGAGGGACCGGCAGGGTGGTCTCAGAGCACTGGGAAGGGGCCCAGCTGCCATCGTGCTGCGAGTGCCGGGACTGTCACGGGGTGTCTGAACCGGCTGTGACAGAGTGTCCGAAGCCACTGTCATGATGTGTTGGGACCGACCATTGACAGGGTAAAGCCCCAACAGCTTTGGGCACTCAGAGGGTGCCCTGGAATGGACGGGGCAGGGGCGGGGCAGAGCCCTGTCTATTCCCCGTGCCCTGTGCAGGTGAGCAGGGCAGGGATGGAGCACTTTGGGAACACCTGGAATCCAGCCAAGGTCATTCCCCACAGCCACACCATGACTGTGGGGCAGATCCCCTGTTCAATATTTCCACACTTTTCCCTCTGGTCTGGTGGCTGCAGCCAGAACCCAAATATTCGTTCCATGAGGTTCCAGAGGGCTGCAGGTTTGAGACAGGAAGCAGGATGACCCCGATCACGTTGTTGAGCAGATGGGTGTGGGATTTGCAGAACACCCAGGACTCTCCCAGCCCCTTGCCGAGAGGGACAAAATGATCAATTGCTGCATTTCCGGACTGCTTCCCTCACAGCTGCCCCTGCAGGGGCTGTTTCCAGCCAGCCCTGCTATGAAAACCATCAAAGGCCCTCGCAGAGACACTGCTTGGCCTCCCATTGGCTTTTGTGCTTCTTGCAGGGCGGAGAAAACCACAGACAGGCCTTTTTTCCCCCACAGAATTCTCACCTTTGCAGTAGCTCTAAAGCTGCCAGAATCAAAGCCAAGGGGATGGGGGGGACCCTCATGTCCTGGCTGCCACCCTGGGGCTGTCCAGAGCAAGGCTGGCCAATGCCCATCCCTGTGCACTGGGGCTGGGCCATGGCTGGACCCCACACTTGGATGGCCACTGGCTTCAAGGAGGAGGAGTTGGGGAGCTCCTTCCTGCCTGGGGCTCCATTCCCAAGCTGCTCTTGCCAGCTCAGGTCCTTCAGGGGGCATGCAAGAATGGAGAAGTCTGGAACAGGTTTTCTCCCAAAACCCAAGAAACCCAAAGTGTCCCAAGCCCTCAGGACACAAACCCTGTGGGGGATATAGTGGGGATCAGGAGAGAGCAGGGGCGGCCCCCAACAGCTTCAGCCAATCCCAATTTACACGGTCTCAGCCCTGCAGCATCAAACTGGGGCCAAAACAGGCATTTCCATTGTAAAAAGTGGAGTTTTGACAGTGCTATTTGGAAGGGGCCAGAAGAGTTCTCGTGTGTTGTGGATGCTGCAGGAATGGTCTGGGGTTTCTTCCTTGTTGGGAGCTTTCTCTGGAAATCATTCCATTTGTGGCATTTTGGATTCTGAACCTTGGTGCTGTTGGTTTTGTTCTCCTGTTGCTGTGTCAGTAAATTGTTCTTCTCTCAGCCCTTTGGGATCTTTGCCTTCTGTGCCTCCACTGGGAGTGGGAGAGGCAGCAGCCCCTGGTTTTTATTGTGTTGGAGGTCAGGATTTTCCTCTTGTTTTCCTCCTCTCTGGGAGTTTTCTTCCATTTGTTGCTAAGAGAGAATAACGCCCGTCCCTAAGGGAGACTAAAGAAGTGGCCAAGGTGGGGGGAAGGGGTGCAGCTGGCTGGAGCCTCTTAGCCAGTGGACTTTTTCTCTTGGGAAGGGCAGAGATATGGCAAGATTTTGTCTTGGGTGTGAGGGGCTGGGCTCAGCTCCCAGCTCTCTCTCCATCTGGGGATCAGAAGGAACAGTCAAACTGCTTCCCGCAGGGAGAATTCACTGCCACTGCCAGAATCCAGCCCTGCACTGCTTCTTCTTTACTGTGGGTGAGACTTTGCTTGGAAGAGCAGCCGTCACACTGTGACCTTATTAATATCCACTTTGACTGGAAAGAACCCTCACCAACTCTTGAAGATAATCAGGAAAAAACCCAGGATGCGGAGCCCCTCGTCCTCTGAGGGAGCCTCTCCTGACTGCATTTGAGAGCCAGGCTGCCACTGCCCAGCCCTGCTCTTTTTCTGCCTTTGCTCTGGTTGTTTCTGCTACACTGGAAGCCGTCACCGCGTGCCTGCTGGGACACCCCGCGGCTCCTGCTACAGCTGCCGAGTTTCTGTTACTTTTTGTTTTGCCCCTCTGGGGTCTGCTCACCTCTGCCATTCCAGCTGCTGCTTCCGATGTTCCTGCTACAGCACATTTCACTATCCAGAGGGTAACTGGGACAAATTCCCCACTGTGAGTTTGTAAAAGAAGCCGCTTTTCCACCCCTTGCGCCAGCTGCACCGGCCATTACCATGGAGAGAGAGAGAGAGCGCTGAGCTGGTGCCACAGCGCCCCCTGCAGCCGCAGGGGAATCATTGCACTCACCCTGCCCAGCCGGGAGCCACCAGCGCCCCTGCTGGCTGTGCCTGGAACTGCATGGAAGAGAAAGTGCCGGCAGTCACTGTGGAGTTTTTGGTTGTTTGTTGGTGCCATTGTTGTTGTTTGTTTGCCTTGTTATCCATATATATATATATGTTATTAACAACTCAGACTCCAAGTGGGAAGGAGTTCTAAAAGTTTTATTGAGAACAATAAAAGAATTCACAAAGCAAAAGGCTCATACACAAAATGGTGGCTTTGCCTTTTATACCCCTGGTGCTGCATCAGTTTGATGAATATTTGTTTTGATTTTACACAATCTCAGCCCCTGTCACTCTCATCAGCTCCAATGCAGTTTCATCACTGTGGACCTCAGGGCCATGACTGGATGAAGTTCTGCTCCTTTTAAGGTCATGTCCCAAAGGCTAGGCCAGCAACAGTCCATCCAATGTAAACCCACAAAACCCACACCGCAACACACAAAACCATCCCACAGAAGCCAAACTTGCAACCAGGCCACCACAAGAACATCAACCACTCCACAGCACATATCACTATCCCAACATTAACAGCATCACAATAAACAACTATATGTTCAGTAATGTAATACCACCCAGGGAAAGTCAACTCCCATTAACTTGTTTCTCGCAATATATACTAGTCAAGAACTGTTATTCCTGTTCCCATATCTTTGCCTGAAGGCCTCTTAATTTCAAAGTTATAATAATTCAGAGGGAAGGGGGTCATACTTTCCATTCCACAGGATGTTCCCTCCTTCCTTGGCAGACACCTGTCTTTCAAACCAAGACATATTGGCAGACCAAAATTGAAGAAATCTCATTCCTAAAGCCTGACAGAGCTGAACAAAGAAACATCATTTCTGCCAGTTTAACCAAAAAGCTGTGCTTCTGTCCCAGGAGCAGGAATCCAGGTCCTTTGCCCCCTTGGAAATGGGATGGGAAACGGTTAGTCATGTAGTGTACTGGGAGCACTGGGAGGGGGATTGCAGGGCCATTGGGAGAATGGGGGTTGAGAGGAACCAATCTGATTTTCATTTATGTTTCAACATGTGCTATACATGAGGTGAAAAATTATTCCAGGGGCAGTACATGTGGTGGGAACCCTGTCCTGGGTTTGTCCCGAGGAGGCTTCATGTAACAGCCAATCAGGGGAGAGAAAGCTTCCATGAGCAGGCCGTGAGCGACCCACCAGTTTTTGGTGAGACAAATGCCTGGATGCCCAGGAAAAATGTCTGGGAAAAATGCCTGGGAAAAAAGGCCCGGGAAATTGGGCTGTGAGAGGAGTCAGAAAATTCAAGCAGTTAATTGTGACACAACAGGAGCCATTCTGTTTTGGGTTTCTTGGGGGGATCAGGAGCTTGCTCCTAGGGTCAGTTTGGCTCTCGTCCCCCCATCGCCTTTTCCTCCCTGTGGTCCTTCTTTCCTGTCTGCACCCATTCTTCCATGCCTTGCTGCTTCTACAAAGCAGCTTGTTCCTGCGATGACCTGGTGCTCCACTGCTTTCCTAGCCTGGTGCTCCACCACTTCCCCAATGGAGCAGATGCTGCCTGCACCCAGCTGCAGCTGTTGGTACTGCCTTTCCTCCATTGCCTGCCACACCAGCCACAACCTGGTGCTCCACCACTTCCCCAGTGGAGCGGAGGCTGCCTGCACGCAACCACTGCATTTGCCGTTTTGCCCGTGTTGCCCACAGCAATGAGCCTGCTGCACCCCAGTACCTGCCCGTAGCAGGCAGCCCATAGCCACCAGTGCCACAGCACCAGCCCACAGCCAGCCCACAGCCATCCCTCACCGATGCCAGAGACACGCAGGTGCCGCCACTTGGAAATCGCGCCCAGCCACTCACAAAAGCCACGAGGGCTCACCACACACACACTCCATCTGCTGAGCTGATGCCAACAGAGCACCTGGGGTTCTTGTGGTAACATTGCCCCTGTCTTCTGTTCCTCTCTCTGTCTCTCTCTTTCCCTCTCTATTCTCTCTTCTAATGCCTCTTCTATAAGAACAGTTACCCTCCTTTATCAATAAACAGTTGTGATATAATATTGCCACATATCTGCTTTATTTTCATCTGAGAAATAGATCAGAAAGAATCCACCCTGACTGCCGCTTTTACAGCAGAATGGGATAGGGGGAGGGGTGTCACTGTCAGTGTCCCAGGAGTTCCCTCCTGTCTTGCCTCGGCCAGCCCTGGCACCAGCAGCAAGCAAGGTACGGCTCGGTAAGAGAGCAAACCTTGCCAACCCTGTGAGTCCTTGGCTCAGCGCTAACCGTAATCACAGCGAGGAAATGAAGACAGGACCCCCTTGAGGCGTCTACCACTGAAGTTTATTGGTGCCCTACAACGAACAACATCACCACCAGGAACTCTGCCTCAGCAGTGTGCAGACTACCCTCGTGCAACAACCTTTATTGGGGAAGGACCAAGGGGACGGGTTAGGGAGACTACCAATAAGGATAGATCAGGGTGTGTCTCTGCAGATGAGGGATTTGTCCAGGGACCTATCCCAGAGGGGAAGGAGGGAACACCTGGGATCATGGCTAATCACTGGACGCTCTCCCTGGAACTTTCCAGACACAGGGAGAGGCCCCGATGTGATGGACAGGACCCAGGGATTATATAACACAATTATTGACATGTAACTGAAATCCAGGATAAACCATGTGGTAATAAACTTAGGGGACACATGGAACAAACCATGAATACATTTATTAAACAAATAAAACTGAAAAACATACCACTACAAAGGGGGAATGGGGAACCCCTGGGTATACTGCAAACACTGTGGGGAGAGAATGGGGAAGCCACTGAGGGTACTTGGAGCACCTGGATGGGGGTTGGGGAGAGGATGGGGCAGCCCCTGCAAGTACAGGGATAGGAAATGGGGAGCACAGGGAGCCCTGTGTAGCCTCCCCCTGACTCATGACCACCTCCCTTGGAAGGATGGGCAGCCACAGGAGCCATGGAGGGGCCACCCCCAGTGTTGCCCCCCAGTGGCTCCCATTCCCCAGAGTGTCACAACTTTTGTTGTAGATTGTCATAGATGTCACTGGGTGCCCATGGTTGCCCGTGTGGCCTCTGCAGCTCCGAGTAGGTCGCCTGAGGATCCTCCATGGAGGGTGCCAGAGGGTCCAGGGGGGCCCTATGGGAATAAGGGGGTGTGTGGAAAGGGATGGGAGGTGCTGGGGGTTTGGGTAAAAGGTTTACCATGGCTGGAGCCTGCACTCACCCTTTCTGGTGCTTCCTGGCATCTGCAAGGGAAAACTGAAGTGGTGACTTTGGAGTCCCAGGGGCCTCCATCCAACAATGGGAATCCTGAACCACCACCAGACCCTCAATTCCCCCCAGGTGCTTCCAGTATCCCTGACTGCCCCCAGAACCCCTGAACCACTACAGTGCTCTGGACCACCTGAGCTCCCAGAAGCCCAAGACTGACAGAGAGGGGAACCCTCCAAATTCCTCCAGGATCACTGAGAGAACCCCCAACATCTCTGCAAGGCACTCCAACACCACCCCAAATCCTTGAGGACTCTGAGAAAAATCCTGAGCACTCAGCAGTGCAAAAGTTAGGGGATAAATAGAGGGTCTGAGGGGTGTCTGGTGAGGGGGAAAGGGGAGTCCTGGCTGGAGTCCCCCACTCACCTGTTCTGGAGTTTCTGGAGGCTGCAAGGAGAAGGGGATGGAGTGACTGTGGGGACCCCACGGCTCCTGAACCTTCCTGGGGCCTTGGCAGCTCCAACAACCCACAGGACCCACAAATCCCCTGTGGAGCCCCATTTCCTGCCAGATCCCTGATTCCACCCTGGACACCCCATGAACCCCTGAACCCCCGAACCCCCCAGAACTTCTGCACCACCACAGTGCCCCCAACCCCCCTCTGGTGTCCCCAATCCTCTGAGCCCAAGATCCCCAAGCCCAACAGGGAGGGGCACACCCCAAACTCCCCCAGGACCCCAGAAAGATCCCAAACATCCCTGAACGGCCCTCTAAGAGCTCCCCAAACCCTACAGGAGCTCCTAGTGCCACCATAAGGTTCCTCAAAGCCCACCCAGGGATGCCCCTGGAGCCCAACCAAGACCCTCCAAATTCCCCTCAAATCCCCTAGGACCTCCAGCCCAGATCACTGTGGGCTCAGTTTCCCCCAGCTCCCCCCCCGCATTGTCACCCACCCAGGTGGTGCCAGCAGTGACAGCCCCCGATGACAGCCAGGAGCAGGACCAGGAACAGGAGGGTCCTGCCGACATTCACAGCCACTGCTGGGGACGGAGGGGGACACATCAAGGTCACCCTGAACCCCAGGGATCTTGAACACCCCAGTAACCCCTTGTAAGCCCCACCTGTGACCCAGGGTGAGCCAGAGGTCACCTCCAGGGCCAGCTCAGGGCTGAGTGCCCGGAACACGCGGTGCCCGTCCTCTCCCAGCTGGTTGGTGGCCACGCACTGGTAGGTGCCTGAATGTCCCACATCAATGTCCCCAAGCTCCAGGATGGGACCCCGGGCCACCTCCTGCCCATTGTGCAGCCAGGTGAAGGTGACAGGGGCTGAGCCCACCTGCACTGAGCAGCGCAGAGTCACGGGGTCACCTGTGTGCACCTGGTGTGACAGGGGACCGGGGGTGATGGTGGCATTGGCCACGGGCACTGCGGGGACACAGAGAGGGCTGGCATCTGATGAGGTGGGATGGGGGCTGCCGTGGGGGCGGTAAGCCCCTACCCGAGGGTCCCACTCACCCAAGACAGTGACATTCAGGGGGACACTCTTGGCTATGCTGTCTCCATTGCTGACCTGGCAGTGATAGTGGCCGCTGTCATTATCCCCAACGTACCGGAGCTCCAGGCGGGGGCCAGTGCCCAGCGTTGCCCCCGAGCCTCCCCGGTGCCAGGAGAAGGACAGAGGACCTGTCCCCATGGCCACTGCACAGCTCATCACCAGGTGGTCCCCCAGGGCCACCTGTCCCCCGGGGGGCTGCGCTGACAGGGACACCCCGGAGAGTGGGACCCCTGCAAGAGAGTGGGGAAGACCCAGGGACAGTCAGGGACCCAGGGGTGAATGGGGAGGAGCAGGGGGACCCCAATGAGGAAGAAGGGCACAGAGCTGGGGGGGAGCCTAGAAAGGCAATCCAAGAAGGATGGAGGGTTCAGGGAGGGGACACCTGGAGAGGGTTGAAGGGGACCCCAGGGAGTGTGTGGGGACCCCAGGGAGGGGATGGTGGGGACTTGGGAACCGTGGGAGGAGATCAGAGAGGAGGGGGCTGACCCAAGGACAATGAAGCGACACAGTGAGGAGTGAGGGGACAGGGATAGGGACCCAAGCAGTGATGGGGGGACATGGAAAAAGTTTTCAAGAAAGATTTTGGTACCCACGTAGGACTGGGGGACCCAGGGAGGGATCTGGGAGAGGATGAGGGATTCGCCACAGGGATGGGGGGACCTGGGCAGTAATGGGGGTCAGCAGGCAGATCTGGGGAACCCGAGGATGCTGTGGGGGCTCCCCGTGCCCATCCCCGCACTCACTGTGCACTGTGACACGGAGCCGGGCGCTGCTCTTCTGCACGGCCCCCCCCCTCAGAGTGCACCTGGCAGCTGTAATTCCCCGAGTGGGAGACCCCCACAGAGGGCACCAGGAGCTGGGGGGAACCCTGTGGGCCCCCCACCAACTGCCCATCCTGGTAGAAGAGGTGCAGGAGGGGGGCTCGGGGCCGCAGGGGGGTGGGGGTGCTGAGGCAGCTGAGATTGAGGGGGAATCCCTCAACGGGCTCGGGGGGACCCTCCAGCACCGGCACCGTGAAGAGCTCTGGGAAGGAGAGAGGAGGGGGATTTGTGAACCCAAGTCCCAGGGGAGAGTCTGTGGTGATGTCAGGTTGGATGCAGTGGGGTGCTCACCATGCACTGTCACTGTCACCGGCACTGACTCCATCCAGTCCTGTGATATCCAGGTGTCCACCCAGCCCCGGCAGTGGTAGAGGCCACTGTGGTTCAGCTGCAGAGGGGACAGGGACAGCTCGGTCCCATTGAGAAATCTCATCCTCTCGTCCCCATGGTAAAATCGCACCCTGGTGAGCGATTTGTCCTGCCAGCTGCGACAGCGCAGTGTCACCGTGTCCCCCTCCAGCAGTGGCCATGCCGGCCCCTGCAGCACCAGCCAGTCTGGTGGACAAGTGGATCCCGTCACAATGTGAGGGCCTGGGGTTTCCCAATAGCACCAGGACCCCCACTGGAAGACATCCAGTGCACCAGGGGGTCCCCAGTTCCACAAACAGGGTCCCCTCTCACTGGGATGCTTTGGGATGTCTCCATGTGCAGGAGACAGGCTCTGGCCCCACCATGAGGTGACACACAGAGTTGAGCACCTCAAGACCCTTCAGGGTCCTGCAGATGCCAGGTTGGGGACACTCAATCCCCCCTCACCATTTAAGACTCTCACAGGGGAGCTCAGCCCAGTGCCAGGTCTGTCACACATGTAGGTGCCAGTCTTGGTGACAGTGAAGTCGTCGGATCCCTTCTGCCACCAGCGCTGCCCATCCTTGTACCAGGTGGTGGCACCCGCGGTCCTCGAGCCCTGGCAGGTCAGTGTCACCTGGTCCCACAGCACCGCCGGCTTCCAGGGGGGCTCCACCAGGAGCTGGGTGGTCTGGGCACCTGCAGGTGACAGGGGACACCAGTCTGCCAGGGCCACTGCATGGGGCTGAGGACAGCAGGGTGGGGACATGGCATCCCCCGAGGACTCACCAGCGAAGCCGAGGGTCTGGGCTGGAAGGGAGAAGGGACAGGGCTGGGTGGAGGTGCCACTGCAGGGACAGCGGCACCAAGACATGGAATGTTGGGGCTGTCCACAAACTGTGCTTGTGTGGCATGGACCCCTGGGCACAGTGACACCACAGCCACCCGTTGTTTAGGCAGGACATAGGGACACCGTGGACACCCCGGAATTGGGGATACCATAGCCAAACCATACTGGCACAGATAACCCCAGCAGCCCAAGGCCTCTGTCCCCATGGCCCATCCTCGTGGTGCTTGTCCCTTTGTCCATGTGCCTGCATCCCTGTCACCCTGTCCCTGTTCCCACTACTGCACCAGTCCCATAATTCCTCTCCCCAAACTCCTGTCCCTTCAGTCCTGCCCCCCTCTCGTGTCCCTATGGCCACCCCACAACCCTGATCACCTCACGCACTGGCTCTGCCGGCACTGGGGACCTCAGGGGACCCCACAGCCCCCCTGTGCCCCCTCCCTACCAGTTTGTGCCTCACCAGGGCCCATCCCCAGGGTGTCAGGCTCCTGCCCAGGGCACTCACCCCACAGGAGCAGCGCCACCTTCCCGGCCATCCCCATGTCCCCAGCCATACAGGCTGGCTGTCACTTGCTGTCAGGGGTGGCTGTCCCCTGGGTGGTGGCTCTTCAGCCAAAAGAGAAGGAAGCGAGGTCAGGTCTTATCATCATGTGTGACTGGCCCTTTGTGAGGGCAGGGTGACCACAAACTGGGGACAGGCTGTGGGCAGGGTGGAGACAAGGTTGGGTGGCACACAGTGAGACATGGGGTTCTCAGGAGTGGGGGCCCAGGGGTTTGGACAGCCAGGGATGGATGTCCAGGGTAATGGGGGAGTCCCAGGGCTGGGGTCCCTGGGAATGGGGGTCTTGAGGAGGGCGAGTCACCAGGGATGGGGGTGCAGTGGGAAAGGGGGGCCCAGGGCTGGGGGGACTCAGGGATGGGAGTCCCAGGATAATGTGGGTTCCAGGGATTTGGGGTCATGGAATGGGTGTGCCAAGGATGTGTTGCCAGGGGAATCAGGGGTCCTGTGGGAATGGGGGGTCCTGAGAGAATCAATGTCCTAGTGCAAGGGGGGGTGTAGGGGATGGATTGAATGGGAGAGAGTTCCTTAATCCTCGGCCATGGAGATCCTGGGGAATGGCAGTCCTGGGATGGGGGGGGCCCAGGGAGGGGGAAGATAAGGAATGGGAGCACCATGGTTGGGTTCCCAGGGAAATGGGGGTTTCAGGGATGTGCAGTGGCTGGGTGGGCCCATGGGTCACAGCTCCTTCCCTGGGTGCCTCAGATTTTGGGATGACTCAGAGCCCAGCACTGACCCTGAGGTGCTCATGGCCTGGGGGTTACCCCAGGTGGATTTGCAGGTGCTCTGGGTCTGTGCCCCCCCTACTCCCCCAGAGCTTTTTCCTCTTTTCATTTCCATTTCCTTTCTTTTTCCCCTCAATTTCAAAATGCCCCAGTTTGTGCCATAATAATCCTGGGGAGCACCTGAGAAGGGAATGGGTTTGGGGGAACCCCAGGGTGGTGGAAGCAGGGATGAAGAGTCTGCAGGGAGAGGTTGGGAGGCTGTGGGGGATGGGGGTGTCCAGCTGTGTCCCCAGAACACTTTCACTTTCTCTCTCCTGCAGCAGAAGGAAGATACTGTTTTTTTCAGAGTATCACATGGGGGTGTTATAAATGATCAATTAGCCAATCAGATATAAAGAATAAATTTTATTTTTCCATTTTAAATCTATCTGGGACAGCCACAGGGAACAACATTCGAATGTTGGGTGAAACAGCCGACTGACAGCAGGGTTGCTATCTCGTACTGTTCCACGATTTGCTGGGGTTTGAGTCTGAGTTCTTATACTGTATTTTGTGCCTCCCGGCAGCAGAGGTATTGTGTTTTTCAAATTCAAACCCAGTCTTTCATTTGATGATGAACCTTGAACAGATTTCCTGGTGCTGGGCCGAGTCTGAAAGGACCTTCCAGGAATCCTCCTTTGGGATGATGATGTCGTCAAATGCAGGGTCCACCCTCGAAATGGGTGTCGATGTGTTGATGGTGGGTTGATGGTGGATTGATGGTGGGTTGATGGTCCGGGTGCCCAAGATCTGATTAGCTCAAGGAGCTACATCCTGGCAAGCCACCCTCCTTTCTGGTGTAAATCGAGATGTTAGTTTGTATACAAAGCATGTCCTGGTATTTGATGAACGCCCCTCCCAGTCCGGGAATCAAGGTTACTTTTTATACTCACAGGGTTATAGAAAATATACACTCTATCATCTGCTATAACTTCCTTCTATGTTTTAATTGCACGAATTTATAATCACATCTATTACAACCCCCCACCTTTTTTTTTATTAATCTATTAAATTCGTGCTTATATTTAATTTTATTTTTCCCCTTTTCCACTACCAATAAACTTTATTCTAATACCAATCCTCATCGAATTCATCAGAAGTTTCTTGTATTTTTTTTTCACAATACTTCTGGTATGCAATATTTTCCTCTTTTAATTTTTCCTCAAATTTTCCAATGCTTCAGCAACTCGACTTTTCTCCTCCAATTTCATGATCCTGGAAACTTGGCTAGCTTTTCTTCTAGCGAGTTTCGGGTCATTGGGCATAGCTGCTATCTGCATACTTTGAACGACTGAATGAATCAATCTTATTAAACATGGAATCAAACAGGGTAGAAACATCATTTTTGCCACAGAACATAGAATGAAAAATACAACTTTCTTCTACTAGGTCTCTTGTCTAAGCAGCTGATCCCACTATGAGGCCTGGAGAATAGAGTTCTATTTTTGAACTGGTACATGGGCTACTTTTTTTATATCAGCTGCCAATTCTCTGATGGTTTCTCCATAGTCATCAATTTCTATGCAACATTCTGATTCATTGAATTTCCCACAGACCCCTCCTTCTTCAGCTAGCAAATAGTTCAAAGCCAATTTGTTTTGATATACAAAGGCTCTTATTTGGGAGTGCTGTTTGGCTAACAATTCTAGGGCCTCTGAAGTATGATTTGAGACAATTTCTACCACTGCCTGCAGTCTTATCAACCTTTCTTGCTCCATTTTTCTTTTCCTTGCCTTTGCTTCTTGCCTCTTCAGCTCCTAGGTCAGCATTTGTACCTTACTTTTTGGGTTAGCCCTTCCTCATTCTTTGAGAAACAAAAGGTTTCTGCAAACAGATTCTTTTGTCATAATTTTTGAGGAGGTCTAGTACTATGGGTTCATTGCTTATAAAAGATTTCGCTTCATGATTCAGATTCTTTCTCATTTAATACATTTTCCTCCCATAGTACAGATTTCCAATTTACTTTTATTATAACACAGCTTATGGACTTGATAGTATGCCAAAAAAGTGGATTTCTTTTTCCCTCCTATCTAGACCGTCTAGTTGTATTGGTCACACACCGAGATAGGTGGTATTTCCCTTATTTCACGTTTGTGCAAAAAGTGACTGGAGGAGTTTTTATCTGTGGTTTTTTGTTTTTTTTGTTTTTTTGTTTTTTTGTTTTCTCTAGGGTCTACCGTTGGGTTGTGACACACCACCCCCCTTTCCAATTCACAAACTTTGAATTGAGTGCCATTAAAAGAACAATGTTCTTTTGGTTTTCCCTCTTGGCAGTCAAATTGAGCATGGTATTCTACAGTCTTTACAGTTGCTTGTCCTTTAAATGCCACCTTCAGGCACTGTTCACATTCAGTAAGGGGTTTCTGCCTCTGCAGGTTCCTGGGGTTCAACCCGTCCGCCTGGCATGTGGCTTGGCTCGAGACTACTAGGATTATGATTCCCCACAGGAATACCCTTCTGCCTTGCCCTTCGCCCGTGGGGGTGCCACTCACGGCGGGGTAAGCCATCTTCTTGGCAGCAGGTGTATACTTCAGGGGCTCTAGTAGTCTGAGCTGCAAACCTCTGTTTGTAAACACCCCACTTGGACAATTTGACTGTATCTGACTGGCAAGGTACCTTTGTGGTCCTTCTGCACTCAATTTCTAGAACCTCTGCCCTGGCATCCAATTTCCCTTTTGTCCCCTTTTTGAGTATTAAATACCAGTCTGGGGAACCGAATTCTAGAATTTTGGTGAGGGTTGCAAATGCTAGCAGGCTAATTCTCTCTTTGTTCCTCCTCAAAACACTTAGTGCACAGACCCTTTGGTCGATTTCCTCTCCAACAGTGAGTCACTCAAATATGTTTACAGTAAAACACACTTAAAATGTACAAAGGGAAAGCATTCACATTTTGATTTAGAACAACTTATCTGATTCTCTTCAGTCATTTATGGTGCTGCTGCCGCCTGATCTTCAAGTTTTTGGGAGATGAAGACACCTTTCATTCCAAAGCAGTGTCTGGAGGCTTGACTTTCTTTACTCGTGACGCGTGGGTCTAGCCTTTTTTTGCAGTTCTGATGGCTGTATCTGCTGAGAAGGATGACAAAGGGACCTTCCTAAGAGGGACCTCCCTCCAGGTTTTGATTAACACCTTATGCCCAGGTTGTGGCTTGTGGATGGTGAATCTCAAGGGGGCGCTCTAAGGAGTCAGTCCTCTTTTCCATAGTTCCTTTGGTAGATCAGTAAAAGTCCACTTGGATTCTCTCAAAGGGCTGGTAGGCGACAGGGCATTCTCCTAAAGCCGTTTGTTTTTGATTTGGCTTGATTCACCCATTGGCATATCATACACCCCCGCACTTCTTGGTTTACCAATTCATCTATTCTTCCAAAGCATTTCTTTTAAAGTTGTTTAGCTAGGGCCAATGAGTTTGCTGATACAGTCTTTTAACATTTCTCGGGCATTATCTTTTTGCTATAATTCTCTCCCATCAGGTAATTTCTACTCTCTCTCCTATAATCTTCTGCCTATTTTCTCAAAACCTTCCATTTCCCTTTTGGAAGGATTTTGGGGGAAATTCCTGGACTTCTCCCTCCCTCGCTTCAAGGGTACTTTGGCCTCTCTATCTGCCAGGTTGTTACTTCTGGTCTGAAACTGCATACTTACTTGCTGTTCTTTTATTTGAACAATTGAGATTTCTTCTGGCTC
>JANPWX010020121.1:0-19227 GCA_024734555.1 Trochalopteron elliotii
GCCAGGCAGATTCTTATGCAGCACAAGTGGAAATCCACACGGTTTGCATTTAATCAAAAGCCTTTTATTTTCTCCAGCTGACCTTTAGAAAAGCGTGGCATTTCCCAGGGAAAGGGAAGCAGAGGTTTGGAAAGAGAAAAATATGAATAAAATGCAAAATGCAGCCTGGATGAGGTCTTTCTGTGAGGTTTGGTGTCTTAATAACCTTCAGCTTCTCTCAGGGAGATAAAAATTATTGAAAATTTAAATAGTAGAGTGGTTATCACTGTCATTATCATTGGCATTAAAGCAGGTTGAAGTGTCAGAACGCTGCCCCAGCAAAGGATCTGCTGGACTGGAATCTTTATTTCTTCCAGCCAGAATTCTACTGTGTGGATTTTAATAGCCAAACATTTGGGGAAAAAATAAAAAAAGTCTTGGGAGGATTAGGTGGCTGGAGCTGCTGAAATGCTTTTATGCAAGCTGGGAAAACCATTGCTGAAAATACAAAAAAATTCGTCACAAAACGTGGCCAATAATTCCCAGGGCAGAGAAGATAACCTGAGCTGGTGGGTTCTGTGGAATTGTCCCTCAGGGGTTTTATCCAACATTTAAAAAGCCAAAAAGGAAGAGATTTCCCACCCTTTCCCTTGGGAAAGTGGCAGTCGGTCTGGTGGTTGTGGTTTTCAGGAAATATCTCCTAATCGTCAGCCCTCGTTTTCCTCCTGTCATTTTTCATCTCCCCACGCCTCTCTCTGTTCCCAACATAATTTCTTTTTCTGTGCCTATCTAGGAGGGGCTTACATTGCACTTTCCTCCCTTGATATCCTTTTAAACTCACCTAAACTTGGGAAAACACAATGGAAAATTGATATTTTTTCATTCAATTCTCTTCCTAGAATAATTGCTTTTTTTATTATATAAGATTCATGTGTTGCATGAAGGCTTGAAGGTATTTTTTTGTCGAAGGCTCCAAATCAGAAGGAAAATAAAATAATCCAAATAATATGGCTAAAATAGTGGAAGTCAAAGCCATCATTTCTGCCAGCCTGGGTGTGGTGACTTTGAGTTTTCACACTTCACAAGGCATTAAAATTTTATTTCTTGTGCTGGTTCTCCCTGATCAATTTGGCCAAATGTACAATTCCCTCTGCATGCCCAAAGGTGAAAAGGGATGGACCAGATGATCCCCAGAAATCCCTTTCAGCCTTTCTTCCTGTCATTTTATCAGTCCATAAATGTGAATATCAGTCCATAAATGAAAAACATTCCCATAGTTTTCTCCACTTCATTTTACCAATGCTGATGGTCTTGATGAACCAAATTCTTTCATGTTGGAATCATCTGAGGTTCTCCTCTTTCCTTATCCCTTCTTTTATATTATCAATTTAATTTAAACTTTCATTTTTTGAATGGTCCCATTTGATTTCTCTCTCCCCTCCAGAAGTTCAAGCCTTTGTGCACTAAAAATGAAAATATTTCTGTGTGAGGCGGAATCATTTACCCACAGAAATATCTTTACAAACGCAGACTGAAGTGTTTCAGACTAAATAGAAAAAAATCAACTTCCCAGGGTCCCAAAATTTTATACATTAACAAAGACAAGATTTTCAAGGCCAGATGAAATCCTTTCCCACTGCTGGATCCTTTGGAACATGAAGAGAAAGGTTCAGGTCACCATCCAGGTCTGGATGACCTTGAGAAGTTCTCCACCTCTATCTTTGCCAGCTCTGATTTCAAACAGACACATCAAGGTCTGGAATGATCAAAATTCCTTCAGAATCTCCCAGGATGGTAATGTGGGAATGGAAAAAAAAAAAAAAAAAAAAAAAAAAAGAAAAGGTGTAGGACTACCCAGGCTTTTTGGAAAGACACAAAATTCCCTGGCTGGCAGACAGAACCTGAGATAGGCCAGGCTTTATTTAGGCCAAGGTTATGCCTGGTTTAGCCACAGTCCTGTTCTGGCCATGAGATTCTGGAGCATCTCCAAGCATGGCCAAGGTGAGGACTTGGGAAGGCTGAGCTGAAACAGAGACTGGACAGAGCTGGAGAATAAAGGAGATATTTATTAAAAGGCTTTTAAGGTACACCTTGGGCAGGACAAGAGCCTGGCCAGGGCTACACCCAAGGTGGACCCAAAATGGACACAAAATGGACACAAAATGGACAAAAAATGGACACAAAATGATCACAAAATGGGCACAAAGGGGGCACAAAATGGTCACAAAATGAACACAAAATGGACCCAAAATGGACAAACGGTCACCAGGTCTCACACTTTGATAGGTTTTGGTCCATTTCCATCTTGGGGTTGAACTGTCCAATTCCAGCTGCAGGTGATGCAGTCCCATCCTTCTTGTTTTCTCCCTTCAGCCACCCTTGTTTGTGCTTTTGGGCCTGAGAACTTGTCCCAGCTGTCCTTGGTGTGCAGCAGGAGAAGGATTTGTTTTGTGTCCCTGCTGTGTGCAGAGAGCTGAGTGACACTGAGTGTGAGCTCAGAGCTGCACCCCTGGGCACCACAGAACATGGAATACATGGAAATAAAACTTTAGGCATCAAAGGCGTGAAGCAGATCCCATCTGAAGGTGAATAATTCATCTCTTTGTGTCTTGGCTTTGACGGGGAGAGTTCATTTTCTTCCTAGAAATTGTTGTGGTGCCACACTTTGGATTTAGGGTGAGAAGGAAGTGGGTAACACAGCCATGGTTTGGTGGCTGCAGGGCTGGCACCAAGACAGGAATTTTGGAGCTGCTCACACTGCCCTGGCAGGGAGGAGGGTTGGAGAACACAAGGAGCTGGAGGATGGCACAGCAGGGACAGAGGCCCCAAACTGGCCAGAGGAAATTCTATATCCTGTAAACAAATATGGAAAAATATGTTTTACACCTCAATGACGCAGACTTTGAACTTCAGAATGTTGAAAATGACTCCTTTATTTTTGGGATGTGTCTCCCTTTTACACTATTCTGCACAGACCAATTCCATTGGTGAAACAAAGACAAACCTCTTCACTCACATTGGTCAGACCAGAGGGACATCAAGAAGTCCCTCCTAGGGAAAGGAATGAAAACAAAGTCACAGTTTACTAAAACATTCCTCTTGTTTACAGAAAATTCTCTGGGAAAAGAATTTCAGAAAACTAAAACATCTCAGGCATGAACCAGGGTTACATCCTCCCAACCCAAGGCATTCTCTGACTCTGTGACCATTTAGAGGATTGAGGACATTGATGTTTGGGGCTCCTTTCTGTGAAAATCCCTCAGCCTGGCTCAGCTCTCTGCACATTTGATGGATTTCACATTATTCCAAGGTTGGAACGGCTCAGTGAATCCTGCTGGAGGTGTGACCCATGTCCACATCACTCCCTGTCCCTTCTCAGTCACATATTTCCTGTCTCCAAACCCCTTCCCGTCTTCGCCAGGCCACATCTGCTCCTGCTCCCATTTTTTTGGCTGCTTTTTCCTCCCTCACACCAGGTCCAGCTCTGGTTTTGTTCTGCCTCATTTTACACCCCAGTGATGCTGTTTTACACCACAATGACACAGACTCTGAGATTCAGAAGGATGAAAGTGACTCCTTTATTTTTGGGATGTGTCTCCCTTTTATACCATTCTACACAGAGCAATTCCATTGGTGAAACAAAGACAAACCTCCACACTCACATTGGTCAGGCCACAGGGACATCAAGAAGAAGTCCCTCCTAGGAAAAGGAATGAAAACAATGTTACAGTTTACAAAAACATTTCTCTTGTTTACAGAAAACTCCCTGGGAAAAGAATTTCAGAAAACCAAAACACCTCAGGCACAGAACCAGGGCTACACCCCAGCATCCTCTTGGAGATGGTCCCTCCCAGTTTTTCCTGATCATTCTTTTTTCCCTTCAGCTCCTGTTGTTCCATGGGTCTCTCTGGTTCCAGAGGATGTGATGTCACCTGAGGTGTTTTTGTTTGTCCTGAGCTAAAGCTGTTTGTGGTCACAGCAGGACAGGGACAGGACGAAGTTGCTTTTCCATGAGTTGTGAAATCCCGTTCATGTGTCCAACAAAATTCCAGCCTCCACATGGGCACTGATGCCAAACTTTTTCCAAAAAAACCCCTTTTTTTTTTTTTTTAATCTTTGTATTTTTAGCGAAGAAATAAATTTCTGCATTTTTAGCAAGGGAAATATTTCTGCAATTTTTGCAAAGAAATGAATTGATATTCATTGGCTCCTAATTACTTAATCCTCTTTAATAAATTAATTCATTAATTAGTATCCTGCCCTTCATTTTAATCTTTGTAGCATCTTTTTCCTCTGTCAGGGACACAAATATATTGAGGGTTTTTTTACCTTCTCCTTTATCTTCTGCTTCCTGCAACATGTTCTTGTGCTCCATAAATTCTGCACTCCTTGTATCCAATTCCAGCAGCTCATTTCTCTCTCGCAGGCTTTGCTCATTGAAGCACCTCAAGGTTTGTTTAGAAAAAACTGAAAATTTCAGTGGTTTTCCCAATAAAATCCATGTACAAACACTTAGTTATGTGGCTAAAAGTGATTAAAGGCTAACACATTGCTTCTAATTAATATCCTGGTTATGATTAATTTAAAAAACACCAAAAATTCATTAGAAAATTACGTAAGTTCCAGCATATCTACTCAGTTTAAGGCCAGGAGATTTTACAGCTTCAGGTCAGGAGATTTTACAACAGCCTCCTCCTGCCTTTTGTTACACATCCTGTCATTAATGAAGTCATCCTCCTAAATTAAGTGGCAATTTCTTTCCAGGTCTCTTCCAAATCCCTTTGGAAATCCCTCCAAGCTCCCGAGCTCTGAAAGTCTCCCAGGAATTCCAGTGGCAGAGATCTTTATTTGGTGATGGCTCTTTGACAGCTGCTTGCTGTGGTCTTCATCAAGGGATGAACTTGAGGCAGAATTTGCTCTCCTGATCTTCCTGAGGGTTAAAATGCAAATTAAAATATCCCAGAAAATTTGAATCAGGGGGAATCTCGAGATTTTCTTTGTTTCCTGAGAGGAGAACAGCTCAATCAACACTGGTAAATCAATAAACACCCACAGACAACTCCTGACCATCCACTCCACTCTTTCATTAATTTATCACTGAAAAATTCCCATCAGAAAATTCCATCCTCCACTCCCAATTTCCAATTTCCCTGACTGAAGCTGAAGGCCAAGGACTCTTATCCCATCCTCTGTGGGCAGGGTACTCGGTTTATTTTCTTTCACTGCTGCTGTCACCAGATTAGGAAAGTGGTATCAGGTTTCCCTTCTGTTTGTTTTTCCCTGGACTTTTTTTAAAAAAAAATATAAAATCTGGTCACTGGAAAGGGAGAGGCATCAATCCCAGAGGGAAAACACTTGCACTTTTCTTCCTACTGAGAACCCATCCCTCAAATAATAAACAGATGATGGAGCCTGAAGTCAAAGGGATTTTTTTTTTTCATCAAATCTGAAATTTCCTCAATGAATGGAAGTTCTGAGTTTTGTTGGTCTGAGGTTCAAATCAGATTCCCCAACCCCAGGCACGTTCTTGCCTTCAGTTCCTTTGGATTGACAAATGAATAATGAAAACTGTTCCAAAGGGACTGTGGGTGGAATTGATAATTTTGACATGAAAATGAAAGGGAACAGAATCTGCCTTGAATTATTTGACCATTTTAGTTGATTTTTGGGGGCAGTTTATTGCTGTGTGACCAAACTTGATTTCACCAATCCCTGCCCTTTTTTTCTTTTTTTTTTTTCTGAGTGCAANCACCTCCAGACACTCCACAATCCCCAAGCTGCTCCTTCAGGATGTTTAGGGAAGCACTTCTGGCACTTTGGCTGAAAGGAAGACATTTTATCCATAAAGATTTATCCCTTTTTTTTTTTTTTTCCCTTGCTGGGCTGTGATGGATTCAGAGCCATCCCAGCCATGGCAGAGGTTTTGCCGACTGCAGAAAATGTCTCATTTTCATTCCAGAAAGATTGTTATCCCCTGCCCACTTGTGTCTGGGATGAATTCCCTCCTTCTTGCCTTTGTCTGTCTCTCCTGAGGAACTTTTGGAGCTCAGGAATCGGGTGAGGACACAGGGATGGAGCAGGGGACACCAGCACATTCCAGCAGGTGGGACACAGGCAGCTCCCAGAGATCTGGTGGATCCATAAAAGAATCCTTTGGCTTTGGGGTCTGGGTTTTATTTACTTCCCTGTGGTTTTGGCTGCAAAGAGAAGTGGAATTGGAATTGGAATTGGAATTGGAATTGGAGATGGAGGTTGGCTTTTAGCATTGGTATGTTTTGTAATTCCCTACCAGATGGCAGAGGGGGACTTTTAAAAATTATTATTCCTTTATTTTCTGTTTCTTTTCCCCTACAGTGGCAAAAGGGATTGTTTTGAGCCTTCTGCAACACTCTGGGAGCCAATTCTTGCTTTAATTTTTGGGTCTCCTTTTTATCTTGCTGTACAAGATACTTTATCATCATTATTTTATTTTTTTATTATTATTATTATTAATCTATTTATTTATTTATTTATATATTTCTGTACAACCCCACTCCTTGTCAGCCACATTCCAACTCTGTGTTTTGGTGGCATCTGGGACAACCCAAATATTTCAATTGATATAGGAAAAAACCAAAAAGATTGGACCTTGTGCTTCCCTGATATTTTAGTTCTAATTAATCTCCAGCTGATCTTCAGCATTGGCCAAGGGGGAAATTTAAATGGAGTTGGTCAAAGGGTCAAAATTGTGATATTTGTAATTCCTGGTGGAGCAGCCTGGGACAGAGGGAGGTGTCCATGCCCATGGCAGGGGGTGGGACAGGGTGGGCTTTAAGGTCCCTTCCAACCCAAATCAGATCTATCAAATCATTCCAATCCTATGATTTATATAGAATAAATATTCATTTATAGAATAAAGTATTCTGTATAAATATATAAAACATATTTAAATATATAAAACATAATATATAAAATATATTTATATATTTATATGGGATAAATGTATTTTTATGATCTATATTTCCTTCATGGGAGGAGATAAAAATTAGGCATTTTTGCACAGGGAGAGGATTTATCCACTGGAACAGGATCTGTGTTTTCCCTCTGCACTTCTGAACCAAGGCTCGATTTCTTGTTGAGGATCCATGACTCAAATAAGTTCCTTGACTTAAAAAAACCAAGTGAAATCCCAAAGGTTCCATTGTACAAGGCAGAAGATGATACACATTAAAACCAAATTTGTGGCCTGAAAATCTTTACACCAAATATATCCAAACTCAGGCTCAAAATCCTGATTGGAAAACCCTAAAGAGGTTTTCCACCTATACCCTATACAGGTGATTGGATTAATGTATTCCTCCACCCCAGCCTTCCATGAGTTATTTTAGCCTGTAATTATTAAGATTAGTAATTATTAAGATTAGTAACTATTAAATCACTAATCTTAATTATTAATTATTATTAATTGTAATTATTAAAAACATGACACAAAATAATGAAGTGTAGAAAAACCTCAAATCTGGACAGAACCCCTTCGATATGAGCACAGGAAAATGAGGCAGGAAGAATAATGAAAACTGCAGATTCCCAAGTCCAAGGAATGCTTTGGCTTGGAAGGGACCTTGAATATTCCCAGAAATGGGGCACCCACTCCCTGTCTGGGCAATCTGTGCCAGTGTTTCACCATCTCCATAAAAAAAAAAAAAAAAAAAATACTACTTAAAGTTAATTTAAATCCACCTTATTTTAGTTTAAAACTGTCTCTCCTCGTCCTATTGCAAGAGATCTTGGTTAGTTTAAATCCACCTTGTTTTAGTTTAAAAGCATCACTCCTTGTCCCATTGCAACAGAACTTGGTTAATTTAAATCCACCTTTTTTTAGTTTAAAACTATCTCTCCTCGTCCTATTGCAAGAGATCTTGGTTAATTTGAATCCACCTATTTTTAGTTTAAAACCATCACTCCTTGAACCATTGCAAGAGATCTTGGTTAAAACTTTGTCCCATCTTTCTTTGGGCTTCCTTTAAACACTGAAAGGCAGCAATGGGGTCTCCCTGGAGACTTCTCCAAGCTGAACAATCCCATTTTTTCTCAGCCTTTCCTCATAGGAGAGGATCTGAAAGGATAAACAGGAAAGAACAAAAACTCCCCCTAACTCAGGGATGGATGAGCAGCACTGAACATTGATTTTGAAGCACAGGAATCACCTCCAAAAGAATATTCTCTGGATATGCTTTAATTCAGGCACAGAACAGCAACTGCCTCATTTTCTCCACTGTTTTCACCTGTAAATCCTGGGGAATGAATTCTCCTGGAGTGAGAAATGGAGGAGAGGCAGCAGAGCTAAAAGAACCTCTGGGATTATATTTGCTGGATCAAATATAAATCTTGGGGAATGGATTTTCCTGGAGTGAGAACAGGGAGGAGAGGCAGCAGGTCTGAGAGAACCTCTGCACTTTGGGATTATATTTGATGGATCAAATATAAATCCTGGGGATTTAATTCTCCAGGAGTGAGAAATGGAGGAGAGGCAGCAGGTCCAAGAGAATCTCTGCACCTTGAAATTATATTTGCTGGATCAAAATAAATCCTGGGCAATTAATTCTCCTGAAGTGAGAACAAGGAGGAGAGGCAGCAGATCTGAGAGAACCTCTGAAACTTGGGATCATATTTGCTGGATCTCCAGCTGCCACCACCTGATATCACCCCATGGGTCCATCCTGGGACTGGAGACACAGGAAAATGAGCACCAGGATTTGTTCATCCCTCCCCTGGCCTCCCATGGGAGTCCTTCCCAACCTGCAAAGGTGCAGAGGCTCCGTGAGGGACAAACCCTTTTGGCTTTGTCTCCTGGGAAAATGATTTTCCCTCTCCCTGAGCCCTCCCAGAGCCGTTGAATATTCCATTTCAGGAAGCTTTTGCCCTTTCCTGGTTGTGGCTGAAGGAGCTGTGAGAGGGGATTGTTCAGGGCTGCCCAGTGGAACAGGCACACGGAGCTTCCCAGAGATGGAATGATAAAACTCTGGCCACGCACAAACTGAGTTTTCTGTTCTGTTTGTGTCGTTGGGGTGGGTTCCAATTAACAGGTTCCCCCCCAGGAAAATGCCACCCTCCCTCACCTGGCAAGATTTCCTGGGAACAGGCTGGGTGTGAGTCATTTCACTGCCTTGAAACAATGGATAAACAGCACAACTAATCCAGGGAAAGGGCACTAGAGGGGATGGATTAACAGGCTGAAACTGTGCAGCCTCTCCGGAACCACAGCACTGAATCAAAGTGCTGTCATTAACCCTTTGTTTTTTTAACTTTTGCCTTTTTTCCCCATCTCTTTTCCTTCTTCCAAGGGCTAAATCCAAGGATTATCACACTTTAAAATTCCAGCTCTGGATGAGCCTTGAAAAGCTCACCTCACACAAATGGGAATTCACCAGGCTGAAACTGTGCAGCCTGTCCAGAACCACAGCACTGAATCCAAGGGCTGTCATTAACCCTTCTTTTTTACCTTTTTTTTCCCATCTCTTTCCCTTCTTCCAAAGGTTAAATCCAAGGTTTATCAGCATCCTGTAACACTTTAAAATTCCAGCTCTGGATGGGCCCTGAAAATCTCACCTCACACAAATGGGAATTCAGGCTGAAACAGTGCAGCCTCTCCGGAACCACAGCACAGAAGTGCTGTCAGTAACTCTTTTTTTACCTTTTTTTCCCCCCATCTTTTTCCTTCTCCCAAGGGCTAAACCCAAGGATTATCAGCATCCCTGTAACACTTTAAAATTCCAGCTGTGGATGAGCCTTGAAAAGCTCACCTCACACAAATGGGAATTCACCAGGCTGAAACTGTGCAGCCTGTCCAGAACCACAGCACTGAATCCAAGGGCTGTCATTAACCCTTCTTTTTTACCTTTTTTTTCCCATCTCTTTCCCTTCTTCCAAAGGTTAAATCCAAGGTTTATCAGCATCCTGTAACACTTTAAAATTCCAGCTCTGGATGGGCCCTGAAAATCTCACCTCACACAAATTCACCCTGTTGCCCTTGGCCTTTCCCATTATTGTGGATTCCAGCCCCTCGTGGATGGTGGCTGTGACCTTTGGAGGTGTCATTTGGGATCACGAGGGATAAAGAAATGCAAACCCTTTGTTAACAGGGGCTGTGAAAGGACTGCAGGGAACAGGTGGGAATTTTGGGGTTGGCTCAGCCAAGACTTCCTGCCTTGGTCACCTCTGCCCGGCCTCTGTCACCTCTGCCTGGCCTTTGTCACCTCTGCCCGGCCTCTGCCACCGCTCCCAAAACTCGACCTCACCTCCACAAATACCTCAACGCTGCCCACAAGGTCGATTTTTGCTCTGAAATGGTCTGAAATAGAATGAAAGATGAAAGAATTCCCTCAGGATCAGCAGGTGCAAAGTGGGAAAATCCGAATTTTTCAGCCTGGCTTTTGGAGATTCCTGGTGCCCCACGGATTACCTGGGAGGGGTTTGTGAAATGTAAAATCAGGATGAGCATCAGGAAGTTGGTTCAGGTGTTATCACACAAACATCAGCACTCAAATTCCCTTTTTTGTGGTGGCTCAACCCAAATTAAAACATGGGATTGGTCCTGGTAAAACGAGGATGGGATAATCCTTTCAATTAGATAAATGTCGCTTCTCCCACCATCACAGTCAGAATAAAGTTTGATTTTGTTTTTATTTTTCCCCCCTAAAAGTTTTGCTGTGATTCCTTCACAACATTCCCAGCTTTGCCACAGCACCACCATGGAAAGCTGCACCTAATTCCCAAAAATTCCCTCCATTTGGGTCTAAGAAAAGCCTAATTATGAAAGTGTTCCCTTCTTGATTGTTTTTCATAGCCACATATAAGTCAAGCCCACACTCTTCAGTGTTTAAAACCAAAAAAAAAAAAAAAAAAAAAAAAACAACAAACCAAACCACAAAAACCCAAAACCTAAAAGAAAAAAACAAACCAAAAAACCACCAAAAAAACCCCCAAAAACCCAAAACCCAACAATAACAACAACAAAACCCACAAACAAACAAACAAAAACAAACAAACAAAAAGAAAAACACCACAAATATCAAAACCTGAGCGAGGGCTTAAAGCACTAAAAATTAATCCAAGTTGTCTGTCTCCCACGGTAAATTCCATTACAGAAACCACACCAGGTTATCTGGAGTATCTAAATAGGCTGGGATGAATCACATCAGAATATTCCGAGCTGGAAGGAATCCAGGAGAATCATCGAGTCCAGATTTAATGAATGGCCCAGGCAGGGATCAACCCCACGTTATCAGTTCTCTTATCTTGTTACAAATACCCCGTGTGATCTCCCTTTTTTGCCGGTAAATAACATTTTCCTGCCTTTTTTTTTTTTTTTTTTTTTTTTTTTTTTTTTTTTTCCCATGAGGATGAGAGTTAAACTGTTACTCCGCCTGTGCTATGATGCCATTATTAATTTCTTCATTAATAAAAGGTAATAATACCCACTAATAACTCTGGGAAAATTGTGATTCTTGGTTGTTCGGGTTTGTTGTTTTTTTTTTTTTTTTAAACTTTTAGGAGTTGGGAAGCTGTTTTGGGATTGCATCGCTCCCTCCTGCCCTCGGCTGCCGGTAATTAGAGTGATACCATCGGTGTCAAATGACCGGGAAACAATTCCAGGAACAACGTTGGGATCGCCGAGAGCAGCCGAGGTTCTTTCCCAGGGGCTGTCCCATGGGAGCCAAGAGATGAGGGGAAAAAAAATAAAATAAAATAATTAAATTAAATTAAAATAAAAAATAAAATAAAATAAAATAAAATAAAATAAAATAAAATAAAATAAAATAAAATAAAATAAAATAAAATAAAATAAAATAGATTTTTTTTTTTTTGCAGGTTGAGCCAGGAAGGAGCCGGATTTTTTTTTTTTTAGTTTTCCTTGAGGCAACTCCTGGTGTTCCAGGAAAATGGGAAAAGTGATGGTGCTGGATGCCGAAACTTGTCTTTTCCAGGAGCTGCGAGAGGTTTTGCACTTTTCCCAGAATGCTGATTTGGGGTTTTTTGAGGGATTTATGCCCATCCTTGCTCAGGGTCTCTCCTGCTTGTCCCCCACCCAGCACACACCTGAGTTTCCTTGTTTTAGTCCTTGTTTGATGCAGACACAGGAAAAAAACCAAAAAAACCCCAAAAAAACAAAACAAAACAAAACAAAAAAAAACCCCAAACAAACAACAAAAAACCTCCCAACAAACTAACAACCAAATAAAAAACAACAACAAAAAATCAAAAAAACCAAAAAAACCCAAAAAAACCCAAAAAACAAAAAACAAACCCCAAAAAACCAAAAAAACCCCCCAAACCAAAACAAAAAAAAAAAAAAAAAAAAGAAAAAGAAAGCAAACCAAAAAATCACAAAACAAACAAAAACAAAAACTAAGAAACAACCCCAAAACACCAAAAAAGGATATTCCTAAGCAGAATTCCAGCTGATAGAAATAGCTCTGGACAGAGATAAATTACTGCTCACTAATTAAAGCAAATTAATTAGTAAGGGTTTACTTAGGGTTTGTTATCACACAAACATCAGCACTCAAATCCTTTTATTTTTTGGTGGCTCAGCCCAAATTAAAGCATGGGATTGGTCAAAGTCAGTGTCCTGCTAAAACAAGGTTGGGATAATCCTTTTGATCAGATAAATGTCGCTTCTCCCACCATCACTGTCAGAATAAAATTTGATTTTTTTTTTTATTTTTTCCCCCTAAAAGTTTTGCTGCAATTCCTTCACAACATTCCCAGATTTGCCACAGCACCAACACAGAAAGCTGCACCTGATTCCCAAAAAATCCCTTTAATTTGGGTCTAAGAAAAGTCTAATTATGAATGTGTTCCCTTCTTGATCGTTTTTTATAGGGATTTTATAGCCATGGGGGAATAAAAATAAGCACTTGATTGAGAGAGAAAATTAGTGATGAAATGAAATTTTAGATCAAGTCACTGCTGGAGAGAGAAATGGGGGGAGTGAAGAGCCAGAAAATAATCAGAAGAAGCCACAAAAAAATCATCACTTTGGGCAAAGAATTAAGGATCAAAAAAATGCAGGGAAAAACTGGGGATTTACATGGAAAGGAGCTACTTGTGCTCAGAAGTTCATCAGTAAAACTCAAGTTTATTATTGTTATAAAATATCATTAATGATGACAATAACAACTAGAGAACAATGCAGGCCATGATGACAAAATGTGTTAAATTTTAAGTCAGATTCATTGAATGATATTTTATATTCATTAAATAATATCAGAATTTCACTGAATTACCCAACTGTTCCAGAGCAAGACCCAAATCCTGCTGAAATCAGGGGGAAGACTCCTAAAATTTTCAGATAACTCTGAAACAAGGCTTGTGTTTACTTAATTAATAAGAACAAGAGCAATTTACCGGGTCTATGAATGTAAATTTTAAATGTAAGTCACTAAAGATCCTGCTTTAAAATTGATAAAGAGCTGCTTTTTTCCCAATGGTTAACGGAATTCCAGATAAGGAATTACTGGGAATTGGCCTCCATTTGAAAGATCTTTTCAAAGAGATTTTTGAATCTCTCAAGTGTTGGAATTTTCAGAAAGGAGAGTTCGAAAATCTCTTCAGAAAGAGATTTTTGAAACTCTCGGGTGAAATCCTGTCTGGGGATGGAAAAAACTCCAGGGAATGGCTCACAAATCCAACAGGCAAAGGTCTCTCACTCCCAAAGAGAAAGAGTGTGAATCTGGGTGATATTTCCAGGAAAATGGAACATTTTGTCCTCCCTGTTTAGGGAAAGATGGAAAATGATATGGGAATGGATGTGGGAAGAGCTGTGAGTGTTTTCTGACGGGATCACTTGGACATTCTTGTACAAATCTGGGTGATATTTCCAGGAAAATGGGAAATTCCATCCCCTCCTGTAGGGAAAGATGGAAAAAGACATGGGAATGGGTGTGGGAAGAGCTGTGAGTGTTCTCTGACAGGGTGGTTTGGACATTCTTGTACAAATCTCGGTGATATTTCCAGGAAAACGGAAAATTCCATCTTCCCTCCTTTAGGGCATCGTCCCCTTTTTGCTATGAAATTGGCCCGAAATGAAAATGGGAATTTTTTGGGGGTAAATCAACTGTCCTGAAATACCAGATGAGGCGACAAAGCAAATGTTGGGTTTTTGAGGGATGTGAGGATGGTTCTGTTTTCTCCAGGTTTATTTGGGTTGGTGGCTGAACTCTATGATCCCAAGACCTTAACAATTCTACCTCCATGATTCTGGATGCTGCTTCCAGACAGAAAAAATACCCAGGAGATCCGATGATTTCTGAAGGTTTTGCCCAAATTAATTTAGGCTGGGGTGGCCTTGGGCAGGGGACAAACCCAGGAACAGACCCCGGATAAAAAACTGGGATCCATGCTGAGATTTGGCCCAACCATTCCATTTGTCTTCCAGAAGTGCCACATCATGTAGGCAGAGTTTCAGGAGTGCTGGAAAATGAGATTTCCTTGGAATTAAGGCTCTGTGGGGCTCCATGGAAATGGCCAAGAATCCCAATCCCATTTTAGCGACACATCCACAGATCTCACCTTGATCCTTCAGCTCCAAAGAGGCTGAAACAAAATTCCCTGAGTTTTCCCAGACCTCATAATGACAAACTAAACCATTCCACCGGGATGAATGGGATAAACAGGTGGATTCATCCAGGTCTGTATTCCATTTTTTTTAAGTGTTGAAGTCCCAGCGAATCCCAATTTGGAAGGGAAGGGGTTGATTCCAAAATATTCACAATTTTTTCCTTTCTTTTCCAGACTCCAGGGATTTGATCCAGCCGTGTCCTCACTCACAGATTCATCCTCCCCTCAGTGAGTGTTGGTTTTGTCAGATCTCTCTGGTGACACTCTGTAAGAGTGACAAAGTTTTACACGAGTTTTAATTCAGTTTTTCCCTCTGTGCATTCCCACTTTTATCTGATTGGAAAAAAAGCCAAAAAAAACTCACAGGGGTTTTATTTGTTTCTCACAGTTACTGGGTTCTCCTGTGGTTTTGGCACCTGATTTTTAACCAATTTGCTTCTTACTCCTTGAAGTTTTATTTTAGGGAAAAAAAAAAAAAAGGATCATAGTTTTGATTTTTTTTTCCCCCATTTTCACGTTGGAAATTGTCCTGATTTTTAATCTCCCTTCCCAATCTTAATTTAGGAAGCAGTTTAAAAAGTATAAATTAAACAGCAGCAATTCCATTTTGGATTCTGCCAACTTTGCTGGCAGCTGGGCTGGTTTTGTGATTCTTTTTTATTCCTATAGCTGAAGTCATACAGAGTTTTCATGGATTTATTCTGATTTAGGGCCGCTGTGGATGGAATCTGGTTATTCCAAGGAGCAGAAATCACCTGAAATGGGATTATTTGGATCCCAAATCCATGTGCTGGGAGGGCAGGGAGTGACTTTTTTGTGAGGTGTGATCCCTGTTCCTCAGCAATGGGGAAAGGAAGGGGCAGCTGGGATTTTGGGATAAAAATCCCACTGGGAAAAGCCAATGTCCATAAAGGAGACAGAGGAGTTGTGCAAATTTATTCAAAGTTATAGAAGGAAAGAGCCAAGGGATGTCAAAAATGGAACCAAAAAAATCTCTGGGTTTAATCTTAGACTTGCCAGAAAACAGAGATCGGAGTCCAGACTGGCCTAGGATTTTTTAGGCTGGCAAAGAAAAAAAGAAAAAAGAAAAAAGAAAAAAGAAAAAAGAAAAAAGAAAAAAGAAAAAAGAAAAAAGAAAAAAAAGAAAAAAGAAAAAAGAAAAAAGGAAAAGGAAAATCAAAATGAAAAATAAAGGATGAAAAATTGAAATGAAAAATCAAAATGAAAATTAAAAATGCTAGATACTTATTCATTTATTTATTTAATGAATTAATTTTAAAATTAGCTTATTTTAATAAAAATTATTTGGTCTCTGGAACATTCATAGACAGAAATTACTCTCCACTATTTTAAATATTCTTGATGTGAACTTTAATTTATTGTACATCTATTTCAAAATTAATAATTGCATTTGTCCACTTCTTTAGCTACTCTAAAACCAGATACATTAATTCAAAAAGAGATAAAAAAGAAAACAAAGGACAACTGGGGCAGTCGTTTCAAAATCTTTCTTTATTTCCCCCTCAAAACCAAATGTTGGACATCAGAATTCAAAATTAACTGTCNCCCTCAAAAAAGACAAAAACAAAAAAACAAAGCCAAAACCAAAACCAAACAAAAAAAAAAAAAAGACACCCAAACCAACCAACCAAAAAAAAACCAAAAAACCCAAAACCAACCAACCAACCAAACAAAAAACCACAAAAAAAACCCACAACAAACCCAAACAAAAAAACCCCAACATATTTTTCAACACTTACAAATGCTTTTTATTAAGTGTCTCCTCATCCAGAGTAGGATTGTTCCCACCTGCTTTCCTTTTTTCCTCGATTTTCCCAGCTTTCCCCACCAGTCAGCTCTGTGGGAAGCACTGAAGGTGAGGGAGCAGCTTCATCCCAGCAATCCATGGCATTCCACACCCGTGGAGTGTGAGGATGCCAAGACGCTTTGGAATCGTTAATTGATAATAATTAATTAAGGTTCACATCGCTCTGGGTGAGCACTGGGATTTTCCCTGCTGGAGAATCCAAAGGAAGGGCATGGAAATGATTCCCTCAAGGCAACCTCGCCCAGGAATTGCTGCCAAAACTGGGAGTTGGATCCAGATAATCCAAGTGTCAGAATCTAAATTTTTTTCTTTTTTTCCCATTTTGAGACAACTCCTGGGTATTTATCAGTGTGGGAGCCCAGTTCCAGAGGTCACTTGGGTTGGGAATGGTGGCTTTGACACTGATGGAGATGCTCTGGGATATCTCCATGGAAAATCCATATTTTTTTTCCTAAGAATGTTCTGGAGGCAGCTGCATTCCAAGCAGGAAAGGAGGAAGAAAAACCTCTTGGCATGGGACAAACTCCAAGAAGTCTCTTGAAGAGCAGCAGTGAGGGCTCTGCTATCTCCTGTCTTCAGCATTCCAGAAATATCCTAAAAGATAAATCCCATAAATCCCACCGTTCACATCTCCATTGGGAATCCACCAGGATTCCAGAAATATCCTAAAGATAAATCCCATAAATCCCACTGTTCACATCTCTATTGGGAATCCACCAGGATTCCAGAAATATCCTAAAGATAAATCCCATAAATCCCACTGTTCACATCTCTATTGGGAATCCACCAGGCAGAGGAATGGGGTGTGGAGAAATTTAAATTTGACAGGAATTTTGCAGGAAGCTTCAATGATATCCACACGTGGAAAGTAAATAATTCCCAGAGAATTTGGGGATCCTGAAGAGGAGCTCCATGTCTGGTTAAGGAATGCATGGGTTTGTTAAGGGGATATTTAAGGGAATATTCCCAGTGTTTTATGCTGAGGTGGTGGGGACTGACCTCAGCTTATATTTCCTACCCCAAACCCTTTAAAATATATGGATATCCCTGCCACTTCCAGAGCCATATCCAAGTGTGATGACAGCCATCCTTCTTTTTTTTTTGGCACAATCCCACTGCTGATTTTTTCCTTCCACTCCTCATCATGCCACCATTTGTTTATCCCATATTTTGTCAGTGGGAGAACAGAATTCAGAATTTTTTCCCTTTTTTTTTCCCCCGCCACCAAGGCCAGTTCCAGAAACAGATATCTGGTATTATCTGGAATTTACCTCCCTCTTCCCTTTCTAGATTCCCAAAGGTTTTTCATGGATAACTTGCCCAACTGGCCACGTGCAATGTGTTTTTCAGGAAGTCCCTTCCCTCCTGCCAGCTCTGAGTCACTGGCAAGGAGCAATCCTGTCTCCATGCCAGGAAGAAATTCCAGAACCCTGGAAAGGGGAGAGGCTTTAAGTTCACTGAACCCAGTGACCAGCTCTGGGAAAATCACAAAATGGGGAAGGAGGATCCATCAATCCCCCCACGGGAGGTGTGGCAGTGCCAGCCAGGAATTTTAGTGGATTTAAAATATTCCCAAACATGATTATCATTAAGAGTTCATAACTCATGGATGAGTCTGAGCTGTCTCCAGACAGCAAATCTTTCCTCACCTTTCCCAATCCTTAGGATAGAGATTTATTGGGTCATTAATCATGGATTTCAAAGAACAATTCCACCCTTTTGCTGACAGATTTGTCCTGAAAATAATTGCCAAAGTTTCTCCCTTCTAGGAAGAGGAAAACCTTTTCAATCCACATGGAAAAACACCCCATTCTCTGGAATCATTTATCTCTTCTGAGCCCATTCTCTGGAATAATTTGTCCCATCGTTATTCAATCTCAGCTCTGTTGATTCCATTGGTGTGGCACAGAAAAAAAATAAATAAGAAGTGGTGGCTGATCCTTGTAAATCCTTATTTTTAGCCAGTTAATTTATGAGTCTCCGGGGAGGGAGAGTGATCGTGTGTCTCCACATGGATACCAGAGCCCTTCCTGCTCCTCCACCCTTCACTCCTTGGATTTTAGGCTCCTTTTCCTACAATTTGAAGTGCTCAGTGCAAGAAAAAGAACCGTCCCCAAAATTTCAGAATATCCCCTCACCACATTGGGATATTTGGGGGTGGTTTAGAGGGAGAAAACTCAGTGGAAGGAATTTTCTTCAGGAACTGAACACAGAGAGCAGGAATGATTGAAAGGCACCCTGGAAGGTTCTGTGCCAAATAAAAAACATCTGGCAGGAAAAATTAAAAAAAAAAAAAAGAATTTCAGTGCCTGAGTCAGTCAGTGGCAAAGATTTGGCATCAAGTGGGGCGAGATCAAGCCAAGAGACATAAACAGCTCCCAATCCTGCCCCAGGGATGCCATGGAGACCACTCTGGGATTATTAATTCCTGCAGAATTGCCAGTGCTTGCTCCAGAGGAGTGCAAAATCCTTCCAAAATGAGTCCCTGGGTGAAAATGTGAGGGGAAAGTGACCCTGGGTTGGGTTTCCCCTGGATCATTCCCTTGGGGGTTTCTTTTCCCTGTTTCCCATTTTCTATCCCTGGAACCTCTCTGCCCACTTCCACTTTTCCATGAAGGCAGCTCGTTTTTCCTCTCAACATTCCTCAGAATTCCTTGGAAGAGCTGGAATTAAGGATTTCTCAGCCTGGAGTAGAAAAGGCTCAAGAGAGACTTAATTGTGATTTTTTTTCACCAAAGCTGGTGAGGCCCTGGCACAGATTTCCAGAGAAAATGTGGATTTCCCATCCCTGGACGTGTCCAAGGCTGGGTTGGATGGAG
>JANPWX010020122.1:0-18952 GCA_024734555.1 Trochalopteron elliotii
CCCAGCACGTCCCTTCCTGCTGCTGCCTGCACAAGTGGGCACTTTGGGCAGGTTTTTTCCACATCCCAGCCTCTGACTTGCACATTCTGTTCTGTTTAGAAGGGAGATGTCACCCTGGGGGAAGTGTCTGGAGCATTTCTGTGTCATCTCATTCTCATTTCTGTGTCATTCCCAGCTCGGCGCTGCTGCCACACCTCCCGTGCCACAGCTCCCGCAGCACCCGGAGCTGTAAATCCGGCTGGAAACTGAAAGGGAAAGAGATTCCCAGGAAAAACTCCGACAAATTAAAGGTGAAGGCCGCAGATGGAGCTTCAGAGAAACCCGTGAAGAGAAAAGAACATGCAAAGGGCAGGAATGTTACAGCAATCAGGGGGCAGAGCCTGAGCTCTGTGCCACACCAGCTGCTCGATGGTGCAGAACATTCCTCACAAACGCGAATTACGGCCATCAGCGTGCCGGGGATTGCAGAACATTCCTCACAAACACAAATTACAGCCATCAGTGTGCCGGGGATTGCTGCAAAAGCTCAGGAGGAGGAGGATGAGCAGAGGGAGAGTGACGCTGTTTTACACCACAACGACACAGACTCCGAGCTTCAGAAGGCTGAAAATGACTCCTTTATTTTTGGGATGTGTCTCCCTTTTATACTGTTTCACGCAGACCAATTGGATTGGTGACACAAAAACAAACCTCTTCACTCACATTGGTCAGAGCAGAGGGACATCAAGAAGTCCCTCCTAGGGGAAGGAATGAAAACATAGGTGCAGTTTACAAAAAACATTTCTCCTGTTTACAGAAAATTCCCTGGGAAAAGAATTTCAGAAAACCAAAACAGCTCAGGCACAAAACCAGGGCTACAGAAGAGCACCCAGCTGCTGCAGCCGGCGGGGATTGAGGGCGGGGAGTGTTCAAAGGGCAAAGATCAGGGGGTGATGGATGAGCCCAGCACGGGGACAGCAGCAGGGCACGTCTGAGGGGGGATAACGAGGCTGTTAATGGGGCTGGGGGCCACCCCACCCATGAAAACCCAAAGCAAAGCGTCCTTTTGTTATATATGTTCTAAAGTGAATTCGTGTATCAAGTATGTTATAAAATAAAACTGTGCTCCAAGTTTAAATTTCCGAAAATTGTAAAAGGCGTCTCCGACCACCGGGACCCATTTGTAACTGTAAAGGCTCTCAGGTAATTACAGGGTGAAGCCAAAATTTACAACAGAAAGGACAGGGCTGAACAGGAGATGTCTCGTCCCTCCTGGGTGGACCCGCCACTTCTCTGATGATCAACCCTGATACGGATCTGGGTGGGGAGAACCCGGAGATGGCACAGATCAGCATCCCAATGCCCAGCTCCAGGAACCCCAATCAAGCCCTCGACCATGCCAGGAAAAGCTTTCAGAAACCAAACAGCGAAAGAAAGAAGTGTATGAATATGCACACTGGACAAAGACTTACAGTGAAATTGCCTCAAGGCAGAAAAACTGTGTAAAAGCTGTACCCTGAATCCCAGAGCCTGTGGACAGGGAGGGATCGGCTCCATTGAGGCTGTCCCTGCCTTCACCCAACCTCGATATCCCGGGGATCGAAGCTGTCTCTTTTTGTGGCTGCTCCAGATTGATTTCAAATGGTTAAAATTAAATTACTTTATATCGAATTGGCTATGAATCCTTTATAACACCTTGACACTTCTGTGAGCTCTGAGGTGGCCGGGGTTGAGCTCGGCACCCATTTGAGGCACCTCCGAGATCCCCGCAGTGAATTCGGGGGCCTCGGGGCATTTTCCAAACGTGCCAGGGGAACGGCCGAGCAGAGGGCAGGCAAAACTGCCGGGGGGTTGTGAGGGTTTTATAGAATTACTTTGTGTTCTGTGGTTGTTTTTTCTTTTCTTTTTTTTTTGGGGGGGGATCGCAGACTGTCACGGAGATGTGGGGGAAATCAGGGGTGAAGGTGGGCTGGTGGTAGTTGGGAATGTTCCTAAAAAATGGGTCTGGCTGGGAAACTTCAAGATTTTGTGTCACAGCTGTGATCACCTCAGTTCTCCTTCTCCATTTTTTCTTCATTTCTCTTCCTTCTCCTTCATTTTTCTTCCCTTTTTTCCCTTCTCCTTCATTTTTTCTTCATTTTTTTCCTTCTCCTTCATTTTATCTCCTTTTTCTTCCTTCTCCTTCCTTCTTCATTTTTTCTTACTATTTTTTCCTTCCCCTTCATTTTTCTTCCTTCTCCTTCCTTCTCCTTCATTTTTCTTCCTATTTTTCCCTTCTCCTTCCTTCTCTTTCTTTCTTCTTCCTTTCTCCTCCTTCTTTTTTCTCCCTCCCCCTCCTCCTCCTCCCGGTGTATCCCACACTGGGAATGGTCACACACTTCCCTGTCTATCCCCTCCCAGACCAGCTGGGTCTCAGCCCACAGCCGCTCCCCCTTTTGACATAAATCACATTTTTTTTTTCTTTTTTAGGGATTCCCGTGCTCTGTTTCCTCCTGCCGGGTGTTCCCGGGGAGTGGAGGGGAGGGGAGCAGGGGAGGGGGCTGGCAGACCCCTGGGTGTGGATTTCCAAAGGGGCTGGGCTGGCTGGGAGCTGTATCCAGGCAGGAATGGGATGTAAATCACCCTGAGGGACAACTCTGGGCTCATCCTGGAACAATCCTAGGATTTCCTCCCGGTAGGAAGAAGCCTGTTTCTTCTCCACGCCCCAAAAATCACCCAGCAGGAGCTGCTCCTTCCCAAATCTGGGGAAAAGCAGCTCCTGTTCTCCACCGGCAGGAGAAACTGCCAGGAGCAGCAGGGGATGCTGCAGCTCCCTGAGCAGCATTCCAATCACACCCCGAAGGGATTTCCCAGGGCTTCTCTGGCGTTCTGATTTTTCAGCCTTCTGATGTTTTCATTCTTGGGCTGGAGTTTTCTCATGAATTGTAAGAAAAACAAAGACTGATGTTTGATAAATAACATATTCCTTTCCAGGGTGAAGGACAAATTGATGGACTTCTAAGTTGACCACTGGGGTCAGAGGGGTGTTACTCTCGTCCCCCAATCCCTGATCAAATTCCAAACCCTATTTAAACCCCAAACCAAGATAAACTTGCTTCTCTCTTTTCTTTCTCGTCTCACAACCTGACAGGGGAGTGTGGTTCTTTTGTGTCCTCTGGTGACACTTCTCCTCTCCAGAACATTCCCTGCCAGCAAAAACCACTGCAGGGATGTGAGAGGGACAAAAAGAAGGTGAGAGGGACAAAAGGAAGGTGAGGAACCAGCACAACAACCCCAGCCCTGGCCTCACATCACCTGTCCCTGCCCCAAACAGTCTGATGACAGGGATTTGGGAATTTCAGGATGGAGATTTGGTAGTTCCAGGATGGAGATCTGGGAATTTCAGGACTGGGATTTGGGAATTAGAGGATAGGGATTTGGGAATTCAGGATGGGGATTTGGGAATTCCAGAATGGGGATTTGGGAATTCCAGGATGCAGATTTGGGAATTCCA
The DNA here is from genome assembly GCA_024734555.1 of Trochalopteron elliotii. Taxonomy (NCBI): domain Eukaryota; kingdom Metazoa; phylum Chordata; class Aves; order Passeriformes; family Leiothrichidae; genus Trochalopteron; species Trochalopteron elliotii. Next base: position 3,473 of record JANPWX010020122.1, read on the forward strand.
GGACAGGGATTTGGGATTCCAGGACAGGGGATTTGGAATTCCAGGATGGGAATTTGGGAATTCCAGGATGGATATTTGGGAATTCCAGGGTGGGGAATTGCAGCCCTTGCCAAGCATCCTTTGGTGTAAAACCACAGAACTTTTGGTGTAAAACCACCGAGTTTTTGCTGTAAACCCACCGAATTTTTGGTGTAATAACACCTAAATTTGGCTGTCAGCTGCTGGCCCCCATGGAATCCCTGTCCCCAGAGTGGGGGCCTCATCCCCCAGCACACACACACACACAGGGAGGAGCTCACCATGCCCAGGCTGCAGGGAAGATCAAACACACCCAGCAGCCACACACCAGGCCCAGAAAGAACCAACCAAGAAAAAAATCCGACCTCCAAACCCAGCTGTACCCAGCAGGCACCGCTGTGTCCCCGGGGAGAGCTCCACAAGAGCCCTGGCATTGACCAGCAAATGCAGAAAGTCGATTAAACCTGACAGCTCGGGCTGAGGCTGGGGAGAGGCAGCAGCAAGAACGTGCCTGACTCCTGCAGGATGCTCAGGTCAGCTCCGGGGGGGATCACACCCACCTGTTTTGCTGCTGCAGGTTTCTCCCTCTCTGAGGATGCAGAGCCCTCAGCAGCTCCAGTTTCCCCCTCACATGGCCTGACATGTGTGTGTGTGTGTGTGTGAGGAGAGCTGGGGCTCTGCAGGGAACATTTCACAGTCACTGCGTCCCTTCCCCTGCTGCCCTGCCACTCGATAGCAGCGTGGGCAGCCAGTCATGGAAAGGAAAAAAAAAATGTGTGTTCAATGCCTCCTCCTACTCCTGCTGCTGCTGCTGGCCTGGCCTGGCTGCTCTCCCCTGCCCCGAGGCACAGGCAGGCATGTGGAAATCATTGCCTGGAGAGCAGAGCTGTGTTTCAGCAGGGCTGGGGTGAAGGCTGGCTGATAAATTGAGGAAAAACTGGGAAATGGGGCCATGCTCCAGTGCCCAGCCTGCCACAGAGGGAGCTGATGGCTGGAAATGAACCCAGAGTCACACCCCAGCCCGGGGCTGAGGCTGTGCACGGTGCTCAGGAGGGTGAAATCAGACTCCTGATTTAACTACAGCCCCCCCAGTCACACCCCTGGTGGGTTCTTGATCATAAAATGGTTTGGGTTGGAAAGAACTTTAAAGATCTTGTTGAAAATTCCACTTTTCACTAGCCCAGGTTGCTCCAAGCCCTGCCCAGCCTGGCCTTGGGCACTTCCAGGGATGGGGCAACCCCTGCCAGGACCTCCCCGCCCTCCCAGGGGAGGATTTTTTTCCATCCATCAAACCAAAATTTCCCTGATTTCAGTCTGAACCCATTCCCACTTGTGTCACTCTCAAAACAGGCAGGACAGGAGGAATATTGTTATTCCCATGAACTGAGGAGCAGGAGAAAGGGGGGTGAGCTTGGATGTCCCCTGAGAGCTGAGGGAGCTGCTCAGGGTCTCCAAGCCCAAATCACTGCAGGCTGTTCTTGTCCCAGCCTGGAATTGGCTCTCTGTGAACCCCAAATCACCCTGAAACTGCTGGAAATCCCTGAATCCACATTCTCAGTGCTGTGGGACACAAAATCCCCATCCCCAGGGTGCCCAGCACTGCTGACCACGACTGCAAACCACTGAATCCAGCAGCATCTCCTCTGAATTTTGCCCATGGAGCATCACCATAACAACAGCTCCACCAATCCACACCAGAGATCCAGGCCCTTAGCAACCAGGAGCTGCCAAATTGCAAAACAAAGTGGGGAAAAAAAAAAATAAAATAAATTTTAAAAAAATCTGCACAAAGTCTCTCCTCCACGGTCCTGCTGTGGGTGTGCAGAGCTGCAGTGGGCAAAGGCAGGAAAGGAGCACAGAGCACCCCAGATCCCAAAATTCTGCCCCAGAACGTGCCAAAGCCTCCCTTGCTCTGCTTGTGGAGGGTTTGGCCTCTGTTTTTGGCGTGTCTCTGCGTGGTCACCCTGTCACTCTGATCTTTTTCAGCCTTCTGATGTTTGCATTTTTGTAGTGGAGTTTTTTAACAAATTTTTACGTAAACGAAGGTCATGTTTTGTAAACTGTTTTTTTTTTTTTACTTATCATTCTTCTCTTGAGCAGGAACAATTGATGGACTTCTAGTTTGACCAGTGTGGCTGGAGAGGCGTCAGCCTCGTTTGTCCAATCCCTGATCATTGTCCAAAATCTATATAAATCAAGGTCGAAAAATAAACTCCTCTCTTTTTGCCCTGACTGCGTGAGTGTCGTTCTTTTCATGTTTTATAGCAACAGTTCCCCTCCCAGAGAAGAAAATCTCAGCACAAACAGAACCTGAGCTGTCCCCCCTGAGAGCCCTGATTGTCACCCAGCCCCGAGACCTGCAGGAACTGCAGTTCCCGGGTGTTCCCAGGTGTGTTTTAGCAGCTGTTTCACCACCTCAGCAGTTTAAAAAAGAACCAGAGTTTGCTCCTGCGGGTGAACCTTGTCCCCTGTCACCCTGCTGGAGGCACGGGGGAGGAGATAAACTGTTTTTATTTCAGGGAATGATCCTTCTCTGCCACTGAGTCACTGCCAAGCTTCCCCTTCCTGGGCAGGTCACGGGGTGAGCTGGAGGCTGAACACTCCCCACGGGGAAGGGATGAGGGAGAATGTCCCAATAGGACACAAAATAATGATGCTTGACTCCAGTCAGGAGGCAATAGAAATCAGAAGGTTTTATCTACGTTCGTTATTTACATTCATTGTTGACATTATTTTATTTCATTCAGCCCTTTTATAAATTCATTCAGCCCTTTTTTAAAAAAAATTATTAAAATTGTTATTTTGCAGAGAGACTTGTGTATAGAGCTCACAGGAGCAACTGTGCTACTCTGTCATGATAGGAAATGAAATAAAGATGCTTGACTCCAGTCAGGAGGCAGTAGAAATCAGAAGGTTTATTTACAATTCATTCAGCCCTTTTATAACACACTGCACTAAAAGACACATTATTGGTCCATAGGGCTGACACCTCTCCCCTTGGCTCAGGAACAGAAACAACAAACAACACCCATTGTTATGGGAAAGGAACATCGTTTACACAAGGTTGTTTTGTTTTGGGAAAAAGAAAAACCCTTGAAAAGTTTCCCTTGGTGCTATAAGTGAATATCAGCCAATCTGATATCAAAGATCTTATTTTTGCCATTTCGAAATCAGAGTCAGCCACAATCAAAGCGTACAACACCGATCGAATGCTGGGTGAACAGGCGACCAGCAGCGAGGGTGCCATCCTGCCCTGTCCACACTTGCCGAATTTTGGGTCTGGTTTTTACAGTTTTTCATGCCCAGTGGCAAATCCATTGTGTTTCTGTTCAGTCTCCATATTCATGCACCGTCTTTCACTCGCTGGTGAACCTTGAACAGATTTCCTGGCACTGGTGTGTGTCCTGAAAGGAATTTCCTGGAGCACGGCTTTTGGATGGTGATTTTGCTTCATCTTGGAGCTCTCCATCGAGATTGGCATCAGTCACTTGGTTGTCCAGGTGCCCGGAGTCTGATTTGATCAACGAGCCATATCCTGCTCGGCCAGTCTTTTCGATTGCAAATTCAAGTTTCACCCTACTGCTTTACAGTTTCAAAATAAGTCCCAATATTTGGAAACGCCTTTCCCTTTACGGGAACTGGGACTTACTTTGCAGTGCTTAAGATTATAAAGTACAATATACTTGATACATCATTTTATTTACTACATCTATTACATTCCTACTATTTTAATACACAAATTTTTCTATCACATCTATCACACTTGGGAAGAGCCCAGCCATTCTCAGACTCAGAAAATATTGAACCCACAGGAGAGCACCCAGAGAAGACTCAGAGGTGACCTTATCACTCCCTACAACTCCCTGAAGGGTGGCTGTGCTCAGCTGGGGTTGGTCTCTCCAGGCAGCACTGACAGAACCAGAGCACACAGCCTCAAGCTGCACCAAGGGAAATACAGGCTGGATATCAGGACAAAGTTTTTTACAGAAAGGGTGATAAAGTACTGGAATGTCCTGCCTGGGGAGATGGTGCAGTCACCATCCCTGGATGTGTTTAAACAAAGACTGGATGTGGCACTTGGTGCCAGGGTTTAGTTGAGGTGTCAGGGCTGGGTTGGACTCGATGATCCTGGAGGTCTCTCCCAACCTGGTGATTCTGATTCTGATTCTGATTCTGATTCTGACCCAGAGCTGCTCCCTCATGGGAGCAACAGGCACCCAGGGTCAAAAATTCTCCAGGGAAACGTGTCTGAGCAAACTCAGAGGATCTTCCTGGGTGTGTTTAAAAAGAGACTGGATGTGGCACTCGATGCCATGATCTAGTTGAGGTGTTGGGGCTGGGTTGGACTCGATGATCTTGAAGGTCTCTTCCAAACCTACACATCCTGTGATTCTGTGATTCTGTGATTCTGTGATTCTGTGATTCTGTGATTCTGTGATTCTGTGATTCTGTGATTCCTCCCTTCCAGGGCACACCAAACACACCAGCAAAGGGCCTGGAGCTTTCCTGCTGCCACAAACTGGGAGTCCCAGCTTGGACTGGGACCAGCAACACCCAGAGGCTGAGAACGGAGAACAAATGGGAAATTTCCAGCCCAAACCAGCAAGACCCTGTGAACAGGAGGCAATGCTGTGCTGGAGGAGGCCTGGCTGGAGGAGAATTAGGATTTTTCCTAGCTTTTGGCCGCAGGGATGGAGCAGGAGGAGCTGTGGTGTGGCAGGAACAGCTTGGGTGGCACCAGGAGGGGACTCCCTCCCTGCTGACTCGCACAGCCTCGGGATGCTCAGCCAGCATTTGCTGCCTGACTCACAGCCTGCTCTGCTATTTTCAGCCCAAAGGAGGAATCCAGCCCAGCTCTGGCATCCCAAAACATCGATGCAGGCAGAAATTTCAGCGGGCATTAGAGGAATGATGGATGTGAGAACGTTTCCAAAAAAAGTACAGAGCCAAGGGTGAGTTTGGGCTGAAGGCAGGATGTAGGAAGGGAGCACTGAGGAAAAAAACCCTGGAAGGGCAGGGATGGCAGGGATGGAGCCAGGAATGGTGCAGGGAGCTGGGTGGGGGCTGTTCTGTCACAAGAGGACACGAAAAGAAGGACACTCACCTGTCACAGTTTCGGACACACAAAGGATGAGGCAGGCACAGCAGGTCGAGGGAAAGCTCTTTTATTTTAATTATCTGACTCCATTCTTATATACATTTGTACAACAGGCAAGAGATTGGCTACACAGATCGCCACCTCTTTGACCTGGATGGTGAACATCACCATCAATCATATTTCTCCTTCCCAGAGGAGAAATATGTAAACACAATAGATAAATTCTAAAAATATACATTGTTTTCTTGAAGCTGCGTGAGAATCTGCACTGCAAGATTTCAAACACTCGAAATCAAAAAAATGGAGGGCGACACTCACCTGTCAAGTTGAGAGCAAGAAAAAGAACTTTTATTTTTAGACAGGGTTTAAATAGAGTTTGGACTTTGACCAGCGATTGGGGGGGACGAGGTTGACACCCCTCAGGCGCCACTGGTCAAACTAGAGGTCCATCAATTTGTCCTTCCCCCTGGAAAGGAATGCATTTACCAAACATCAGTCTTTGTTTTTGTTACAACGCGTGAAAACTCTCCAGTCCAAGAACAAAAACATCAGAAGGCTGAAAAAACTCAGAACAAAAACCATCCCACCCTCGCTCCCGTGGCAGCCGAGCTGTGGTGTCTGTGAGCTCCCGCAGCTCCCACGGGGCTGTCGAGGCTGCTGGAGCCGCTGTTCCCCGCCTCCCATCCCGCCTGACATCCCCCAGCTCTGCCGGGATAATTGGGGAATTGCAGCAGATGGCAGCGGAGCCGCCTGGGAAAGAAGGGAAAATCTCTCCCGCAGCCGCCGCCGCTGTGTCCTTCCCTCCGGGAGTGACAGCTCCGGGGACAGCGGGGCTGGGACAGCCCCAAAACACTCCCGGGCTGGGGGCTGGGGGCTGGGGGAGGTGACAGAAACACTCCGGGTGACACAAGGTGTGCTCGGAGCAGCAGCGGCACCGCAGGGAACCCGAGGTTCCTCTTCCCTGGGGGGGCTTTGTGGTGGTTTGTGCCCCTCGATCACTCCTGGGCTCATCCCAGAGGGATTTAGGGGAACTCATGTCAGGATTTAGGGAAACTCAGTTTAGGGGAGCTCAATTTAGGGTTTAGGGGATCTTAATTTAGGATTTAGGGGAGCTCAGTTTAGGGGAATTCAGTTTAGGATTTAGGGGAACCCAGTTTAGGATTTAGGGGAGCTCAATGTAGGGGAACCCAGTTCAGGATTTAGGGGAGCTCAATTTAGGGGAACTCATTTTAGGATTTAGGGGAACCCAGTTTAGGATTTAGGGGAGCTCAGTTGAGGATTTAGGGGAGCTCAGTTGAGGATTTAGGGGAGCTCAATTTAGGGGTACTCATTTTAGGATTTAGGGGAACCCAGTTTAGGATTTAGGGGAACGCTGCTCCAGCCTTTTCCCTCCCCAGGGAACACTCCCAGGCTGCTCTGTGCTGCTTTTTCCCCACCAAAAAAAAAAACCCAACAAAAAAACCACCACAAACAAATCCGGCTGGAGCAGGCAGGCAGGGCTGACAAGGACCTTGCCCCCTCCTTCCCTGCCAGCAAACACAACGTGACGGCGGCAAAGGGCACCGAAATTCCTGGAGGTGGGAGCTGGCGGAGCCCGGCAGGGCTGGCGGCAGCCCCGGGAGCAGTCTCGGCATCCCCAGGGGCAGCAGCACAAGGCTCAGGGGGTGCTCGGGCCGGGCAGGGAGGGAAATGAGTTCTCAGGGTTTGTTTTAACCGATGCTGAGGGTGAAAAGCCAGCAGTGCTCAGCTCCCCGGCTGGGGAGGAGCTCCGGAGGAGCCTCTTCCTTGCTGAATGCACTGATTACATCATTAACAGTGGGATATCCCAGCCAAAAAGTGATTTAATTGCAGGTTGGGTCTCCCCCAGCAGCCTGACACGCCTTTTCCCCCTGACAGGCCTAGAGGAACCTTCCCAGTGACTCCTCGTGGCTGGAGGAGGCTCAGGGACCCTCCCGAGGGATGCTGAATGCTCTGGGCAGGCTCAGCACCATCCAGGCTCTCAGCCTGATCCTGCCCTGCTGCTCCCGCTGCTTCCAGTCAGGAATAAAGTCCATAAAACCACTCAAAAAGAGAGAAAAATACCATTTTTTTAAAAACCCAGCCTGTTCTCTCCGCTCCTCAGGAGCCCCTTGGGTATCACCAGCTTATTTTTAGCTGTTTCCTCACCAAACACAGGCGGGGGGAGGTGAATTTCGGGGCGTTCCTGCACTCCCAGCTGGGCCAGCACATCGTTCCTGTCACCCTCGGGGGGTGCTGGACATGCCAGGGGCTGGAGCTGCAGCAGAGCCAGCCCAGGAATTCGGTCCTGCCTGGAAATTTGGGATGTTTTAACCCCCTCTCCAAACATCTGGAGTCCTCCTGGCTGTGGGGTTGTCTCTCACAGGGGTGCAGCACGTTTTGCTGCCCCTATAGATCTTTTTTTTCCCTGTTTTTTAGCATTTTTAACCCCTCCTGCAGCCAACAAGTGTCCAATTCGAATGTCACAGGCAGAGAAGAGGTGAAGGGGCTGGGATTGGGTCCCAGGAGCCTTTCACAGAGGTGAATCCTGGTGCTATTCCACTGCTGCCAACTCCTTTATCCTCTCTTCATGAAATGTTCTGGGGAAATGAGGGTTTGCAGGAGAGCAGATCCCCCTCACACAGCCCGATGTCCCTAAAAAGTGACATTTATGGGATCTCTGTCCCCAACCTGCTGTCCCTGAGCCTGGCTGGCTCTAAGGAGTGACATTTATGGGATCTCTGTCCCCACCTTATTGTCCCCAAGCCTGGCTGGCCCTAAAAAGTGACATTTATGGGATCTCTGTCCCCAACCTGCTGTCCCTGAGCCTGGCTGGCTCTAAGGAGTGACATTTATGGGATCTCTGTCCCCACCTTATTGCCCCCAAGCCTGGCTGGCCCTAAGGAGTGACATTTATGGGATCTCTGTCCCCACGTTGCTTTGTGCCTGAGCATGGCTGGCCCTAAAAAGTGACATTTATGGGATCTCTGTCCCCACGTTGCTTTGTGCCTGAGCATGGCTGGCCCTAAGGAGTGACAATTGTGGAATCTCTGTCCCCACCCTGCCTTGTGCCCCAGCCTGACTGAGATCTCTCATCTCCTGTGAGCTCAGACACGTTCTGGGCTGGAAGGAGCCTGGATCTGGTGATCCCTGCCCTGCAGAGTCTGGATTGATAAGGGATAATCAGCTCTGACTCAACATCCTGAGTGGGACAAGGGCTGAGTGTGTCACTGTGCCAAGGACAAATCCTGCCCTGCCTGTGCCACTTGTGCCTGCAGGAGAGCCCAGGTGATCCCAAACAGCCCCAGGAGGGTCCTGGCAGGATCACAGCCCTGGGTGATCCCAAACAGCCCCAGGAGGGTCCTGGCAGGATCACAAATCCAGCTGGGTCCTGGTAGGATCACAGCCCCACGTGACCCCAAACAGCCCCAGGTTGCTCCTGGCAGGATAGCAAATCCAGCTGGGTCCTGTCAGGATCACAGCCTCGGGTGGATCTTGACAGGATCACAGCCCCAGGGGATCCCAAACAGCCCCAGGAGGATCCTGACAGGATCACAGCCCCAGGAGGGTCCTGCCAGAACCACAGCTCCGGGTGATCCCAAACAGCCCCAGGAAGGTCCTGGCAGGATCACAGCCCCAGGCAGGTCCTGCTAGGATCACAGCCCCAGGCTGGTCCTGGCAGGTCCTGGAAGGGACAGGGGTACAGGGTACAGGACACGAGGACGAAGGACATTTTTCCCTGGATACTCAGCAGTTCACATCATGGAGAGCTGCACCAGCCCTTCCCTGGAGAAGGAGCTTTCCCCCCGTGTCCCTCTTTGATCCCTCCCCAGCTCCTTTCTCCATCCCCGGCCACCCCTCAGCTCTCTGCCCGCCCTGTCCCCCGCTTCAAGTCCCCAGCCCCGCGGAGATCGCGGCAGTTTTTGGAAAATGCTTCCACCTCGTGGCTCTCCGGAGAAACACCTGCCTGGGAGAGGCCGGGCTGATCCCGCAGAGCCCAGCCAGCCTCTCCTCTCACCCCGCTGTCCTGGCCCAGGGGTGCCCAGGGGTGCCCCTGCTGCGCTCGGGGTGCTGCTGATCCCGCTGGATGAGCACTGGGCTGAGGAGGAGCTGGAGGAACCCGTGGTCAGTCTGTAATAGATGTGATTATAAATTCGTGCAATTAAAACATAGAAGGAAGTTATAGCAGATGATAGAATGTATATTTTCTATAACCCTGTGAGTATAAAAAGTAACCTTGATTCCCGGACTGGGACGGGCGTTCACCAAATACCAGGACATGCTTTGTATACAATCTAACATCTCGATTTACACCAGAAAGGAGGGTGGCTTGCCAGGATGTAGCTCCTTGAGCTAATCAGATCTTGGGCACCCGGACCATCAACCCACCATCAACCCACCATCAACCCACCATCAACACATCGACACCCATTCCGAGGGTGGACCCTGCATTTGACGACATCATCATCCCAAAAGAGGATTCCTGGAAGGTCCTTTCAGACTCAGCCCAGCACCGGGAAATCTGTTTAGGGTTCATCATCAAGTGAAAGACTGGGCTTGAATTTGAAAAACACAATACCTCTGCTGCCGAGAGGCACAAAATACAGTATAAGAACTCAGACTCAAACCCCAGCAAATCGTGGAACAGTGCGAGAGAGCAACCCTGCTGTCGGTCGGCTGTTTCACCCAACATTCGAATGTTGTTCCCTGTGGCTGTCCCAGATAGATTTAAAATAGAAAAATAAAATTTATTCTTTATATCCGATTGGCTAGTTGATCATTTATAACAAGTCCAAACTCAGTCCAAACCCAGTCTAAACCCAGTCCAAACCCAGTCTAAACCCAGTCCAAACCCAGTCCTCCCAGTCCAAACTCAGTCCAAACCCAGTCCTCCCAGGGATCCCTCTGCCCAAACAGAGGGGAATAGGTTTGACAGGGCACGAGCAAGCTTTATTTTAAATAAACCTTTATTCAGCTTGATTTTGCCACATAAACCAATTACATTTTTAGCAGTTTTTGCTGCTGTTAGAAACCAAAGCCTGTGAAGAGGCAAATCCGTTTTCCAGGCTCCTTTTTCTGCAGGAACTCACAGGGATTTCTCCCTCTGATGCCAGAGAGGGGGATCAGAGCACCCTGAGGGTACTGCAGAGCAGGATCTGAGCTGGCATCATCCTCCCAACCCACCCGAGGTGTTCTCCCCTGTTGTTTTAATTTTTCAGCCTTCTGATGTTTCACATTTCTACTGGAGCTTTTTCACACATTGAAAAATTAACAAAGAGTGATTTTTTTTAATTTTTTTTTTTTAGGGGAAGGACAAATTAATGGACTTCTAGGTCACTACTGAGATTAGAGAGGTGTTCCTTTTGTTTTTTTTTTTTTTAATTTTTGATCAAATTTTAAACTTTTGAAACTCCAAACCCAAACAAACTTTCCCTTTCTTTCTTGTCTCACAACCTGACGGGTGAGTGTGGCTCTTTCATGACCTCCAGCAACATTCCCCCGGCCAGGATCCCGCCCTGAAGTGACACCCCCACTGTCACAGCCACGCGGGAATCCTCCCAGAGGACACCAGCAGGCTGCTCGTGTCCCGCCGGTGCTCACACGGGCCCGGCCGCCGCTTGGAGAGGGGGAATTCCCCTGAGGAATCGGGAATTAACGCAGGAGGATGAACAGCCCTGCGAGCACAGTTTGTGTTGTTGGGAATTGCCCCAGGGACACGGCGGCTCCTCGGAATCACACAGGGAACTCTCAGAGGGGTGCACGAATTCCTCACTGAATAAAGGACCCCGAATTTCGCAGGAAAAGCGAGTTTGGCTGCAGTGGAAGCTTTCCCAGCAGCTCCACTCGTGTTTTAAGGGAGCCTGGCAGGGCAGCCCTGTGGAAAACCTGGATTTTCCCGTGGCTGCTGGTTGGAACGTCTCACGTGGCAAATCCTGACAGGTTTGGGGCAGGCAGGGTTTGAAAAGAGGGATAACCAGGCTCCTCTTCCGGGGATTTCAGCTTTAAAGGCAGGCAGGACTCAGCTCCCGCTGTCCTGGCCGGGGCTCAAGCGAAGCTCTCCCCGTTAATGAGCAGGAAATCGGGAGCGGTGGGATGGGGAATTTATTCAGCCCATACGGACACTTGGCACGCCAGGACCTACCGGGGGTTAATCAGAGGCCTGCCGGAGCGCCGTGAGGAACCTGCCAGTCTCCACACGAGCCGCCGAGCCGAGGAAATTAAAAACTCAGGCACCATATGCCGCGCGTCCCCGGGAGGGAGCGGAGCGTCGGGAGCGGCGTCCGCATCTGCCCGGGGCAGGTGCGCTCCGAGCTGCGGGAGGGGCCGGCTCCGGGGTAAAGGGAGTCCTTCCCATGAATTATCCCCCTGGATAAAGGAAGTCCTTCCCCAGGAATTCAGCCCCCGGGATAAAGGGAGTCCTTCCCATGAATTATCCCCCTAGGATAAAGGGAGTCCTTCCCGAGGAGTTCATCCCCCCAGGATGAAGGGAGTCCTTCCCGAGGAGTTCATCCCCCCAGGATGAAGGGAGTCCTTCCCGAGGAGTTCATCCCCCTGGGATAAAGGGAGTCCTTCCCGAGGAGTTCATCCCCCCAGGATAAAGGGAGTCCTTCCCGTGGAGTTCGTCCCCGCAGGACAACGTGCTTCTCTTCTCTGGGGTTCATCCCCCCAGGATAACGCCGCTCCTTTCCCCAAGGTTATCACCCCTCAATGATGCAACTCCTTCCCAGGGTTATCCCCTCAATCTCGCCCCTCATTTCCCAGGGTTGTTCCCCTCAATCCCCCACCTCCTCCCAAGGGTTATCCCCTCAATAATGCCCCTCCTTTCCCGTGGTTATCCACTCAATAATGCCCCTCCTTTCTTGGGGTTTTTCCCCTCAATCCCACCCCTCCTTCCCAGGGTTATTCCCCCTCAACCCTGCTCCTCCTTCCCAGGGTTATCCCCCTCAATAACGTGACTCCTTCCCAAGGTTTATCCTCTCCAACTCCTCCTCTCCTTCTCCCCGGGTCACCCTCCTCATCCCCGCTCCTCATCCCCGGGCGGGCCGGGCCAGCTCCGGGGAGCCGAGGGGAGCCGAGGGGAAGGATGACACATGTTCAGCCCAACCCAGCGGCAGAGCAGCCGGGCGAGGCAGGGCCAATGGCCGCTCCTCATGCTCAGCGAGTTGCGGCCACCTCCAGCCCGCCTCGAGTCCTTTAAGTCGCGGCTTTGAAGCGCGCGGAGCAGAGAGAGAGATGCTGCTCAGCGGGAACAGAAGGCAGAGCCTGCTGACAGGTAGCCAGCATGGACCCCGAGCCCGCCAGGGCCGGCTGCTGAGACAGGTACGTGCCTTCCGAGGCAGGGAGCCCGGAGCAATCACATTTGGGATGCAAACTCGGAGCAGACTTCAATTTTCCAGCAGGGGGAATATGGAAATCTGGCTCCCTCGGAATGATTCATCCCCCCTCCCCTCCTCTTCCTCAGTGCCGCCACCTCCCCTCCCTCTGCGTGCTCTCCCCGTCCCTCCCAGCACGGACACTTTGCTGCAGTCTCTCCATCTGGGTGTCTTCGTTTTGGGGGGGTTTTGGTGCTCCCTGAGGGTGAAAAAATAGGGAGAGGGGAGAGGAGCAGGACAGGGTGGTCCCTGCGGGATGGGTGGGCTCTGGAGCCGGGGCATGGCCAGGTTGGTTGATCCCAGCTGGTAAATCCATCCCTGGGGAGCCAGACAGGGCCACTGGCTCATTCCAGGGATCTTGGATGGTAAATCCATTCCTGAGGAGCCAGGGCATGGCCATTGGCTCATTCCAGGGATCCTGGGTGGTAAATCCATTTCTAGGGGGCCAGGAATGGCCAGGTTGGTTCTTTTCCTGGATCCTCACTGGTAAATCCATGCCTGAGGAGCCAGGACATGGCCAGGTCCGTTCATTCCAGGGATCCTGGGTGGTAAATCCATCCCTGAGGAGCCAGACAGGGCCAGGTTTGTTCATTCCAGGGATCCTGGGTGGTAAATCCATCCCTGGGGAGGCAGCACTGCCCTGCTCAGCTCCTGGGAAAATCCAGAGACTCTCCCAAATTGGAACTTCACCCTGACAAGAGTCTGAAACAAGGGCACAACAGAGTTAAACTCCCCTCTCCACGGGTTTTACACTCAAAGAGGAGCCTGACCCAGCCCTGGTTAATGTCACCTGTGTCCCCTGTGTCACCTGTGTCCCCTGCCAGGGAGGCAGAGGCCTGGCTCTGCTCCTGGCTGGGCAAAGCTCTGCTGTGCTGGGGGACACCCTGTCCTCTGGCTGGAGATCTCCAATATCTGGATATCCAACCTGCTGCTTGGAGAGTCCCCACACAGCTGGGAGGCACCAGAGGGAGGCTGAGGTGACACCAGTGTGACAAACCCCGTGTCTGGTGGCAGAGGAGAGTGGCTTCTCTCCCACTGAGATGACTCCAGGGCTTGCAGCTCCCGGGATTTCGGTGTCATTTCCTCTCCCTGAGCTGCTCTCTCAGGGAATTAAAACCAGAGGAGGTTTTAAAACAGCAGGATCTGCCTCCCCCTGGGGAGCTGGGAAGAACTTTTGTGGCCCTGGGAAGACAAAAGGAGCTGTCTGTGCATTCCCCGGGCTCGGCTCTGCTCGGGATGGGCTCGGGCCAGGTGCTGGGTGTCCCCTGTCCCCTGGGCTGCTCTCGGTGTCCCCGTTTCCCATTTCCAGCGCCGGCGCCGATTCCCGTGTCTGTGTCTGGGGAAATGTTGTCCAACAAACCCTTCCCGGAGCTGGTGCCGTCAGGTGGCGCCTGGGAATAGGCGGCGTCACCGCGGGAGTTCCGAGAGAGAGAGAGAGAGAGAGAGAGCTGGGTGCTGTGACTGCACCGGGCACGGGGACAGGGACACCCAGACAGGGCGTGACACCGGGGACACCCAGAGCCCCTGTGACACAGGGGACACCCAGAGAGGGTGTGACACACGGACAGGGGACACCCAGAGCCCCTGTGACACAGGGGACACCCAGAGATGGTGTGACACCGGGGACAGGGGCATGGGACACCCAGAGCCCCTGTGACACATGGACAGGGGGATGTGGCACCCAGAGGTCCTGTGACACAGGGGACAGGGGACACCCAGAGATCCTGTGACACAGGGAATGGTGACACCTAGAGATCCTGTGACACAGAGGATGGGGACAGGGGACACCCAGAGCCCTTGTGACACAGGGAACAGGGACAGGGGACACTCAGAGCCCCTGTGACACCAGGGACATGGTGACACAGGAACAGAGACAGGGGAACCCAGAGATTATGTGACACAGGGACAGGGGGCACCCAGAGATCCTGTGCCAGGCCCAAGGAAGGTGGACTCTGTCCATCCTGGCTGTGTCTGTGGGGAGCTGCTCCCACTTCCAGGGGTGACAGAGGCTTTGTCACTCCCAGGGGTCCTTTGTCACCCCCAGGTGTTCCTTTGTCACCCCCAGGGGTCCCTTGCCACCCTCAGGACATGGCCCAGGGCCCTCCCTCCCTCAAGGATCTCCCTCCCAGGGTGACAAAGAGCAGCTCTGGGGCTGGTCCTGCCCAGGGACATGAGTTCTCCCCAGAGATCCCAAACCCAAGGACATTTTTGCAGCTCAGCCAGGAGCAGAGAGAACTGGGGATGGCAAAGAGCTACTCAAACTAAAGCAAAAAATCCCCTCGGGGTTCACATTCAGATTTACTCAGGGGCACCCACTGTGACTTCTCGTAGGGACAAAAATCACAGGGGTCAAAAATCACCCACCACAACTTCACATAGGGACAAAAGTCACAGTGGTCAAAAATCACCCACCCAACATCTTGTGGGGACAAAAATCACCCACCACAACTTCTCACGGGGACAAAAATCCCAGAGGCCAAAAATCACCCCCTGCAACTTTTTGTGGGGACAAAAATCACAGGGGTCAAGGACAGGACAAGGAGCAGGGATTTGGGCACAGCCTGGCTCGGCTCCTGTGGCTCTCTCTCCTCTCCTGTGTGCACAGAGCTCATCCCAGAGGTGGCAGAGCTGCCCCCGGGCTCTCAGTGGAGCTGTGCTTTGCAGCAGCAGCAGCAGCAGCAGCCCGGCTCAGGGGAGCACGTCCCTTGTTAATCAGCATTTAATTAAAGGACATGCTGACATTTGGAAATCAGAAACAAGTCTCCTGTGTGGGCTGCCTCTCTCTGCCGCTCGCCTCTTCTCTGAATCACTCCCTGACATTTTGCCAGATTAGGATGTGACTCCCTTTCTCTCTCTCTCTCTCTTTTTTCTGCTTCCTTATAAAAATAAATTGGAAAGGAGACGCCAAGCCACCGCTGCTCCTCGGGGAGACGCCGGAGGGGACGGGGCGGGGAGAGTCTCCCGCCATTCCCGGGGTTACAATGTGTCCTACAA
>JANPWX010020123.1:0-13421 GCA_024734555.1 Trochalopteron elliotii
CGGGGGGTCCCCGGGGAGGGGCCGCTGGGTGGGGACTCCCCTCTCCTCCACCAGGCCAGGGAGGGGGCTGAAGGAAATGTGGTCTGTCTTGCAGGACATCGATTTGATTGACATCCTGTGGAGACAGGATATTGATCTCGGCGCTGGGCGAGAGATTTTTGACTACAGCCACCGTCAGAAAGAGAGCGAAGTGGACAAAGAGCTGAGCGATGGGAGGGAGCGCGGGGACAGCTGGAGGAGTGCAGGGAATGAGGTCTTGGATAGAATCCCGCTAGTTGATGGAGAGACCGGGGAGAGTTTCCCAGCGCAGGTAACACCCCTGGGCTGGCCGGGCTGGGGGCCCTCGGGCTGTGCCCCCTCGGGCTGTGCCCCCTCGGGCTGTGCCCGTGCCTGTGCGGGGGCTGTTCCAGCAGCAGCAGCAGCAGGGTTTGCCCAGGTGGGCAGCAGGATCTGTGTCCCCCTGGCCTGAGGGGACAGCAGGGGACAGCAGGGACAGGAGGCTGGGCCGGGAGCAGCGGCGGCGGCGCTTTCCCGTCGCCCGGAGCGGGAGGATGGAGCCAGCACAGGAGCACTGGGTGGGGCTCTGGCTCTTTTTTGGATGCGCTGTGCTCCAGCCCTGCTGGAAGGGAGCTGGTTCCTCCTCAGCAGCACCTCCCAAAGCCCGCGGCTCCCATTCCCTGTCTGCTCTCCCGGCAGGTGCCCGGTGCGGAGGATCAGACTGCGCTGTCCCTGGAGGAGTGCCTTAGGCTGCTGGAGGCCACCTTCCCTTTCGGGGACAATAACGAGGTGAGCCCGCAGCAGCAGCAGCAGCAGCACCCCGAGGCTCTCGCTGGGATTTCAGGGCCTCCCGCAGCAGCAAATTGGGTTTGGCTGCTCCAGGAGGCTCCAGGCATCCTGTGAAACCACCCCGGGAGGGGCGGCTGTGATTAATTAAAGCCTCCTGGCTTTGCTCCTCGTTAGTTGGTGGCAAAGAGGGTGGGAAGGGCGTTGGGCCGGGGGGGCGGCTGCATCCCTGTGCATCCCTGAGTGTTCCTGAACATCCCTGTGCATCCCTGAACATCCCTGAGTGTCAATCTCCGAGCATCTCTGAGAATCCCTGAATGTCCCTGTGTGTTCCTGAGTGTTCCTGAACATCCCTGTGCATCCCTGAGAATCCCTGTGTGTTCCTGAGTATTCTAGAGAATCCCTGAACATCCCTGAGTGTCCATCCCTGTGCATCCCTGAGAATCCCTGAACATCCCTGTGTGTTCCTGAGAGTCCTTTAGTGTCCGTCCCTGAGCATTTTGGAGCGTCCCCAAGCATCCCTGAACATCCCTGGTCATCCCTGAGTGTCCCTGATCATTCCCAAGTGTCCCTGAGCATCCCCAACTGTCCCTGATCATCCCTGGTCATCCCCGAGTGTCTCTCCCTGATCATCCCCGAGCTGCCAGCCCTGACTGGGTGCCGTGCTCAGTTCCCAGCTGCGGATGTCTCCGCCCTGAGCGAGGCTGTTCCCGGGCAGAGCCGTGCCCCGGGCGGCTCCCCCAGCCTGCTGTCCCCTCTGCTGGCCGAGACAGAGTCACCTTTCGACCTGGAGCAGCAGTGGCAGGACCTGATGTCCATCATGGAGATGCAGGTGAGCTCGGGGAGGGGCGGGAAGGGCTTTGTCCCTCCAGGTGTGGCCTGGCCCGTTGTGGTGACACCGTGGTGACACCGTGGTGATGCTGTGGCACCTCAGAGCTCCGTCCCTGGGCTCTGGCAGTGCCCTTGGCAGCAGAGCTCCCCCAGTGAGCTGTGCCCACGTCTCTTGCAGGCCATGGAGGTGAACAGCACCAGCGCCGAGAGCCTCTACGGCGGCACCGGCGGGGACCTGCTGGCCTCCAACTACAGCCTGGCCCCTGGCACGCCCATCAACCAGAACGTCAGCCTGCATCAGGCCTCGCTGGGCAGCTGCTCGCAGGACTTCTCCCTCTTCAGCTCGGACATGGAGAGCCCCTCCTCCATGGCGGGCGGCTCGGCCCTGCTGCAGCTGGCGCCCGACAACTCCACCGGCCTCAACAGCACCTTCGGCTCCACCAACCTGAGCGGGATCTTCTTCCCGCCCCAGATGAACAGCACGGGCAACGAGACGGCCGGGCCCGAGCTGCCCGACCCCCTGGGAGGGCTCCTGGACGAGGCCATGCTGGATGAGATCAGCCTGATGGACTTGGCCATCGAGGAGGGCTTCAACCCCGTGCAGGCCTCGCAGCTGGAGGAGGAGTTCGATTCCGACTCAGGTCTTTCCCTGGATTCCGGCCACAGCCCCGCGTCTCTGAGCAGCTCCGAAGCCTCGTCCTCGTCGTCCTCTTCCTCTTCGTCCTCTTCCTCCTCCTCGTTTTCCGAGGAAGGCGCCGTGGGCTACAGCTCGGACTCGGAGAACGTGGACTTTGAGGAGGCTGAAGGGGCGGTTGGCTACCAGCCAGAGTACAGCAAGTTCTGCCGCATGAGCTACCAGGACCCAGCGCAGCTCCATTACCTGCCTTACCTGGAGCACGTTGGCCACAACCACACCTACAACATGGCCCCGGGCGCCCTGGACCCCGAGGAGCCCAAAGCTCCCGGCGCCGGCAAGAAGAGCGGCAAGGAGAAACCGTCGGAGCTGCTGGACAAGCAGCTGAGCCGCGACGAGCACCGCGCCAGGGCCATGAAGATCCCCTTCACCAACGACAAGATCATCAACCTGCCCGTGGAGGAGTTCAACGAGCTGCTGTCCAAGTACCAGCTGAGCGAGGCCCAGCTCAGCCTCATCCGCGACATCCGCCGGCGCGGCAAGAACAAGATGGCCGCCCAGAACTGCCGCAAGAGGAAACTGGACACCATCCTCAACCTGGAGCGCGACGTGGAGGAGCTGCAGCGCGACAAGTCCAAACTGCTCAGGGAGAAGGTGGAGTTCCTCAAATCCATCCGGCAGATGAAGCAGAAGGTGCAGAGCCTGTACCAGGAGGTGTTTGGGCGGCTGCGGGACGAGCAGGGCCGGCCCTACTCGCCCAGCCGCTACGCGCTGCAGTACGGCAGCGACGGCAGCGTGCTGCTGATCCCCCGCGCGCCCGCGCCCGCCGAGCCGCAGCCCCGGCGCCAGGAGCGCAAGCAGAAGGACAGGAGGAAGTGAAGGACAGCGAGGAGGAGGAAGGGAGAGCTTGGGATGAGGGCCGAGCCTGGAAGTGCTTGAGGAGGGGGGAACTTTGATGCCTTCTTATCCGATTCTTGTCTTCTCGAACCACGACGCGGCGGCGCCGGCGGCGCGCGCCGGGGACTCTGCGGGAGTGGCCGTCCCAAAAAATAAAAACAACAATGTGTGAGGGGGGGGACACGGAGCTTTGGAGCTTTTCCTCCACCCTTAGCAAGCCCCAGCTGCCTCCGGATCCATCCATCCATCCCCGGGATGCTGGGAGAGCAGGGACGAGCTGGCATCGCTGCTGGGGAGGTTGGCACGAGGTGGATTAAAACAAAACAAGACAAAAAAACTACACAAAAAAAAAATAAACTACTGTTAGGAACTGGCTTTAAATAAGAGAAAAAAAAAAAACACACAAAAAAAAAACCCCAAGAAAAAAAAAAAAGAGATTTAAGAGAATGGACTTGAAACCAAGTTATAGGAGAGACGTTTTTCTGAACTTCCAAAGTTCTGTGATTTCAGGTAGTTGGTTGTTTTTATTGTTTTTTTTTCCCTTTTTTGTTTTGGTTCTTTTTTGGTTTTTTTGCTTTTTTTTTTTTTCCTTTTTGTTTCCTTTTATCCCGACCCCGTTTTTGCCATCGGTGTGTGTGAGATATTCCGGATTTCTCCTTCCTGGATCCCAGATCCGAGCAGGGCACACGTGACTTCCATTAACCCTTTGCAGCCCGAGGGAGCTCAGAGCTCAGGGGGGAAAAAAAAGGGCCAGAAAAACCATCCTGGGAGAAAAGGACAACAAGGGGGGATCCACGCAGAGCTTTGGGATGATGATGATGATGATGATGGGGAAGGGGCTGGAGGAGCAGCAGGATCCCTTCCTGCTTCTCCTGGGAAATGCTTGGGGAGGGGTTTGGGGTCAGGAACAGCACAAGGGGAGCGCTGGGACCCCAATCCTGACCCCAACCCCGACCTTGGGGTCACCTCGAGGGTCTCTCAGCCGCAGGTCCCCGTCCCATAACCGCGCTTGGGTTTTTTGGGGGGTTCCAGCCTTGAGTTTTTTTCTCTTCTCCCCCCTTTTAGGGTCTAGAAGTGCTTGTGTTGAGTAAAAAACAAAACAAAACAAAACAAAAAAACCACAAAAAAAATTTACAAAAAAAAAAAAAAAAAAAAAAAAAAAAAAGGGAGAAGCCCAAACCGTTGAAAGCTGCTCAATGTTCTCTTTGCCATAAAGATTCCGTGTAACCGTGTGATCACATTATAGGATTCTCTTCTGTCCCTAGAGGTGTTGGTCTGACTTTCCTTTGTTTTTTCAGGAGGGGGGTGGGGGTAGTGCCTTGATCACTGTCAGGTCTCCACACCTCGGAGACCATCCTAGAGCTGTATTTCCATATAGCACAGCTGGGAGTGTTCTGACTTTACCAGCAACCAGAAAAAAAAAAACAAAACAAAACAAAATAGAAACGAAAAAAAATAAAATATATAGAGAAATAAATAATAATAATAAAAAAAAAATTAAAAAGAAAAAAAAAAAAAAAAAAAAAGCTTAAAAAAATTTAAATAAATAAAAGAAAGGCTTTTCCAAGCCAGTCCTGTGCACGGGATCCAAGGAGGATTCCAGGGTGGTTGTCCCACCTGGAAAAGCAGCAGGGAAGGCCCGCTGGCAAGATGTGTGTGGGTTTGTGGGAATGTTTTCCAGGTTTGGTGGGTTTATTTTGGGAATGCTTGGAGCTGGGATTGGCTGGATGGGAGCCCCAAGCCCCCTCCAGCTTCCCGGGAATGAAGCACAAGTTGGGATGTGGGGGAGGTTGGGATGGAGAGAGAGCCCTGTGCGTGTGTTTTAAATTATTATTTTTTTTTTTCCTCTCTTAGAAACTTATTTTTGATTTGAATGATCTGTGACCTGTCAGGGAGAGAAGAGAGATTGTTGTGAGCACAGGACAAAAAAAAAAAAAAAAAAAAAAAAAAAAATAAAAACGGCTTATTCACTGTACCAGCCTCGACTCCAGGGGGTTTTATTTGGGATTTGAGAGGGGTTTGGGGTGGGATTATGGGAATTCAGGGATTGTCTCCCACTGCAGCAGCTCCAGATCCAGCTTGGATGGGAGGGAGCTGTTCCAGCCCTGCAGGGGATGGAGAAGGAGGAGAAGGAAAAAGGAGAAGGAAGAGGAGAAGGAAGAGACAGAAAAGGAAAAGAAGGAAGAGAAGGAAAAAGAAAAGGAGAAGCAAAAACTCCTCAGTGGGAACAACCAGCTCTGGGTTTTTTTTTTCCTTTTTTCCTTCTCAAATGCAAGAAGAAGGGTTCCAGGGTGAATTCCCAGCTCTGTGGGGTCCTAGGGCTGAGCCCCCCCAGGTGCTGCAGGCCCAGATCCCTCTCCTGGGAATTCTGACTCCCTCCAGTTCCACACATCCCTGGAGTCAGTTCTGTCCCGAGGGTGGAATATCCCAAATCCCTGAAGGATAAATCCACAGCAGATCCACATTGGAACCACATTAAATTAAATCCACATTGGGATGGGATCCCAGCTGGCAGAAAATCCCACAAGGATTCCCTGGGATGGTGCAGGGATCCAGTGCTCCTCCCCTGTGCCCAAATCCGTCGGGAAGCTCCAGGTGATCCCGGGGCCTTTGGAGCCTGAGAAAGATCAGGCTTCCATCCTCTTCCTCCTGGAGCCACCATCATCCTCCTCCAGGAATCATCATCTTCCTCCAGAACCATCTTCCTCTTCCAGGAACCACCATCTTCCTCCAAGAACCACCATCCTCATCCTCCTCCAGGAATCCTCCTCTTCCTCCTCCAGGAACCATCTTCCTCCTCCAGGAACCATCCTCTTCCTCCAAGAACCATCGTCCTCTTCCTCCTCTTCCAGGAATTCTCCTCCTCCTCCAGGAGCCACCATCCTCCTCCAAGACTGCTTTTCCTCCTCCAAGAGTCCTCCTCCTCCTCCAGGACTCCTCCTCTTCCTCCTCCTCCCCCTCCAGGCACAGAGCCGACCCCGCTGTCCCTGCCCCGATCTCACCTGCAGCCCCAAAGCTCTGCCAGATCCCCCAAAGTCCCCCCCAAACTGGGCAGAGAAGGGAAGCAAAGGTCACTTACCCACCTCAGGTGCTGGGAATTCCCTCCAGGCTCCCAGGCCAGGCCTCAGGGCTGTGCCTCAGCCTCTCTGCTGCAGCTGGAGGCCAAAACAACCCCAGAACCTGCTCCAGAACCTTCTCCAAAGCTCTAACCTGGCTCAGGGCTCACTTTCCCTCCGTGTCCTGCTCTACCTGGGCACTCATCGCTGGAGGAAAGGGAGCAAGGCAAAGAAAAGATTAAAAAAAATAGTAATAATTCAAAAATTTTTTTTTAAAAAAATAAATTTAAAAATCAGGATTATAAATCTAAAATTTTATTGAGACCAAAAAAAAAAAAAAAATCGAAAAAAACAAAAAACCAAAAAAACAAAATAAAAACTGGACAGAGCTCGGTATGAAGTTAAAATCCAAACACGAACTTTTACATTTGCACACGGAGTTTTTGCACAGGAACCCAAACACATGCTCATAAAAAAAGGTTTGTACAATGCACGTCGAGATCCCACCCCTGGAGTCACTTAAATAGTTCAGGATTTGGGAAATAAATCTGATTTCAAAAATCAAAAAAACCCCCCCAGTGTATTGGGAAAGCAGCTCCCAACCTGGCTTTGGGGAGGAATTGGGATTGATTGGATTTTTTCCTTGTGCTGCTCTTGTCCCTCCCACATTCCCTCCCTGCTGGCTGGGCAGGAAAATCCAGGGTGGGAAAAGGAACCAGTGGTCAGAAATTCAGGAAATCTCTGGTTTTTTTGGGGGGATTTTTTCCCCCCCCCAAATTTGGAGAAATAGCACCTTAGAACGGAAAACAAAACGGGTTAAAAAGGCAATAAAAGGGTAAAAATCCATCCCCTCCCCCCCATACAATGCACGTGTCAGGAGTGGCAGTTCTGCTGCAGGACAATACAGAATCACAAAGTTGCATTTTCACAAAGTCTCCCCCTTGTCCCCCCCCCCCCCCCCAAAATCCCTCCCCCTTTCCCCCCCAAAAAATCCCCCTAAAAATCGCTCGAGGATCAGCTCTGGGGATTTTGGACATTCACAGTTTCAGTGTCTCTGTCCCCAGTCCTGGGATCTTCTCCCTTTCTCCCTTAATTTTTTTTTTTTTAATCCATTGAAATTTCTTTGCTGAATTCAGGGTTTTTTTTTTAAAAAAAACAACTAAATTCAGGGTTTTTTTAAAAAAAAAATAAATCTGGAAATGGTCTGGGAATGTCATCAGACCTCATTTCCCTCCTTGATTAAAAGAGACCGAATTGCCCCCAAAATCCCTCCCCTCCCTTCCCAAAGGATAACACCAGGAAATAGCAAAAGAAAAAAAAAATAAAAATAAAAAAAGGAAACGAACAAACAAAGAAACAAAAAAAGGGAAAATAAGAATCTGAATGGAAAGACCTACACACATGCTACGCCTTAAAAATGCAGAGTGAACACGGTTGGGAACAGGGCTGGGGGCTGCTGGGTGGGCTCTGCAGGGGAAGCAGGATCCATCTGCATTCCCAATCCCAATCCCAACCCCATTCCCAACCCCGGTGAGTCCTTCACGGGAGGGGCTTTGCCCCCTCTCCCAGTGATTGCTCTGAGCCCCCTCCCCAGCCCCCAATCCCCAAGTGATCCCAACGTTTCTGTACCCTCCCCCCTTCTCCGATGGAATGTGGAATTCCATGGATTCTGCTGGACTCTGGGCATGGCAGGGAGCAGCTGCAGGGCACACACACACACACACACACACCCACACACACACCGGGCTGGGGGGGCTCTTCCAAGGGCACCTCCAAACCCCTCCTTTTGCTCCAACACCCCACAAAAGTTCCGATCGTCTTCCCAAAAAACAAAACACCAAAAAAAAACAAAACAACAACCCCCCGAAGGCAGCCCGGAGAGGGGCCCAGCAGGGTTTAGTTCTTGTCCTCTTTCTTGTCATCGTCCTCTGAGGGGTACGAGTGCCATGTCAACCTCTCCTCGTAGAAGGAGATCACCACCTGCGGGCACTTGATGTTGGCTTCCTTGGCGGGCACCAGGTCTGCCTCGTCAGAGTTCTTCCTGTGGGGCAGGGCAGGACAGAGGGTCAGGCAGTGGGGAAAGGAGGAGTGAAGGAGAATGGAATTTAGGAGGGGTTCTGGATGTTCTGAAGAGCCCTGACCCTAAACACTAACCCTGACCCCAACTGCTGACCCTACACCCTGCGGCCATCAGGTCGGCCTTGCCAGAGTTCTTCCTGTAGGACAGGAGAGGAGAGAGGGTCGGGGGGGAAAAGGAGTCAAGGAATGGGGGAAATTGGGGAGCAGAAGGGGAATGGAATCCTTGAGATGTCCCAGGGAACCCTAACCCTGACCCTGACCCTGAAACCCTAACCCCTGACCGTGACCATTCCCTGGGAGCAGAGCCTCCAAGCTGTCCCCTCCTGTCAGGGACTTCAGAAGGTCCCTCCTGATCCCTCTTTTTCTCCAGGACCAACATTCCCACTCCCTCAGCTGCTCCAAACCCTTCCCTGTCCCTTGTGCAGATCCAGAATTCCCCTCTGATCCCTCTTTTTCTCCAGGATCAACATTCCCATTCCCTCAGCTGCTCCTGGAACTCCAAACCCTTCTTTGTCCCTTGTGCAGATCCAGAATTCCCCTCTGATCCCTCTTTTTCTCCAGGACCAACACTCCCACTCCCTCAGCTGCTCCAAACCCTTCCCTGTCCCTTGTACAGATCCAGAATTCCCCTCTGATCCCTCTTTTTCTCCAGGACCAACATTCCCACTCCCTCAGCTGCTCCAAACCCTTCCCTGTCCCTGCTCCAGCCCCTCCATGGAGTAACCCCTAAGTGACCACGGCACAGAGGGCCAACCCCTGATCCCACCCAATTCCCGATCCCGTGGATCCGAGGGAAGGATCCAGCAGCTCCTTCCCCTGGCTGGGGATGTGGGCAGAGGCTCCAGGCCCCCCTGCAGCCCTCACCACTTCATCAGGAACATCAGCTCCCCACTGGAGTCCGTGGCTCCGATGATCCGCTCCGGCTCGAAGCCTCGGGCGAAGCCTCGCGGTTTCTCCGACTGGAAAAAGGGGAATAAAAAATAAATTAGAAAAAAAAAAGGGATAAAATTCCATTTGGGAATTCCCAGAGTGACATTCCCGGCTCTGAGGTGGGCAGGGAGGATCAGGATGGAGTTTCTGGGGTGTGGGGATGAGCTGAGGTGCTCTGGGAGAGCTGGGGATGTGCAGCTGGAGAAGGGAAGGATCCAGGGAACTGGGTAAACTGGGATCAGACTGGGAACAGGACTGGGAACAGGACTGGGAACCCAAACTGGGATAAAAGACTGGAATCAAACTAGGATAAGACCAGGATCAAAGTGGGATAAGACTGGGAACAGGACTGGAGACGGGAAATCCTTAGGAGCACAGGGGTTTTCCCTGGGGATGGGAATTCCCTGGGAACACCAGGAATTTTCCCTGGGGATGGGANGGGGATGGGAATTCCTTGGGAACACCAGGAATTTTCCCTGGGGATGGGAATTCCTTGGGAACACCACGAATTTTCCCTGGGGATGGGAATTCCTTGGGAACACCAGGAATTTCCTTGGGGATGGGAATTCCTTGGGAACACCAGGAATTTTCCCTGGGGATGGCAATTCCCTGGGAACACCAGGATGTCCCCACTTTTCCCTCCCTGCCCTACCAAACCAACCTCACCCATCACCTCCCACCCCCTTCCCATCCCTTGTGAAAAAAACCCCCTTGGAACAGCATTTTCCATGGATTTTGCTGCGAATTCTCTTTCCAGAATCCCATCCCAGCCTCACCTCCTCCTTCTTTTTCTTTGGTTTGCTCTCCTCCCCTTTGTCCTCCGTGTCTGACTCGGCCTTGCGTTTGCTGCCCTCGGATTTCTCGCTCTCGTGGGCGGTTTTCTGGGATTGCAGGAATTCTGCAATCAGATCCGGGCAGTCCAGGTTCTCCTCGGGCTCCCAGGTGTTGTCCTCGCTGCCAGCAAACACAAAGCTCACTGTTTTCCCAGCTCTTCCCAGTTTTTCCCCACATTTTTCCCAATTTTCCCAGCTTTTCCCATTTTTTTCTCACATTTTTTCCCAGCTTTTTCCCAAATTTCCCCACTTTTTTCCCAGCTTTTCCCAGTTTTTCTCAGTTTTTCCCAGCTTTCCCCCACATTTTTCCCATTTTTTCTCAGTTTTTCCCAGTTTTCCCCCACATTTTTCCCAGCTTTTCCCAATTTTTCTGTTTTTCCCAGTTTTCCCCCACATTTTTCCCAGCTTTTCCCAATTTTTCTGTTTTTCCCAGTTTTCCCCCACATTTTTCCCAGCTTTTCCCAATTTTTCTGTTTGTTTCCCACACTTTCCCCATCTTTTTCCCAATTTTCCCCATTTTTTTTCCCAGCTTTTTCCAGTTTTCCCCATTTTTTCCCAATTTTTTTCCCAGTTTTTCCCAGGTTTTCTCTCCCTCCCTGCTTGGGGATGAGAAATCCTTGGGATCACTGCGATTTTTCTTTGGGAACACTGGGATTTTCCAGGACTTTCTTTCCCTCCTTCCCTGACATGGAAAAACCTTGGGAACGCTGAGATTTTCCTTGGAACAAGGGATATTCCTGAGCAACACTGGGGTCTTCCTTGGGATCATTGTGATTTTCCAGGATTTTCCCTCCCTCCCTGCCTGGGATGGGAAACACTTGGGAATACTGGGATTTTCCTCAGGAACCTTGGGATCTCCCTTGGGATCATTGTGATTTTCCAGGATTTTCTCCCCCTCCCTGCCTGGGAAGGGAAACCCTTGGCAACACTGGGATTTTCCCCATTTTTCTCCCCCTCCCTGTCACAAGAAACCCCCATGACCCCCAGGATCCCCCTCCCACCTCCCCATTTTCCCAAAAAACCCCCGGATCCCCTCCAGGCTGGAATGACTCACTCAGAGAACCCCTTCCACTTGAGCAGATATTCCACTTTTCCCTTCACCACGCGCCGGTCCAGGACCTTTTCCACCACGTACTCCTCCTCCTCCTCCTCCAGCACCTCTTCCACCTTTTTCTTGTTCTGCTTTTTTCCCATTGTGCTGGCCAGCTTCTCCGCTTTCCCGGGCTGCTGCAAGGGGGAAAAAGGGGGAAAAAAAGAGCTGGGATTGGGAATTACATTCCCAAGAATATCCTGGATTAATCCCGGTGGGTTTACACCATGATTTTGCCACAAAATTTGGAATTTTTGGCTCTTTTATTTCAGCAATTCCGTGTGTTTTTGGGTTTTTTTTTTCCTAAAAGCTGCTTCACTTTTCTTTTTTTTTTTTTCCCCCAGCTTTTCCCAAATTTTTCCAGCCTGCTCCTGAGCTCCTGGAGCTGCTCTTCAAAAAAGAAAAAAAAAAAAAGAGATTTTTCCATCCAGGATTTTCTCTCCCTTGGCTGGGGTGGGAAATCCTCAAGAAAATTAATTGGGAATTTCTCATTTTTCTCTCCCTTGCCTTGCCTGAGAAATCCTGAAGAAAATTCAGAATTTCCCATTTTTCTCTCGCTGCCCTGCCTGGGGTGGGAAATCCTCAGGAAATTTAGGAATTTCCCATTTTTCTCTCCCTGCCCTGCCTGGGGTGGGAAATCCTCAGGAAAATTGGGAATTTCTATGAACTCCAGGGGTTTCTCAGAACTGAAATTCCATCAGCTGTTAATCCCAATGAAATCCAGGTCACGTTCCCAGACCCCGACCTCTCCGTGGTCATTTCCTTGGAAACTCTGGGATATTTATCCAGCTCTTCATCCCAGAGTTTTTCTCAGCTTCCAGAGCTGTTTAGGGAATCAAAAATTCCTGAAAATCCATCCAGTGCTGGCTGGGAAAACTCGGGATTCAGAGCTGAGAATATTCTGGATTCAGAGCCAGGAAATCCCTGGATTTTGAGCATTCTGTGGCATTTTTGGGTCCATTTTTGGCTTCATTTTGGGTCCATTTTTCCCAGACTCCCCCAAGGAATTCCCAAGGGATGGAGGGGCTGCATTCCAAGCCCATTCCCAATTTTTTTTTTGGCATTTCCCAGGGGATGGAACAGCCTCAGCTGAATTCCATGGATTCCAGGATCCCGACCCCTCCCCTCTCAATTTCCAGAGGAATGTTGGGATTTATCCCTATTTATTTTTTTTTTCCCCCCACACACATTTCCAGCCTCTTTCACAGCAAAACCTGGGATTATACCCCTAAATTCCCAATTTTTTGGGATCCCCCCCTTTTACAGAACACACAGAGCTGCTTCCAAACCCATCCCAAAATCCACATTCCAGAGGTTTCCCACCCAAAAATTCCCCCACGGGGAAGATTCCCGGGATAACCCCGAGCCATTCCCAGCTCCAAATCCGCTTTTTCTCCCGGGGAAAAAAAACTTCCCCACGTCCTTCTCCAGACACACAAAAATCCCTCTGGCATTCCCAAAACGTCTTCTAGCTCCCGCTCCCGGAGTTTTGGCTCCTCCAGCTCCCAAAATCCCAGCAGAATTCCCCCCAAAACCAGCTCCTCTTCCTTTCCCAGCACGTTCCCGGCCCCAGCTCCGCCCCAAATTCCCCAAATCCTTTTCCAAATCCGGATTCCCGGGATTTTTTTTCCCGTTTCCCGCCAAAAGTTGTCGCCTGTTCCTCCCCCGATCCCGCTCCTTCCCCCGGTTCCCGCTTTTCCACGGAGATCCCTTTCCTCTCATCCCGAGGGGTTTTTAAAGCCCCGTCCCCAAAATCCCACTTTTTTCTCCCGCAATTCCTACTTTTTCCTCCACGAATCCCGCTTTTTTCCCCTCATAAATCCCGCTTTTCCCCTAACAATTCCCCTTTCTCCCCTCAGAAATCCCACCTTTCCCCTCACAATTCCCACTTTTCCCCTCACAATTCCCACTTTTCCCCTCACGAACCCCACTTTTTCCCCTCACGAACCCCACTTTTTCCCCTCACGAATCCCACCTTTTCCCCTCACGAATCCCACTTTTTTCCCCTCACAAATCCCACCTTTTTCCCTCACGAATCCCACCTTTTCCCCTCACGAATCCCACCTTTTTCCCCTCACGAATCCCACCTTTTTCCCCTCACGAATCCCACCTTTTTCCCCTCACGAATCCCCTTTTTTCCCTCACAAATCCCCTTTTCCCCTCACAAATCCCCCCTTTTTCCCCTCACAAATCCCCTTTTTTCCCCTCACGAATCCCCACTTTCTCCCTCACGAACCCCACTTTTTTCCCCTCACGAATCCCACTTTTTCTGCTCACAAATCCCAGCT